>CM077302.1:13236500-13374000 GCA_039654925.1 Anguilla pacifica
GAGAGACAGCGAATCACCCGGGAGTCAACACTCAGAGGAGTCAACACTCACAGGATTCAACACTCAGAGGAGTCAACACTCACACGATTCAACACTCAGAGGATTCAACACTCACAGGATTCAACAATCACAGGATTCAACACTCAGAAGAGTCAACACTCAGAGGATTCAACACTCAGAGGATTCAACACTCAGAGGATTCAACACTCAGAGGATTCAACACTCACAGGATTCAACACTCACAGGATTCAACACTACGAGACAACACTCAGAGGATTCAAACCACCGCCATTAGCCAGGCTTACCGAAGGTTAAAAAATTCCTACTGAAAGTCTTGGAACACAAACTGCACAAAGGTGGCCTCTTCAGACACAGAAATCATATGACACAATAACACATTGTGTCCAGTGGAGGGAGACAAACAGCAGCAAAGCATGGGTCAGAAAAAAACTGCTCTTAAGACAGCACAAAGACACTAAACACAAACCCTGCAGCATGCACGCTGTTTCTCAATGCGAGTCTGAGCAACACAGCCACCTCACTAACACAAACTGCGCACGCACACCCACACAACTGCATGTGAATGTGTGTGCTTGCGCAAGAGCGTGTGTAATTACGTGTGAATCCTGGTGCGTGTATGATTATGTGCAACTGTGTGTGGACAGTAGCACTCCTCTCTATATACATTTATAAATGTCCTGGAACCTCGGAAAGGAATGTTGCAACGTGTGAAGTCGCACACACCTCTTTCTCCCGAAGTTAATCTCCACACACACAGAGAAGCACCCAAGACATACTTGTCTTGAGTGCAGACAGCCAAAACCACGTCAACCAAAACATTCCTTCGGCAAGAGCGCCACACACACTGAAACGCAGCCAGAAACGCGCTGAATGCTGGAACAAAAAAGGCTACAGTGAAAAACGGTGGAAAGAAACCCGACTCCCCCGCTCGACAGGCCCCGCCCACTTCCACCAGCAAAAAGCTCAAGAGTGTGACAAACTTTTCCAGGAGCTCACTGCAAGAGCTACGCCACTGCGGCCCCTCCCCAAACTCTCTCCCCCCTCCTGTCCTTAAGACCGTCTGGACCTCAGAAGAGAAGGGGGGGGGGGGGGGGAGCCAGCGGATCCTTATTAAAAGAAGGCTACACATTGATATTGAACAAAACCACCGCTGTGTTCTCGCTTTCAAATCAGAATAACTTTTCAGCATGAAATAAAAACGTAGGAAAATCACTGTCGGAAGCCCCTTCCTGCTATACTTGAACAGCAGAGAGCACCTCGCAAGTTCAACCACTGCTGGGGGGGGGGGGGGCGCGTACTTCTAAAGGGGATCAGGCTGGACTCTGGAACCCAGCCAGCTTTCAAAACCCTGGATGACAAAAGCATTTGGAGGTCAAAGGTCGCACACTCAAACTGCACTAAATAGTCTGCCTTTCAGCGAGACTGGCGTCTGTGTGTCCGTCGGTGAGAGAGGCTGGGACAAGCAGACAGACACAGGGCAAAACTCCCTGCAAATCAGACACACCCTCTGAGCAGAGAGACTCTATTCCTGCAGAGCTGGTGGCACAGGATCTCTGGAAAGCCAGCCCGAATGCTCCTCAAGTATCACTTCTCCACACGCCGGCCAAGGAATCCCATAATCCTTCACTCCTGGGGACAGTCACTTCTCCATGCTGGAGTCTCCCCCCTCCGCATTGCAAAGTCTTGCATCAAGCTCCACCCACCACCACAGGGTTGCGGGTTCCAATTCGGGCTCAGCCACAGCTGACGCAACCCCAAGAAAGGTATTTAACCTGCGTCTGTGAAACATCCAAATGCATAAATAAGCCGTGTGGGGTCGGCAAATCACCTCAGATGGAGCCTCTGGCACAGCAAATCATTTATTACACCTGTGTGGGGCAAAAGTGTCTGGCTGCACAGAGGTACAGAAATGAACAGAAGGAAATGGATACGTTTTATTTTTTGACTGCTTGTTAATCTCCCCCCTGTGATTTGCAATCTCTCTTCGAGAAAGTACTGTGCTTTTTTGCTTTTTGTATATGCTTTGTAAGTGGGCCCTATATTGTACGTTTGTCACACTGACAAACACAATGGCGACTGAAAATTGAACGTTGAAACTGAAACCGAGAGAGAAAGCAAGCAGGAGGCCCTGTCACTGCTGGACACCTGCAGCAGCACACACACACACACACACACACACTCACACGCAAACAAATGCACACACAGGCGTACACACGCGCGCACACACACACACACACACAAACACGCACCTGTGTGCAACGTTACAGCCGAATACGCACTGTCCCGGATTTGATACCACACCGTGGGGCCCGTCACTGTCAAAGGACGAGCTACCCAGCAGACTGGCTGCTGAAAGCCAAAGCAAGGTTCAGCCGGCAGTGCTTCAGCACATAACTAACTCTTTGTCAAAAAATGCCCTTACACCCAAAAGCGTGGCCTGCCATCCAGGTTGTCTGGTCACTTGCACGCCCTTTGGAAACACCAATCAGATGCTTACGAGCTCAGGAAGTCACTGTCTGGTTCATCCTCTGCCCTGCGATACAGTGCCATTCAGTTGCATCGCTGATCGTGAATATGAGCAATTAAACAGTCCTGGGAAGACGACAGACTCAAAGCCAGGACAGGACCCTGCTGCAGCCGATGCCTGAATCAACGGCTTCAGCTCCATCTCCCACCTGTCATGCATTTCGCTTGTCAGTCAGACTCAGTTTAGACCAAGTCCATCAGCTTGTCAATCATGACATCCTCGTTAACTGTGCCAAAGGGCCTCACTCCTGAACACACAGATGTCACTGAATGCCCTTTAATGAACCAACAGAGCCACAGTCATATTATCATTCTTACTATTACTGGCAGTATTAAAAAGAAAAACAGCAGCAAGAACAATAAGTCGCAGAGAAGACATCTGACATGAAGAGGTTATTTTGGTCTCCAGGGTGACAGCTTCCCTGGGTCTTATAACATAACGGTAAATGATGCAGTCCCAACTAAGTAATGTAGAGACACGGTTCTGATCACTCCAACATCAACAGCAGGACTGAAATTAACCTTTTCCAAAAAGCACTACCCTCATTCCTGTTTGACAACGGGCACAAGCTGCAGTGTTCTACAACCAACTTTGGCAAGACGGTGTCATTTCGTAAGGATTTCACTGTTTCTACAAAACACTATATTTTAATGTGACTGGACTTGTGCTTTCCAGGGTACAGCGTTATGCAGACAAGTTGCGTGTTTGGTCCGTGGGCGCTGCAGTAAGCTCGACCGGTAGGGGTGTGGGGATTGAACCCGTTCAGTTAGCTTACCATGAAGCCAGGGCGCCATTTTTACAGCACTAAACTAGCTAAAGACAGCAAGAAAATCGTCTGACCGGGAGACCTCCATGCAAGAATAGCCCTCTGAAAACTCTCCACCGCTTGCTTCGGAGGTCGCAATTTAAGTATCTTATAGTAACGTAAGATTTTTGAGTGCTTATTTTGACGTGAAAACAAGACAGCCTTACGTTTTCAGGAGCAGTTGCAGCATTGGGCATCGTTAACTAGCTAGCTAGCCACGTTAGCTAACGACAGCCCCGGAGCTGAAAAGGTCGAAATAGTCATTTAAGGCAGGCGGAAATGCGTTTTGAAGAACACATTAACTATGTAGCTAGTCAACATAACATACTATACTTTATAGCTACGCTTTTTGGAAAGAAGCAATCAAGTCAGCTACAGTGGAAACAAAGAAAAACTATCAAATGTATCATAGCTAGTCAACGTATCCTAGGCCAACCAGCCAGCCAACATGACCGTCTCACAAGCTAAATATCCACACAGGCACGCATTTATATTTAGTACAAAGGTTTAACTCATAGAAGAGCTAATATCAGTTACATAAATACCGAGATAAAGAACTAAAAGTACTTTATGTTCTCATGTCAGTGAAAATTTTCAATAATGTTACCATTGCATGTGGACAGCTAGCTAGCTTGATACATCACATCAATGTATAGACACACGGCAATACGCTAACAATGCAGGTAAAAGCAACAGTGTTACCCAGTTTCTTTCAACTCCAAACCCCACTCCCTGTCTGAATTAGTATGAATACCTTCTGGATCTAAATTAAGGACTGGAAACGTGGACTAACTTACTTTTGGTAAACTCCAGCGGGGAAACCCTCGAACCCGAACGCACCGTAAGAATGCCTCCTTTATGTAGCTGTGCAAAATAACTAGTCTAATACTAAGATAAAGTTAGCTGATGGCAACGCTGGTGATATCGTTTTTAATAATCGTTTAAAAAAACAAACGAACCAGTTCAATGGGCGTACCTAACTGAAAACAGCTAACTAACGTTGACGATTAATCGTTTAAAATACATTCGGATTACGTTATTTAGACGTGTGTGTCGGTGGAGACAGCTAGCTACGTGTTTGAGTTACTCGAATACAGTTAATGTTACTGAAATAGCTAACGCTAGCTAAGCTATGTAAACAAAAGCCCCGTTGTGCTGACTGCAATTTTATCATCTGCACGTTTAACCCGAAATACAGCGTGTGGCCACCTGTACGGTCACCGGAGCAAAAAAGTTAAAAGGGAGAGGCTAACGTTACTTATATTTGTAGCATACCGCAGAGTTAATTAAAATAAATGGTGTACACTTTGCTTTGGTAGATGGCTAACATTAGCTACTCGCCAGTCTGCTACGTCAAACACTCGGGTGATCTGAAGAAAGCGGGATTCCGTTCCAAATGTCATATGCTAAAGCAAAACACTATTTACTATTAATATCACAACAAGTGTAGCTTATATGATCTTTCTCTTGTAAATACTGGCTACCTACGTCCTCTGTTGCCTGAGAAGATGCGGGACAACGTAAATTCGAGTGCAACATTAGACGAACGCACTGCTGCTCTTCTGGGGTTACGTTAACTCAACGTTGGCGCTTTCCCACTGCCTGTGCAACACATTAGCGGTCAGCATGCATAATGGCAACCTACATAAAAGGTAAACTTATGGGAACAGCAACACCGCGGTAACCAAACCCACTAGCTACAACATAACATTACTTCCAAATCTCAAAGAGCTTCCACAACATGGATTGCCATTCTCCACTTGCTTAGCTAGAGACGGCATTACACCCAGGTTGTAATTTCATATTTTCTTATAAAACCCCTTTTACTCACCTTTAATGTCCACAGTAGATAGTGTATGTAAAGGAACAGGGGACCCGGGTGAGACCCCCGCCGTCCGTGCCTCCACACAACCAAAACAATACTACTGTCTTCACTGCGGGTACTCAACAAAGGGGAAATGTGAACTTTAACACTGTCCTCCCCCTAGAAAATCTACCCTACTACTTCTCCTAATTCCTACCACTATCCTGACTCCAGTATTTGCAGTTTTAGCCTGTTTCAAAGGCTTTAATCCTCTGTCCTGTCTGTGGTGACTGTTGGAAACTAGATCCGCTCTTTCCTGTCTCTTTCCCTTTGCAAAAATGGCGGCTCTGGTAGGACTGCCGTGACTCCGCCTCCCCCCTCGCGAGCCCCCCCCCTCTCTCAGTCTGAGCCCGACCCAAAACCCTGCGGGGTTCACCCGCCCACGACCACAGGGGCGCAACGGATCACAGTTCGCCAGCGGAAAGCGCGTTCACAAATACCTATCGCTGATTTGTAGTCCAAGCTCCATGTTTGCAACTGAGAAATTCCCCTCACGCCAGAATACGTCCGACATTTTTGTGTGGGGCATTGTATTTAGAAGAGCGGAGGTCTGATTCGAGCGAGGAACGTTATTTTTTGCTGAACAAATAGTAAACATTTGCCCTTAAAAAACTTTTGCATAAATTTATTTGAATGAACATGTAGCTTGGCTTAGTAAATATGATAAATACAATTAACTTATTGTGAAAGGGTTTTTTTCATTTGTAAACTGAAACTATAGCTATAAAAAGGATAAAATAACTTAATAGATAAAACGCTTTTACAAGCCTGCAATGTACATTCATGAAAACAGAAACCAAAAAAGTTTATGGTAAGCTGTTAGAAGTTACAAATAGCAAACAAGTTAAATGTTCCTGAAGGCAGCATATGCCATTATTGGACTTTCAATCATGATGATTTGTTGTAATATTCATCATGCTTCGTGGCCCCAGCCGTTTCTCTCAGAGATGTTATGTCACGCTTAAAATGGTTAAACAATACAAACGCCGCGCTTCCTGTGGTTTTAAGTGAAACCGAGGGCAGAACTTGACGTGCGTCCCTGTGTTCATTATAGTTGTGAGCTGGTGTATCTCACGCGAGCTGAGGAAGTCAGGTTGCCATGGGACCACAAGATGAATAGAAACAGTGCATGCAACAGACGTCACCCAAGTCAAACAAACACATCCTACAGTCATATCTTTGTTCCAATAGGGCAGGTTTGCTTAAAGACTGCTCGGCTAAACAAAGAGTTTCTGAGATATAGGTCAGACATGTTAACTACCAAAGACAAACATCTCGCCCCAAAGGACCCACAGAGCACTAAATACTGCAGTAAAATTGTCATGTAACCTTCTGTCATTGAATAATCTGTGAATGCAAAATAATTAAAACTGGTTTAAAGAGTCGTGTGTGGTTAAAGCTTACATACCTGTGCGCCTCTTTAAATTTCACTTGCATGCAGAGGCCTCTGTGTTAAGATTTGTTGGTGAATGTAGTGTTCTGTTTATGATGCTCATCAGTATTCAGAAATGTTAAGCTGAAAACCTGTGTTTGATGTATGGTGGCCTAGAAGTGCTAATGTTTTCCGCAGCGCACACGGATTACAGTCTGTCTGTTTGGGACATGACCTCTAGTGGAGGAAGTTGTTTATTTGCCTCGTTTCCTGTGTCTCCTTTCCTTCTCATTGTTCCTTTGTGGTGGTGGTTTTACAGCAGCATATAAAGTTGAGTCACTATAGCCTTGCTGATCAGTTAAGGCTAAATTATGTATTTAAAAAATCCGGTTCCTATCATGCTGTTTCTCTGAGCCTGACAAATTTACTTCACAATTTCCAGATTCTCCTTCAGCAAAACTTACTTATTGGTACAAGAAATGGGACAGTAAGTAATTTACATTTGGTTATAGGCTACAAGTCATTTGGAATTTAAAGTTGTTATACAAGTCATTTGGAATTTTGAATATTGTCGGCTGCATTTATTTTGATGTAATTTAGCAAGAGGCTCCAGAGAGTTGCCTGGACTTGTCACCGTGGAACATCGCAGTCGTATGTTAATTGACTAAGTGACTGACTACAATCTACTGACTACAAGCGGGATGTAGATTCTGCAGTTTGGAGAGCGGAATACAAGCAGTGCTGCTCCGCCTCCTTCACAGTCCTTGGACAGCTAGAGAGAGAATATTTATTGCATAACCCCCCCCCCCCCCCCCAACACACACACACACACACACACACACACTTAGAAACTGACAAGCATACACACAAACATATAGATACTGTTCACCTGTAACAACTACAAAAAGAAAAAAAAATCGGAGCAATATTTTTATTACATTTTTATTTAACCAAGAAGTTCCACATATTAAAATCGGTTTTGCAAAGGATAATAGGGACATCAACTTAACTGTAGACACACATACAATTTTCACATCATATAATTACCTTTTCCCTTAAAAACAGGAGCAACTTGGGGTTTCCTCTAGAATTGCAGTACAGTAGATAAACGAGTAATAGGCACTCCAGTTATGCCATTTTAAATATTTAATTAGAATGAGACCCCTGAGATATTCACGGGTAAACCGTCTATTGAAAAGTAAAGGGATAATCGCTAGATATTTTCATTATTTTCAGTGCATTTTCTGTAATTACGATTTGGATGCAAAAAGTTAATTTAATTATTTACATTTTCCACGACTGATTTCCTACTATTTCCACATTAATCTCAGTCCCGTTAGAGTATTGTTATGGTAGTTATCAGCAGAGATAGCATTCAGTACTTTTAAGTCCTCGTATTCAGGATTACCATCCCTTCCCTGCAGCCTCTTGCGCACGCGTTCTGAGCAGTATGAAGACAACTCATCCATCGGGTTCTTCTCTCTTCGATTGCAATAAAATCGTTAAGGAAAAGTCGTCGTCCGCCGATGATCTGTTCGCCAGAAATGTAGATTTGTATTGAGAAGACAAAGGAGAACACCACCTGCTACATCCGTTAGAATTTGAGCAACTTGGTGCAAAGGATGTCGCATTATCCCGCAGTTCGCGACATTTCATTTTGTATTTATAATGATCGTACTGACTCTGACGTGTCGTCGGCATGTTATTTAATAATATATACTAATTACTGGTTAAAATCATTTTAGTTGAGAGTAGAGCTTTTATTTCTTTTTCCAAATAGCGCGTCATCATACTCTGCAGAGACCCCTCCCTTCACTGCAAAGCTAAGAACTGGTTGGCTTTTGATGACATCACCAGATGGTGAAATGTGGGCGGGTTCTGAGCTGCGAGGGGACAGGGGCGCTAGCGGAGATCATTCTGGATGTTAATCTGGGGAAACACTAAAGAGTGCTCAGTACTAAAGCCGGACCGAATACCTTTCCTTAATGGGAGTTTGACATCAGTTTTGGAGCCGTCATAACGTATTATGTTGTTTCAAGTGAAATCTTCCTAACGTGTTTAGTTTCTGATCAGATGTTGTGGCCGTTTCGGGTTCAGTGCTTCTACGAAGGAAGGGTGGAACGGCGCGCTCCCGAGAGGAGTACGGAGGAAAGCCAGCACTGAAGGGACACTTCCTGTTTTGGCGATTCGGTGGGGAAGGAAGACAAAGGGCCCTTAAACAGATGATAATTTGCTTCTGCATTTCACTTTCCCAGCAAAACCGTGCATAGTTTTTTTTTCATTCACAGGTTCTGCTAAATTGACTTATTTGTTCATGTCCCTTTTTAGATAAGGACTTGGAGTAGCGTTACCTTTCAAGCTGGGTAAAGTAATTTATGAAGGCCATCTCACTGAATCTGAATGAATATCTGCCTCCTATTCACTTACTTGGTAAAACCTAAAGCATGCCAAGTCCATGCATAACAGTGCACGCTAAGCAGAAGATCTCTCCGTTCTTAAAACATTTCTATATGCAAGCAGATACTGTTCCCATAAAATGCAGTTAACCACTATTGTAAAATCTCGCGTCTGGTACATAATTAACTGGCAAATGAGTGAAATCAGTTGTATCGTTACTCCAAGCTTAACAACTGACTGCAATCTTGCTTCAAATACAAGTAACGGTTTCCCACAGATGACTAAGACCTGTCGCTACAATTTCGCAGTGGAATGCAAAACGGATGTCGATGGCCAACGCCCAAATTGAGGTTTAAAGGAGAATTAAAACTTAGTCATATAGCCTACCCCACCTGCTCTCTGAAGCAAAGGCGATTTATGCGCAGAGCAGTTCTCTGTGGATTTCTCTGTCGCTTGGGCTGCTCAATTCTGGGACTTCCTTTTCAAGCGCCTCCTGGTGTGTGCTAGAGGAAATCAAATACAGGTTGCATTTATGAAATCCCCATTGACGTCATATTTATCCGTAGGTAGATGTTTCGACGAATGTAATCATTTCCAGTTGGAATTTAGGCCAATCTAACTGCTTTTCTGCTGCTTTGGAACAATTGTCCATTAACGAAATCACGAGAAAACCAGGGAAGAATCTTAAACCAAGGCAGACTTGTGTCAATGTGAATGACACACTGGGACACTGGTCGGTTTGGTGAAGGTTAACAATTACATTGACTTAAAAACTAATGTTAGCCACATAATTTCTTGCATGATCAAAGCAGTAGCTCTAACAGCCATTCTGAATTGACAGGCTGTCAGTACACTTGAATAATGTCAGAGTTATGTGAAATTATGCTTTTAACCAAGTTGCCACTTACATACGAGACTTAACTGTCCCAGGGCCAGGTTTTTACCTTGTTTAGATATGACATTTGTTCATGTCCTGTGTCCCACGTTATTCAGTGTGAAAAATGACAGATCAGAATGACTGTCGCGTAAAGCATGGTTTTAGTGCAGACCTTCAATGGATATTGAGCCATGTTAAATTTTAGAATATTCGCAGTACCTGTAGTGAATGTATTTAAAATGGAAACGGATACATGGATCAAACAAATTCAAGGTCTGCATATTGTGCACCCATGTGCTGTGCCAGGATCAAACTATGCCCTTCAGGTGAGGGAGTTTTAGAGCACGCCAAATTTAACTTCAGTGAGAAATTAACACAAATACACACAACTCCAAGTCATAGTAGACTCATTTCCATAACCGCTATAGGCTACAATAACACTGGCTAATTCACAGGGCACCTTCTGCATTTCTCTAAATATACCTCGTAGTCTTCATTTAGCAAAGTTATCCGAAAGAAGAAAAAAAAACATCAAATTCATTGGTGGTTACAAGTCTGATTCGAAATTAGCAGAGGTTTATAAATCAAGACGGAAGTGGAATGCTCTTAATTACACAATTGGCATGTTGTTTACTCCTTAAACCAAAAGGTGGCGGCAGTACACAACAAATTGCAATTCTCTAATTATTTATGTCAACTTCACTTTATTTACATTAAGTAGTTTGTCATTGATCCCTCAAAACTTAAAACATTAAAGTAAAAACATTTTCCAGGACATTTCGATTTTGCATATTGTTTCTTTGCATTTCTTTTTGCATATTTTTTTTGAAATATATATTGTGCAAGAGCGATAAATGCATTTTACCTTTACATGAGCATTTCTAAATTCTCAAATATGATATACTTCATAATTGTATTGATGTGGTATTCTTCTATTTTCTGATAAAGCTTGGTTTGGCGTTTCTTACAGGGAAAGATTTCGTCCTTAATATACAAAGAAACGCTCATGACAAACTCGTGGCAAACCCCCGAGATAGCATTCTTGACATCCAGACAATTCATTCAAATGTTTTCCTTTAATGGCGGTGTCTTCATTTGCACTAACACATATACACTCACGCGCTCTGGCCACTCGCTTTTGGTTTAGGCTCATATTTTTCGGATTTAGCAGATTTGTACTTATATGGGGATGGTCGTAACGAACAGTAAAAATGTATGGCAGTATGTAGCCTATTGCTCCAGCATTTTGCTACCTCAAGTTGTGAAATAACGTTTTTCTTCGCCGACGGTTATTTTGCCCGAATGGCCATTGCCATCCATTATTTGCACTCCGTGTGTATTTCATCCTGGCCAGAGTGCGACCTCTCACCAGTCATCCTGCATAATAAGAGACCCTGTTTACGTCACATACATGTTCTGTAGCTCGAGGAAAGCTAACGTGCGGGGCAAACTTTGAGAGACGTCCACAAGCGGCAGAACCTAGCGGCGCAGCCTTGCTTGGCCTACATGTTTCCAAATAATTTTACCGACAGATATTTTTGTAGATTTCTCTACTGTAACTGTGCATTCTGAAACCCGAGTGTATTTGAAAAGGACGGGACCAAAGCAGACATGGAACTCTCATGCCTGGAAAAGTACACCGTCATTACATCTCGGCTAGACCCGAACCTCCTGCAAGATGACAGGGTTTTGGAGAGCTTGCTCAGCTTCGAGGAACACTTTCTTCCTCGGGTTTCTTATTTTAAGTGCGTCCAAACCGAAGTTAAACCATATATGCGGAGTATGCTTACAAATTGGATGCTGGAGGTTTGTATCCTTAGCTGCAGATAAGGTTGCACTTCCGCGGAGGACAGTTCGTTTTAGACTAGCAAAACTGAAAGTGCGCTCTCATCCTGTCAAATTTTATTTCAAATGGAGACTGTTCATCTGGTGTATCTGTATAGGCTATTTAATCAAAAGTTGTTTAAGCAAGGGAGCTTTATTATGCAGAAGCCTGACTGAACGTAGTGAGAAATTTCGCTTGCCCACTGGAACATGAAGTGGCCACGGGAAAAGCTTATCGTGCAATTGCGTAGCCGACTAGAGCTTTAAAAACATAACCTACTTTAAGACTATTTCATAGATATAGCCTACTTCCTTGCCCACGTATGCGCTATCTTAAAAATCGTATCCCTGCACGAAGATATGACCACAACGCCATGTTGGGATTAAACCAAATCATTGCATTTCGTTAGGCACGACTTGGTAGTTGCACAAATCAAGTCTTAAAAGTCAACCATGCATGCTATTGATTAGTCTTTACGATTCGTTTTTACAGTGTTCTTTATTTCTAAAAATAGGTTCGGATATTTTCTAAGAAATAGGCTAGCTAGTCTGTTCCAGGAAGAGACGTGACACTCGTTCATGCTGTCACTTCTGTACAGGAACTCATTTTGTAGTTCCTAATATTGCCTAAAATGTTATTAGATGATTAATGTTTTTATTGTTGTTATTTTTTCCCTAATGCACAATTGCCGACAATTGGCAAGCTTGAATATTAGCGCGAAATACTTTAAAAACGCCTAAATGAACTGTGACATGTGGAAAGCATCAAAGCCAAATAGCCTCATTATTTTCAAAAGTCTTTTTAAAATAGCTTGTCCACAAACGAAAACGATTTTACACTGAAATCATGCAACTATTGTCGTTCTATTCCAAACATTCACGAAAGCAATCTCAGAATTGGTTTTTACATTTGGGCTATTTCATTGGTCAACAAACATTTCGGGATGCTGCTGGTGGTGACTGAATTAGACTATAGGAAACTATTGAAAGTTTCAGTGACAAAACATAAATATTTACTCTCCTAAATAAATAACACAAAACAAACAATTACTAGTATATAAAATATCCATATCTTTTTACTTTATGTAGATGTCACATTCTCATATTTGCAATGAATGGGGCAAAGTAAATAAATAGTAATATGTTAGAATTACTCATTAAAAAAAAAATCAGCCGTAGATTTTTATGGGATTAAAGGGAATAAGCTTGAATAGCATTGCATGACAGGTGATCACGTCTCTTGTGGGGGTGAGGGATGGACTCAGGGGGCCTTGGGGGGCGAAAAGGTGGAGGACCGCTGTTTTTCACCAAGCTGGAGTTAATTGACGTCTCTCTGTTGCAGGTCTGCGAGCGTAAATGCGAAGACGGCGTGTTCACGTTAGCTGTGAACTACCTGGACAGGTTTTTAGCCGTGGTGCCCACGAGGAAGGGTCACCTGCAGCTGCTTGGTGCGGTGTGCCTGTTCCTGGCATCCAAGCTGAAGGAGGCGCGGCGGCTAGCCCCGGTGGAACTCTGCGCCTTTACCGATAATGCCATTAAACCGGATGCGCTGCTGGTAAGAAACCGTCGGCTTCCGCTGTGGGCAGTGTGAAGTCTTCTGTCCCAACCGACTTAAATCAGCTTGTCATAGAGCACCTACAATGGGATTATCCACCTTGATTGATGTTACCTGTGTGACATTTCAATTTGATGCATGATACCTTAGTAGCTGGGCCCAATCACAGCTGTTGCCCACTATCAAATTATGTTATTGGATAAAATAATTTCAAGCTGATTAATGATCTATATTGTGGTACTAATGAAAAGTATACGTAGATGTGGAACATAATGCACAACTTGCATCATTCTTTCAGAACTGTAAGCACCTTTCCTGTAAAGGCCTGATTAGGGTACATTTTATCTTGTTTTACAAAGGTGCATCGCTTTAAAGTAAATTACTACACTCCAGGAATGGACTGTGAGCTACTTAAGACAGAGGTGTCAAACAGTCCCGAAGGTCGCGGTCTGCAGGTTTTTGCCGTGTTTCAATCCGATGCCAATTTAGGTCTTGGAAACAGGGCGTGTGGGCTGTTCAACCAATCATTGACTTAAATGGGTCACGTACATGCTGAGACACACTGAAAACCGGCAGATAGTTTGGCTCAGGACACCCTACTACACCCCTGACTTCAGATGATTCTAGTCTGAATCATCATCTAGTGGCAAGTAAGCGTTTACTCGAGAGCCGTGAGGTCGCATCTGAGCGGTGGCTTACTCCATCGACGGAGGGCCAGCGGGCCTACGGGTTCAGTTATCCTCATGCAGCCAGTCATTGTGGTTGATATTCATCTGTGTCCTCCTGAACATTGTAGCACTTGCTAACACTGGCGAAACGCACAAATGCTATTTGAGTTTTTGGCGTTTTTATTTTACGCTTTTCTGCAGTTTCCAGGAAAAGTCGCGTCCCTGCAGTTGTCCGCCGCATTGAAACATGTCAGTCTGTCCCGGGGCAGGCTTCCCCTGTTCCGCATTACATAAGCAGGTTCCTGCTGCTCTGCCCGCTGGGGGCTCGCCTGTGTGAGGGCAGCGGAACGCTGTGTGCCTGCCGAAGCTCTGTGTAGCCGTGCTGTTGGGCGCAGGTGTGGGCGGGGCTATAACTGTAAGTGTCAGTGGACACCTGGGGCGTAAGCAGCTGGCCTGGCCTGGTACCTGGGCCCCCCATACCTCTGCTGTGCCTGTCCATTGCGTCATGGCCACCAACTGTTCTGGACGGCTACCAGGAAGCAGGAAGCTCTGCCCCTCTGGTCCTCTCCTCCAGTCTGATCTGGGCGAGGGGACGGGACTTCCTCTGATGAGGGCGGGGCTACTGGAGAATATTCCTGACTGACACCTCTGGGAAAAGCAGGACATACAGTATGGATGGAGGAGGAGGAGGAGGAGGGCTTATGGTCCCTGCATGTCTGCCTTCCTGGTTGACAAATTGAAACAGGAAACTGGCGGCCACTTGAACCAGCATCGTCTTTTTCTCCCCCCCCCCCTTTTCTGGTGAGGATTTCCTGTAAAGATGGGCCTGAGGACGTGTGGTCAGGGACCAGTGGCTTACAGGAATAAGCTGATGTGGTTCACTGGGCAGGGAAGAAGGTGTTCCGGTCCCCCGGCCACAGGAATGCAAGAGCAGGATCTATCCCAGATTAGTCACTCAGCATAGCTTAGTCATTGCTTTTCCTGAGGAAGACAACAGGACATTTCTTTTCTTCCAGCACTGACGCCAGGGTAGTTTTTCTTTGACAGTGCTCGGGTGTGTTGATGATGATAGCAGTAGATGGCGGTAGTCAGTTTTGGCGGTTGGTGTTAGCAGTAGCTGTTGGTAGTAGATTTTGGGTGTAGATGATGGAGGTAAATGCTGGTGGTAGATGTTGGTTGTAGATGGTGAAGGTTGATGCTGGTGGTAGATGTTGGTAGTAGATGATGGAGGTAGATGTTAGTAGATGATGAGGTAGAAGCTGGTGGTAGATGTTGGTGGTAGATGCTGTTAGTAGATGATGGAGGTGGGAGGTGGTGGTAGATGTTGGTAGTAGATGATGGAGGTAGATGCTGGTGGTTGATGTTGGTAGCAGATCATGGAGGTAGATGCTGGTGGGAGGTGGTGGGGGAAGATGGTGGCACCCTGGCTCTCAAGGTGTTATGCTCTCTCTCTCCAGCAGTGGGAGCTGCTGGTCGTGGATAAGCTGAATTGGGATCTGGCTGCCGTCGTGCCGAATGACTTCATCGAGCCCATTGTGGCGAAGCTCCCGCTGCCCAGTGACAAGCTGCCGTTGATCCGCAAGCATGTGCAGGCCCTCGTGGCTCTCTGTGCCACAGGTACTCTCCTGGATTTATCTTCCTAAGGGGATATGTGTAATAACCCACACAAATATATACAGTGTGAATATAGGACACCGAAGCAGAAACTGAAACAAATGCCTACTGCTCATAATGCTCCAATGTGACATTAGTATCTGTGTGGGGGTCGGTAGGGGCATTACTATATCTGTGGGGGTCAATAGGGGCATTAGTATCTGTGTGGGGGTCAGTAGGGGCATTAGTATCTGTGTGGGGAAAGGTAAAGGGTTAATAGTGTGTGGTGGTTGATTGGCGGTTTGGTGATCAGTGATCAGTGCTCTTGGGTGTGCTGTGCTGTGTTCTCAGAGTTCAGCTTCACTGCGTACCCCCCCTCCATGATGGCCGCCGCCAGCATAGGGGCGGTCATCCGCAAGCTGCAGCTGGACAGCACTGACCCGGCGCTGGCCGCCAACAACCCGCTGGACCTGCTGGCCAAAATGATCCACACGGAGACGGTGAGTGAGCCGAGCCGAGCCATGCCGTGCCGTGCCGAGCCGAGCCGAGCCGAGCCGCCTGCGTTTGCGGAGGAGGGGAGAGCGGGAAACCGCTGAGCGGCCTCCTGCTGCGGAGACGAGTCAGACAGGATGGCTGTGAACCCACCGGCTCCAGCGGCTCCTGTTCCCCGCAATCCCCAGAGTAGCAGAGCGCTCGGTCAGTCAGTGACTCAAGCCGGCTTTTGGAAATGAAGCCAAAGTTCACCATTGGAGCCCAGCCACCCGGCCCGGTACTTCTAACCCCTGAAGGAAGCACTGTGGTTGCCTATCAGACAGAGACTAGCCGGGTATTTCTCTGTAGCTTGACTGAGACCTGGTGTGTGTGTGTGTGTGTGTGTGTGTGTGTGCGCGCATGTTTCTGAGATGGCATGAGGAAAACTGTGCGCGTTGTGTCACTGACTGTGCCATTTTTAGCAGAATGCTCTTTCATACCAGCCCTATGTCAGCTCTCTCTGTGACCCCGTCCCAACACTTTGACACATCCCTCTGTGTCCCTGTCCCAGCACCTTTTCCAGACACCCCCTCCCCCTCCTGCCCAGGGTCCTAGATTGAGTGGGATCAGTATTTGTGTTTGGGTGCAGAGCTGGCACCTCACTGTTCCCGTGGGGACCGCTGGAGAGGGAGGCTCCCCACATGGGCCTGCATTCCTGTGGTGGGACACAGACTGTTCCAGTACATTTTCCATGGTTTCGTTTTCGGGGAAGAGAATCTGCACTCTGTGGTCAAGGGTCGGGTCTCGGGGGATGTGGGAAACAGGAGGACCGGACTCTCACTGTTAAGGCAGGGAATCTTCACTCGGAAGATTTCGAGTTTGCACAGCCAGCTGGCCCTTCTCCGCCGCAACGTTTATTTGGCTTTGCGTTCGGGTCTTTATTTCTTTAACGAAGTGCTTCCGGTCAGTCAAGGACAGCAGGGCGGGGTCCACTGGCTCGCTCCAGCTAAGCACAACCTGCTCGTTGCTGCCCTCTTCTGTCAGCCGGTGTTGTGTACAGCTTCCTCAAGAAACAGAGCTACACTGAAGGGCCACCCTGTTTTGATTAACAGTGAGTTTCAGGAGGCCTCTGTCTGGCCTGTTCCACTAGCCAAAGTGCATTCTTTAATGCGCAGTGAGACCTCACACCACAGTCTGGTTTTGTTGCTGCTGAGAGAGTGATGGAGGGAGGGAGAGGGAATTACAGTTTAATGTATATTCTCTAAATCTCTGGCAACATATCTGCTTATACTACAGAGAGAGAGAGAGAGTGTGTGTGTGTGTGTGTGTGTGTGTGTGTATGAGAGAGTGAGAGAGTGTGTGTGAGAGAGAGGGGGGTTCAGGGCAGGGGGCACGCAGTTCTACAGAGTTTTTATCCCGTTTGACTTCAGTCAGAGTATGGAATGCCCGGTTGTAATTGTAGGCCACCCTCTTCAGTACCACATCGTTTTCAGTCTGCCCAGCTGCTGAGCAGGAGCACTGTGCAGCTGAGGCAGCTGGAGCAGCTGGAGGAAGGCAGGTGGCCACCTGACTGATGAACACTGGGGAAGTGCAGCTGCACCCAGATTTTAAAAACCGCGATCATGTAATCTATATCCCGTGGTGTCGTTATAATTCAGTGTCTCTCCCTCTCTCAGGACCGCTTGAAGGCCTGCCAGGAGCAGATTGAGCGTTTCCTGGCGACCCGTCTGCAGAAGGGGCGGTGGTCACTCAAACGGGCCGGAGAGGGGGCCGACACCCAGGGGCCGGACCCCCCTGCACCTGTCCTGCGCCCCCACTGATGTTCGGGATGTTGACCTTTGATTCATGTTCAAATTATTATTATTATTTTTTCTATTGGTATTTTGTTTACTCACTGTTGTTATTGTATGTGCTTCATATAGTTATACATTATAAGCAGAAGAAGGCTACCCTGAAAGCTTTTGAACTTGCAGTTGCACTGGCTTAGGATTGGTTGTATGGAGTTAGTATTCAGTCTTTTATTATTATTATTATTTCAGGGATTTGTGAGATAGAGGGAAGGGCATGGGGGTAGAATGCTTCATTTGTCTGAGTTACAGTACAGCTGTACTGCTGCTTACTATTAATAGTCATCCACAATTTGGCGAGGGCTGGACCCAGCCAATCAGGAGGAGGGGGTCATGGGGGGTAGAGGGCATTGCCCCCGAGTAAGACCCAATCAGAGAGGCATGGATTTCCTATGCTGTTAATAGGGCACTTTGGAGAATCGCATTTCATTCCTAAAGATAGCGCATTCGTTGCTCAAGATACTGAGCTGGAAATGACCAGGAATATTGCTGCAGATGGATAGACAGACAGTGTTTTAGTATTTAATTTGTGTTCATTTCTTTTTGTTTTCATAATGTTTTGTGGGTTAGTAGGAAGTGCCAGAATGTGCGGTGGTGTGGTGTAGAAAGCTAAACCTGTAGGGGGCGCTAGAGTAGTTCGGTGAGTGAAAGTGCATAGAGAAGGGAGACTGAGTGGCTCCAGGTGGTGTGAGACGTGAACTTTATTGATCAAAGCACTTTGAAAACAATTACTTCCACCAAAAAGTTTAAATTATAGTTTTGTTTTTTTTTTTCCTTTTTCAGTCATGTTTTGGAGCTGGTTTCCTCCGGGTGTTTAGGTGTTTCCTTGGTAACGGCTAACTATGAACATTCCAACGGAAAAGTAGTCAACAATGGAATGTCAGTCCATTCATGTCAGTCCATTTCAAAAGATACTTGAAAATGAGAGTGAATTAATCAGTCAAATCAAATGGGGAAACATACCTCAGTAAATATAGAGACCACAGACACAGTTTACCCTTTTGATTTTGGGTTTTTTTTTTTGTTGATTTGTTTGATTTGTTGTTAGCTTTAGTTTGGTTCTTCTTACTTGAATTTTGAATTTCTTGCCCCCTCTACCCCACCCCCGTTTCTGCACTTTAATCCTGAGACGGTCTTCGTCCGGCTGAAGATATGCCGTCCACATTGATTGGGCTAGCATCAGCTGTTACTGTCCTTAAGCCCAGAGCACTCTGCGAGAGGGTACGTCATGGAATTATGGGGGAGGGGGGACTTGATTGGTTCATTGTCTGGGACTAGGACACATCCAGTACGGCACTGGAAAGTTTGAGGCTCAGCTGGGTGTAATGTTTTCATTCCTGTCTTATGAATAAGTGGATTTCCTGGAAAAATGCAGTGTAAAAATACACTGTTTAACCAGGCCACCTTGAATGTCCTCTGTGGCATCGACCCCCCCCCCCCCCAACCCAACCATCACACCCTTAAACTCCACCGTCTTTAAACAAAATGTTGGTCTTTAAAGGCCTGTCAGCTCTTGAACAGCTCTTGAAAACCTCTTGAAATGTTGGAGTTGTCGACTTTGATAACTCCTTGACTAGCAACGAATAGTCAATAAATGCAATATTTTTTTTTCTTCTTTTTTTTTGAGGATAGTGGGTCTGGATAGAGTCTGGGTTTAATTTGGCCACTTTGGCTCTGTGTTCAAAAGTGACGAAATGATCAGAGCAGGGAGGAGTGAGGAACATGAGGACTTCAGACCTCCTCATATCACTTTTTTTTTCTGCTGCTGCTATGAAAGAGTGTTTCATTCTCGCACACTGATGACTTTCCTGAGCTGTGACAGGTACATGGCGTTTGCTGCTGCTTAACAGAGTTTTGGGTGATATAACACATTTATATTTACAACAGGGAACTTGGAGGCCACTTGCCTTCCTGCCTTTGCGTTGCCTTGCCAGTTCACTGGGCTGAAAAAATGGCCATGGTGCGGGAAAATGCTGACACCCCAGTTGAGTGCGATTGGTCAGTTCCTGGGCGTGACAGCGTTAGAGCGGGGGTCTCGAACTCCAGTCTTGGTCGGGCGGCTGTCTTCACTGGCTTTCGATGCATTTCAGGAGCAGCGATTCATTTAAATTCTTGATTATCTCAGGACTCCACCCCTCTTGTTGTGAAAGGTCTGCCTTAAACTGGCTGCTGACCGAAAAAAAAAAAACTACAAATACCTGCAGACACTGCTGCTGTCCAGGAATTGAGTTTGATACACCTGCAGTGGAGCGTTCGAGATCAGTCATATTGCAGATGGCATTGCATATATAAATATATATATATGAGACTGCATTCTTGTTGACCAAAACTAATAAAAACAGCGTAATGACAATATGTAAACTTTTTTCCCTTCTGTACAAAAGTTGAGTCATGCTGAAATTCACTGACCAATGGGATTGGAGCTGTTTCACTCTGTTATATCAATAAGATGTTTTTCCACAGTGAAAATGGCACGTGTATATGGTTTTGTGGGTCTGTTTGCTGGGATGCTTTGCTGCTACGAGAGCTTCAGGCCAATGCGTTTTTGTTTTTGTCGTCACAATGCGTTTCTGCAGCGCGAGTTCGGTGGCTTGACGGAGTCAGACGTTCCACCAGTTTCAAACGTTAGCACAAAACAGCACTGTTTGTGATTGATCTGTTCTTTATTCATTTATTTCACATATTGCGAATGATATCTATAAATGGTGTTCAGTCAGCACACATGCACAAAACCACTTATTTTGTTATTCTACTTTATTTCATTTGATGGTTTTTTTTTTCTTTTTTTTGTAAAAATAGCAGAGGAGTTTTTTTCCTGTCTGTCACCCCTCTTCTGTGATGTGGGAGGCATGTGCTGCCCTGAATAAAGAAGCTGCAGTGGCTGCCTTATTTATTTTTAGTTGTTTTTTATTGGTGTTCACACATTACGAGCCATGAACAACACCGGCGCCCACCCACTCCCCCCCCCCCCCACACACACTGCACCTCCTCCAAACCCACCCCGCTACACCCCACTGTATACCCACACAAAATCACAGTCGTGTCAAAAACAAATGCTCTTCCTGCTGACCAAATAGTGAGCAGAAATGAACACACCTGTCCAGTGTACATGGTCAATTGGTGGGCTGAAGTCTGGGCAACACGTGTTGAAATAAGATTACAAGATTGTGGGAGAGTGCCACTGTTAACACATCTAGCGCTGTCACCTTTCTGAACTATCTTGACATGTGAAAGAAAGAGCTGGTTCTCTTTTAATAGCACTTTCCAGTATCATTTGAAATAGCTAATGAATTAACCTTTAGATCATAACAAGTGGTTCTGGCACGACAAAAAAAACATAAATGTCATCTCGTTTCATATAGGGGAAAAATGCAAGAAACATATTCCACACACAGCCGCTGTCTCGCCAGATTTCTCTCGTTGCACATTTTTTAATGTGCCATGAAGTGAATGGCATTTGTTTCGAGATTGATCGGCAGATTTCTGCGTTTATTCTACGCTGGCTGGTGTTGTGAGTGGAGACTCTTGTTGGGGTGCACAATCTTTGGTTGCATCACAAACGGAAGTGGCGGACGCATGCTCGCTCGCACGCTGAACGGATGAGAGTCTCTGGACTGATCACAGCGGGACTGAAATCTGTATGGGGCTAATGTGAAGGTGTTCATCGTTAATACATCAAGTGAACAAGCATGCCAGCGAGCGCGGACACACAAAACAAGGAAGTGCTTACCTTTGGTTTAACCATGGTCCGACAGTGAGTATCGCGTATTGCGTGATCTTGTATTCTGTGTGCTTTCTGTGGTCTGCAGTTGGTGGGGTTTCAAGTTTCCTTGGGTGTCCTGTCCGAATTGTGGGCAAGTCAAGGGCAACAAGGCAATGCACTTAAATGAAACGTGTATACACTTGCTTTTAAACGGCGAGTAGGCAAACGTGAGCGTTTTTTGCGAGCTGTTCCATTACACTTCTGAATAAACGCGGGGCTTTCTGGAATATTTGTGGGGATAACATTTGCAAACTGGCAACAGCGACCGGTTATTGTACGTGATTCTGCTAGGGGTTGCTCTGGCCAATGTTACATTTCGCCTTTGGAGTGTATTCATTCACACCGGTGAAAAAAAACTGCAGTCTATCATTGCGGTATCCTGCCTTTGCCGGTGTGGATGTAATACCACGTGAGCCACGCCCACTTACATAGTCAGGGAAGCGTATGTAACCACAGCGCCGCTCCCTGTCCTGCGATTTCCACGCCAAATATGGACTGAATATCCATGCATGTGCATTAAAGATGTGATGTGAAAATGTCTTACAGCGTTTTACAGCCATCTGCGCTAAAATGTGATTTTAGGGTCAAAATGATGAATATCATGGTCGATGGGCATAGAACGAACATTTTTCAACGTCTAATAGCTCCCCTTTTGCTTTTCTAGTGGGGAAACCCAGTACAACAAGGACAAACTGCTGCAAGGTAAATGCATTCTATGCTTATTTACACAATGTCCAGTGATGCCTGACATTCCGTCCATCGCCATTGGCCGCTGCAGAGTGGGAGGAAGTGCAGTGTTCTGAACAGTGACACAGTGACTGAACACAGTCTTAATCAGGTATTCGGAGTAGTGACTGGTGGGCTACTGTGCGGCCTTCCCCCCTTTCCCCCCTCCCCAGGTCAGGGAATAGACACCCCCCTCTCTGAGACCGGGCGGCAGCAGGCGGGGGCAGCCGGCCTGTACCTCCGGGACCTGAAGTTCACCAACGTGTTCGCCAGCAGCATGCTGCGCGCTCGGCAGGTGGGTGCGTCTGCGTGCTGTGCCACGGACTCCGGCTCTGTGGCTGAAAGCGTACTGTGTCTGGGTTCACCGGTAAGCGGGAGGCGATCCCGGGTCCGAACGGCGGCCATTTTGATGGACACAGTCCGTTTGGCTGATGTGTTTCAGACGGCTGACATCATCGTGAAGAGCAACGCTCACTGCTCGGGCCTGGAGATCGTTTTGGACCCCCTGCTGGTTGAGAGGGTGAGTTTGGCCTGTGTGTGAGGGGTGAATCTGGGCTGTGTGAAGGGGTGAGTTTGGGCTGTGTGAAGGGGTGAGTTTGGGCTGTGTGTGAGGGATAGTTTTGGGCTGTGTGAGAGAGTTTGTGTGTGAGCTGTTTGCGTATGTGTGTAAGCGCGTGTGTGTGTGTGTGTGTGAGTGTGTGTGTGTGTATGTGTATGTGAATACTTCAAATAAAGATCTTAAATGGGCGTGCTACTCTCACTGAAGCTGAGCAGGTGTCATTTGGTGCAGAGTTTCGGGATTGCTGAAGGGGGGCCCGTGCAGTGCATGAAGGACATGGCCAAAGCGGCTGGGCAGACCTGTCCCGACTTCACCCCCCCACAGGGAGAGACCCCCGAGCAGGTGAGGCTCTGGGTGCTTCTCTGTGCCCAGTCACCGCACGCACCGCACCTCTGCTAGCATAGGCCGCACCTCTGCTAGCATAGGCCGCACCTCTGCTAGCATAGGCCGCACCTCTGCTCGCTGTGACGAGTCAGTTCCATTTTAATGAAGTCACGCCGGGAGATTAATTGATCTCATAACCTGTAATGTCCTCATAGAATATTATGGACGTTTTCTTTATTCACATGTTTAATTTTAATTTATTTCCTGGATTGACTGAATTAGGATGGATCAGTCACCAACCAGGCTGTTAGCTAGTGTTCCTTTTGGTGCACATTCAACCTACATTACTGTGCAGTACATGTGTTTCAGTGCTTACACAGTCTATGGGCACAGCCTGTGTCAGCATAAAATGGAGTGTTTGTGCTCTGAACTTCATGAAGGCATTCTACTTTATTGTACCCTGTACAGTGGGCTCTCACTTTAATGTGTGCTGCAGACCTCTCCATATGATGAAATGTGAGCAGAGATACTGCAGGCGGTGTCCAAAAATAAAAACCCCTAGGTGGCAGCATTGGACCTGAATTCAAGTGCATTTCGAACATAATATGCCAAACCTTTAAAGTTTTATTAGTCCATTCAGTCCATAATGAATTCATGTGAAAGGGAAGGAGGGCATTACTGAGTCTGTTAAAGTGGTGGACGATAAGGTGGCTGGCAGAGAGAGGCAGGCTGGTAATCTCCCCAGGATAACGGGGGGAAGGGGGGGGGGGGGTACTCTGGCATGTTTTGCCGAAAGACATCATCATATTGAACAGGCATTAAGTCCTACACACACACACACACACACACACAGTTCTTTAACCTGCAGCCATTGGCTCTGAGTGTGTGTGTGTGTGTGTGTGTGCGTACGCTTCGCCCAGGTGAGAGAGCGAATCAGAGGCTTCTTGAAGTCCATGTTCCAGCGAATGGTGGACGACCACTGCGGTGACGGACAGCCGGAGCCCGGGGAGAGAATCCGGGCGCCGCCCGACGAAGACGAGCCCCCTGCCGGTCGCCCGGACGACGGGGTCCGCGGCCTGGCCGCCCACGCGCTGGTGGTGGGGCACGGGGCGTACATGCGCGTGGCGGTGCGCCACCTGGTGGAGGAGCTGCAGAGCTCGGTGCCCTGCGGCCTCAAGCCGTCCCACCTGTTCTCCTCCTGGCCCAACACGGGCATGTCCCGCTTCGTCCTCACCCTGCGCCGCGGGGAGGGAGGGGGGGGGCCGGCGCCCGCCGACGTCCGCTGCGTCTTCGTCAACCGCAAGGACCACCTGAAGAGCATGAGTGAGAGAGGGAGAGGAGACGTGGAGGACGCTGCCCTGTGAGCTACAGGGCTGCCCTTCTGAGTATTACTATTCCTTATTTATTCATTCATTCATGCAGTTGTTTATTTATGTGTTTATTTATTTCACCTGTGCCTATATCCGGGTGAATTAGTACATTAGACCTTTGGAAATACAAGTGCAATACAGGGTACTGGTGGAGGATTGTGAAGTAAGAATTCAGTAACGGTGTCGATGCACAAATGTGAAACGCTCAAGGTTCAGGCTTGCCCCTTTGGCCAAGCTGCGATTGGACAGGACGTTCGCTGATCCTTTTGCGGGATCGGACATTCCAAACAAGCAAACAGTCAGTGGACGTCCTGTCCGGTCACAGCGAGGAGGGAATTTCCAGAGGTGCTGAACAGCAATAACGTGTGATTGGCCAAAACCGGTCAATTCCGTCATGTGACCTCCAGTCTTATTCTTTAAAATGATCTTTAGTCCTTATGTCCTACCACAAGCCCATAGTGTTACTGAATACTGAACTCATCTGCTGGCAGTAAATATTAATTTTAGTACTGATATTAGTAGCAATATTAAAATTAATGTCTGTTGAACAGGGTTATAAAGCGCTTTTTAAGGAATATCCACGTGTAGGTATAAAATGCTGTGTGTTTTAGTGACTGATTGAATGTAGAGTTTAGCTTCACAATGGGCCAATATCAGTGTCTTCCTAACACTGGTTGGATAACAGATACTCATTACCTCATGCTTATTGAGCAGACTTTGTCAGCCCCATTGGAGTACTTTATGGTATGTTCTGCCCCTATTCTAGTATTTATTTACTGAGTTGATTCCCTTTTCCTGAGAAGACCACCGTGGACACGGTTTACATGTGATCAGCTGGGTATTGGCTGGAGTACTTTGGGCTGAGTGCTGGTGGAATCTGGCCACGTGAGTGACTCACTCACTGCCTCTCGGTCCCAAGTCTCTTACAATCGAAAGCTGCTGGGGAAATGCCTCACTAAACCAGGAGGGGTGGAGGCGGCCATGATGGCGTCCATTTTATATGCCATAGTTTTCTGAAGGACAGGGTGTTGTGTGTGCGGTTTTTGTTCTGTCATTGATAATTTAGGAACATAAACAGTTTTTTGTTTGTTTGTTGTTTTGTTTCCTGGCATGGTATACTGAGTGTCATACTTTGTAAAGCTATTCTTCAACACACACAGTGAATTAAATGAGCTTGAAGGAGCATTTGTTTTGCTTTGAGTGCGTCAATGTCTAGAGTCTCCTGGTCACATTCTGGTATTGAATGCATTTGCGACGGACATTTGGATATTTATTGGGAAATATTTTGAAATATTCTGCACCCTAGCGGTCACAACGTTATTATAACAGTCAGTGAAACTATTTTTAAAAAATTTTATGTGCATCTGGTACCACCCCTGAACATGCAAAACTGTCCAGCATTTCTTCATTAAGAAAACACTAGCATCTTATTTTGAAAAGCATTTATTAGAAACAACACAAATCACACAAATGGTCGAGCCATACTCTCACTGTACACTAGTCCAGACCACCTGGAATGATTTGCTGTGTCTTATAGTCAACACAATGGCAAATGCAACAATATGTAACTACAAGTTCAAATATTGCAATTCTTTCATGCTGGGGAAAAAACGCATGGCGAGTAGTCACTTTGATATCAATCGACCTTCTGTTATGCAGCCTTTGTGACTGTTTAAAGTTTAACCTGAAGGTAGTTATGGGGGAAAGGACAGATGCGCGTAAGTTCAACACCTTCGCTTTCCATCTGGAGGGGGGTTAGTGGGGGAGGAGGTAAACCATTACAGTTTTTTTTCATACATCAGTACACCATTTCGTTTCTTTGCTATTCCCGAAGGAGCTTTGTCCTGGAAAGAGACTGTCACAGAGTTTGATTGGGTCCGGCACACCCTTGCCATCATGACATCACGACGATTCCTTCATCCTTTCTCTTAGCTCACTGGTCGATATTAAGTTCCTCTGACAGGACTTTAATCTCTGAATTTGGGATGGAACACAGTAAAAAAAAAAAGAACGACCGTGTCCTGCACCTGCAGTGCAAATATATCAAAGTGCACGGCGGCCAGGGGGCCTTGCTCTACCCCGGCCCACCGGGGCACGTGCTTCTTCGTGGGAAATGCGGCTTTTTGCAAACAAAAAAACTGCCCCCCTTCCCTCTGCTGGGCCCGCCCCACGCCGGGGCCAATGAGGGACAGGATTCTCCCAGGCTGGCCCCGCTGTGTGTTCTGAGGGTCACCAGCCGTCCCACGGAAGGGACGATTCCCTCGGGATGGGTCTACTTGATTCTCTCAGCCATCTCAGTTTGTTAGAAGACACAGAAAAGCTGAGGAGGAATCCGTGGACCAAGCAGATAATCTCTTTTCTCAGATTGTGGAGCTTATGGGCTCAGACTGACCCTGCTCCTCTTGGCTTTAGATAGTTTGTGTCAGGTCTGACTCCACTGTAAGTTGAATGGCAGACAGAGTGTGGTTGCCAGGTACATAAATCCACCGTTTTGCAGAGATGTGGTCTCTAGGCTCCATCCCACGCTGTTCAGCTTTGATTCTTCCTTCCAAGGCCACAAGCAGGAAGTACAGTGCCCATCATCGTAGACCCCCGAACCCCGTAGGAGCTACGCCTGTTCCTCCTCCCCCGCGGCTGTCCTCTTTTTGGTCAGGGCCTTATCTGACCCCACGCTGCGGGGGCTCCCCGGCCCCTCGGGGGGCTGCACCACGTTGAAGGGGTCGTCGGAGGTGGAGGTGATGGTCTCTTTCGAAATGGCGTGACTCTGCTCCGTCTCTGGCTCCTGCGTCTGGTCCTGCGTCTGCTCCTCCTTCTGCTCCTCCTTCTGGCTGTGGGAGCACCTCCCCCTCTGGCCGTGGAGGCACAGCGGGTCGGAGGAGTCCACCTCCTGGTTCCTCCTCCTCCTTTTGCGCTGCTGCCTTTCTGAAGGTGTGCCGTCTCTCTTTGGAGGGAAGAGGGACGGGGCCGGCGGGCCTTGTCCCGAAACGTCCGGGACCTCTGCCCCCTCTAGGCTAAGCTGCAGCCCGCCCCAGCGGGACAGGGTGGGGCGATGGAGAAAGGGACTCCCATCCCTGTCAAATGCCTGCAGACAGAAAAGCACAGAGTCGTCTATGAAACACAATTAAACATCCAGTGTTCATTAAACTCTCATAGAGTACATAGGTGCCCAATAGGGGCTTAAGTGAAACTAGCATATTTAAATTGTGTAAGGTCCACAAACGCTATCAGTAATCAGTCATGTTTATGATGTGGAAAAGCGCATTTCTGACAATGACACTCTGGTATTGACTTGGTTAAATACGCATGTGACAAATTCTGTTCATGTAGAGAGAGAGTAGTTTGATTCAAAGAGAACAGAACGTAGGCTGTCTCACTGGTTGCCGAAAAGCAGATGAAAAACTGATGTAGTCTTAACATGCTCAGTGAACTCGCGTCACATTTGGGTACAGATTCAAAACCAACTGTCCTTGGACTTTGAGTCAAAATTTTTAACTAGTGTAGCCTTCAGTGAAATTGTATATAACATGAGTTTGATGGTCATAAAAAATGAAAAATGAAAAAAGTGAAAAATGTTCTACAGGAAATGGGGGGGGGGGGGTGTAAAATTGTACACTACTCAAAATTTAGGACAAAGGTGTACTTACAGAGCTGAGACCGTTTCTGTTGCTCGTTGTTCTCCTGACCTGGCTGTCAGGCGCTGTTTCCAGGTGGATGCGGTCTGTGTCCGAGGACGTCAGCGGGGACAGCGGGATCAGGGACGGGCGCACGGGCCCCAGCCCCAGGAGGGCAGCCAGGAAGAGCGCGGGGAAAGAGGAGCTCGCCTTCAGGCCGGCCGCCACGGCGTTCAACACCATCATCCTCCTCCGCAACCCGTTTAAAAAAAATAAATAAATAAATCTTCCAAAGAAAGTTTTTTTTTTTTATCCAAAAGGAATCGACCAAAGGAGCCAAAGTATCCAGGCGAGTCTGTTATTATTTTCCCCAGGTAAAAAGTCTCACATATTTATGGTTCCGCGCCGCTTGCGGTTAGCCCGTCGCTGCGTCCTGCGTAGCCTGCCGTCCGCGGAGCAGGAGTGTGCCGCGCGGACCCGGGGGAGCAGGGGCAGCGGGGAGAGCCATGTCAGCCGACCTGCTGCTCTGTTTACTCTCCAGGCAGTTGGCCAATTCTGCACATACTGGCGGTCTGTTGAGTCATCCGGCGTTTCAAAAACGACCTCACTCTTTCCATGTTTCCGCTGCGCCGTAGCCTGGACAACAAGGCAAACTGCGCCCGGCGACCCGGCGGCGGGGGGGGAAAAACTTGCGTAAAAACGTACGTTTTAACACTGAGGTCATGTAATTAATGGAAGGTTCCACCGGATTTCGCCCTTGCGTCACGGCCATCGTTGCCTCATACCTCATTTCTAAGAGATGAGATGTTTGGATCAATGGCCCAACCGCAGTTTGTGTTATTAACAGGCTGTATTAACTCTTCACAGCCTACTAGCACAAGGCCCTGAGTTTGGGGCGCTGGGAGTGTTGGATTGCTTTCTTCACAGGCGTCACGCTGACAACATATGTTAAGGGGAGGCACATGAAAAAGAAATGAGAGGGGGTGTGGGTGTACACCAGAACTTTGAACACATCTATCTGTGATCAGCCATGTATTCTATCTGCAAAACAGGATGAAGAACAAACTCTATGTGCACTGTCTTGTCATGGATTTGCCCTTTATGAATAAAATATAGCGCATAGGCGGCTTGATGTCAGTTGGTGCCTCATGTCTCTGAGCCTGTTTGTGCTTGGATGTGGCACACCCCGAATCCTGAGGAGCCTTCCAAAATGAGACCGTAAATTTAACAGGCAGTGCAAAATACAAGAAATTTCTCTACAGCCCTTTTTTGTTTCTTAAACTGTTATTTAATCCAGTTTTAACAAGTCAACAATGTAATTACGCAAAAATACATTTGATTTGATTTAAAACATTATGGACTTTGTTCAGGGTCAGTATTTCTGGGCTTCTCTGTTAAAACCCATTTGTGCTTGGGTATAACAGTTCATCAAAACCCGTTCTACTGTAAGTGCTTTAATTCTTCCGAGGAGATTCCCTCAGAAACAGGTCACAGACTCTTTGCTCTGAAATTAATTTGGGTACAGTGGCGCAAATGCATTTCCTAATTGCACACCATGGAGATTCTGTTTCAGTTCACTTCATGATCCCAGGTTGTGGGCCTGTCCATGACCATAAAAACTACATTACCCATAAGCATACGGGAAAGGCACGGTTAATTAGATTCTTTTTCACTGCCCCGGTGAAAGGAGGGTGAACTGTGTCCACTGAGCCACATTCTGCTAGCCGCTGCTTTTTTATTCTGTAGTCCACCAGTGGCCATCTTCTGCTGTGCACCTGTGGCTCAGGTGTGCAAGCATTCCTTTTTTAACCTGTAGCAGATCTGCAGACGCTGAAAAGTGATGTGAGTTAGGGTATCTTATTAGTCAGTTAAAATAACATTACAAAAACAGCTACTGGAGGAGGTGTTTGTGTGTCTCTCTGTCTCTCTCTGCTCTTTGGATTGAGGCCTTCCCAGTGTGTTCCTGGCTCAGTTTGATCTTTGGCTTTTGATCTTGTGAGATGAAGCCGCCACCCTTAGCGCTGCCTCAGCTGCAGGCACAGCAGGCGGGTTTGGGGGCGCAGTCCGGGGTACAGCAGGGCTCCAGGGCGGGGTCGATCCCTTTCCCCACCTGGCTCTCCCCGAACACCATGCCCGCCTCGAACTCCGCCTTCGCGGCCTGGATCATCTGGAGCACGGCCTGGGACTCGGGGTGCTCGGGCGTGGCCAGGTTGTAGTTCTCGGAGGGGTCGGCCTCCAGGTCGAAGAGCAGCGGCGGGTCGTGGTGCTTGAGGAAGGCGACCATGTGACAGTCCTGGTCTGGGGTCGTGTCACTGTGAGCAGCCCCTGGAAATGGCACAAAGATGCAAGACTGAGCCGGGAGGGACCATGTCCACTGACAACCCTGACGCCCAGCAAATTAACTGAGAGCCACACTCAGTAGGCCCACCAGATACTCAGAATCTCTGCATTTCTTACAATTTAAAGTTACTTCTCCCAATTTGATTTGTCTTCAAGGGCCTTGCCCAAGTACAATACTGTAGTAAAAGATGCCCTGTACTGTAATATTTCACCCTGAACATCTGTATTTAAGAAGCAGGGAGGACGGAAGGAGTGGAGGATCTGGTGAGACTATAGAATCTGTGGTAACAGATTCCCGATTGTGATGTTATACACGCAACATAGTAACACTGCATATCACATCTGTGCACCACTTAAAGAAACACTTGGGATTTGGAAAACCTAGTGAAAATATCAATTGCGACCCATGTGAGAGTGCCAGTGTGACCCCCTCACTGGGTGAAGAGCTCACCTCTGGTGTAGTAGTGAGCCTTATATTTCCCCACCCGGACTGCAAAGAGTCCGTACTTCTCGCTGGGGTCTGTCGGGTAGTAGAACATGGCCTTTCTCTTACTCTGGAACAAAGGAAACATGGCATAAGCATTTCTCAATACACTGCTCTTTTTTGGCTGTGAATTGCCGTCCTTCACCATGGAAGTAAATGTTTTTTTAACCAATTTTAATTGGACGTATTAACTTTATTTAAACACCACCCTGGAACATCTAGCACCTGCTCTTTGAACAATATTGATTTTTATTGTTAAACTGTTATTACAAATGCATATCCGGATGCATGCTATGCAGTGCCTGTAGTTGAACTCACATAACAACTGTAATACTGTGTGAAACAGGCTGTTTTTGACTTTACAAACGGCACTGCTTACCAGTCCATGACTGAATAAGATATCTCTCATGTCAACCCCGTCCAGTTGCACACTGGGTAGTTTTGCCCCTGCCAGTGCCGCGACGGTTGGCAAAATGTCCAGGGTGCTGGCCAGCTCATGGGTGACCCCTGGAGGACAGGAGAGTAACTCAACTAAACACTGCAAAGCTATGCTTATCTTCGCTAGATGTTGTTACGAACACAAACCATACAAAATCATGGAAGAATTTCTGAGAAATGGATACTTTCTCTTAAATTCTAAGTAACGTGCAGTCAGTTTTCCAGTGTGTAAAAGGTTGGAGTATCTCAAATGTTAAAAAAGGAAACAGAGCCTTGTGCACAGCACGTTCCCATGAGGTGTGGGTACGGCAAGATACAAATCAAACGTGAAGGCCAGCAACAGCTGTTTTTTTCTTAACCGAACAGTGCATTTCACTGTCACTTCCTCAGGTTCACTTCTTGAGTGTGAGGTACAAAAATGCAAAAATGAGCAGCTGGTCTTCGCGTTTGATCTGAGTCTGAAGTATGAGCTTGTGCAGCCAGCACTCCCGTGCTGTGTGCTGCTATCCCAGGTGAACACGCCGGAGGTACCTGGCCTGATCCTCCCGGGCCAGTGCGCGATCGCAGGCTCCCGCATGCCCCCGTCGTAAGTGGTTCCCTTCCCGCACTTCAGCAGTCCGGAGTTGCCCCCCCGGGCCCTGCGCATGAGCTCCGGCCTGGGGGGTGGGGGGGGGGGGGTGGGGGCGGGACACAGAAAGAAGACGCACCGGTTGGCATGGAGACACCCTGTGCCTGGGGTGACTAACAAGCTCCTGAGGTGACCCCCTCCAGGGAAAGTGTCTATATGGCACAATCCCACCCCCCCGCCATAATCATGCTCATTAGGGCCATTGATTTTGGTTATGCTACACAGTAAAACATTCCCAACAGACACAAAGGTAAGGGTGCCGGGAGCCCCATATGGAGGTGTTGTAGGTGAGTGGCAGGGACACACTAACCCATTGTCAGCGGTGAAGAAGACAAAGGTGTTGTTGTAGACGCCGCTCTTATGCAGGGTCTGAATAAGGTTCCCCACCGTGTTGTCGAACTCCATCAGGGCGTCCCCAAACGGACCCCTGGGGGACTTCCCCGCGGCCCCCTTTCCTGCATACTGGGGGTAGTGGGTGTGCTGTAGGGACAGGAGCTCCACGTCAGTTTCCAAACCACATGCACTTGGCCTACGCGTAAACATACACAACTAATGACCTGCGTACAAACCCACATGCGAGGGGTAGTAGAGGAAGAAGGGCTGGTTCCTGCTGGCGGACGACGAGACGAACGCCGTGGCGAAGTCGCTGTAAGCCCTCTCCAGGTCGGGGAAGCTGACCGGCTGCTGCTTGATGGTCTCGTTAGCCACTAGCGGCACCGTCACCACGCCGACGTCGCAGAACCCGAAACACTTAATGTCCGGGGGAAAGCAGGTCAGGTTCTGGCAGGGCCCCTACACAGGCAACGATAAGAGAATGACACCGTCACTTCTACAATATGCGTCACATGAGAACAAAGTCAATGGGGAGGCTTATATGCTTATCTATGACCTTTGCACATGTAGCCAGTGCTTGGGTGCACTCAAGGTGAACACAAGAATGGCCCTGACAGTAAAACTCACTCCTGAAGCCTACCTGGTCGTGAGAGTAAGGAATCCCCAGGTAGTGGTCGAATCCCTGGCGGGTTGGGAGGAACATTCTATCTGGGCCCAACCCAAGGTGCCATTTGCCAACAATTGCCGTGGCGTAGCCCAGCGGCTTCAGGACCTCTGCTATGGTGGTCTCGTTTAAGGGGAGGCCACCCCTCGAGCCGGGGTAAAAGACCCCCGGGTACACTCCCGAGCGAGTCTGGTAGCGCCCGGTGAGCAGCGCTGCTCTGTGAACACAAAATTCACAGATTGAAATGAAATGCAATGGGTTTTAGTGACATCTCCTCTAAGAATTACGCACGTTACAGCTATGCGTAATTGAGAATGGAAACGTGACATTTCAAAAAAAAAAAAAAGTTCCTGAGATGTGGGACTTGTTGAATTGCACTCATAAGACAATGTTATATCAAGAATAAAACGGGCAGATGCAGATTTTAGGTAGGTACGTGCAGTGTAATTTAACTTTTATCATCACTGTAATTAGTTCACTCCAGCAGTAAATAGTCTTCTGCAATAAATCTGAATATGTATTATTTAATAAACATTAAGGAATGTTTTATTTCTTTCTGCAATACTCAATAAAACGCAAGGCATTCATAAATACAGCGTAGCCTCACAGAAACTGTTTTGTTGACGGATACAGCAGAGAAATCTCAATACCTGGAAGGACTGCAAACGGGACTGGTAGCGTAAAAGTCTGTAAAACGAAGCCCCTTGGCAGCTAATTTATCCAGGTTGGGAGTAAGTGAACTCGGGTGTCCATAAGAGCCCAAATCGCCGAACCCCAAGTCATCCGCGAAGAGAAGAATGAAATTTGGCAGCTGAGAACCCAGTGACTCCGGTGCGTGGAGAATCACCGAAATAAAAATAAAGATTTTAAAATAATTCATCACTGGAATAAAAAAAAAACTGGCGGTATGCAAAGAAATAGTAACTTGACAAAAACAGGAAAATGTCATTTCCTTATTTCCATATTGTCCGGGCTAGATAGATTGTACAGTAGCCATTCGGAAAGTTTTAACTTTTTATCTACGCGAAAGAGGTTTATTTTCACAGGCAGCAATGCAAATAAGGATTTCTTTACGTCTGTCTTCGCAGATCATCGGTATTTCTAATTACAATTTATCGCAAACACCTGCTAAGCGTTCCAGTTCTAGATGGGTGAAACGATCGTACAAAACGATACAAGTTAAGTGCCTGTATCACATGACAGTAGTGCAAATGTCACCTGATACTCCTTCACGTCACGCCACTTTTCCATGATTTCTGGGAAATGATGTTCGTTCTCTGTGCTCTGTGTGCAGTGTGTGTGTGGCGTGTCTCTGTGTGTGGTCTTTGTGGTATGTGTGCGGTGTGTGTGTATGTACGTGCATGTGTGCATGCTTGTGTGTGTTATTTGGAATCAGCAGACAAGGCATTATCTCTTAGGTGACAGGCAGAGCCACTGAATGCGTACATTCATCGTAACGCCGACCCAGTTTTGTGTTGTATTTTGTAGATAATAAATATGCCTTCTCCTTTCAGAAATGAAAAGATGTGCAGTCAGAATGGCCCTCTTTCTTACCCCTGTAGCGTCTCTTCAGCTGAAACGGGTGAAGCAGGGATAAGGTTGGCAATGGTGATGTAAACCACAGAAAGAATAAAATACAGTGCATTGTGTGCCATTTCAGTATGGGATTAAGTATTATTATTTTTTTTTGCATTATACCATTATATCATACCAGTGGGAAGTTTATTTATTTATTTTGTAAAGAGGCTGCATAAGAAGAATGAGCTTGGCTGTGTCGCCTCAGTATCTGGAGCAAACCTCTGTGTAGTGGGGTCTTTTGGAAACGGTGCGGTGAATAGATTGCGTGCCCGTGCGCTGATCTACGGCTCGCTGTACAGGAGGACTCCGGGAGCCTCTCCACGAGGTGCCGTGTGACGCTGCAAGAACAGGTGACTGGAGAGAATACTGATAACCGATCATCATTTACCCGAAGCATTGTGCCTGACAAGGCTGGGATGAATAATTTAGGGGGGGAGCGGGTAAGGAAGAGGAGCAGTAAACAGCCCGCTCTGAGGAAGGGCCCGGTGAATTATTCATCGGCGCCGTTAGGTCCGTGGGCCGCCAGATTTGCGCCCCATCCTCGCGCTCGGCGGCTTCGGAGACGGGGACAGCGACGAGCCGCCTGCGCCCCCGTTTCAGAAACCGCGAGCCCCGATACAGGAGAGCAGCTAGAGCCTTGAAGGCAAGGCTCAGCAGTTAGAGGAACCCCCCCACCCCCCCCTTAAATGTTGATTGGCTTCTTGATCAAACTCATCCCAAACTCTGGACCCCCCCCCCCCCCCCCCCCCCCCATGAATTTACAGCAGGGGTCTGATGCTATATTCCCAGGGGGCTACAGTGTGCCTCTGGGTTTTTGTGGTTTCCTTTCAATCAGCTGCCAGTTATCACCTTGGGAACAAGGTGTTTGGATTCCTCAGCCAATCGATGACTCAAATGAACCACTGGTGCCGAGAACCAGCAGCAGACACTGTGGGCCTCCAAGACACCTGTGATTTACATGAACCCAAAATCTGAATATTTATCTTACAGCAAATAATCATTTGGGTGACTGTGGTCAAAAAAAAAAGAAAAAAGAAAAACTGAAGTGCAATGTAGTCACAACGTGAAGGTGCTGGCAGAATTGCTTTTCCAGTGTAATTCGCAATGACACTTTTTCAGTATCATTCATAGGGAATTTGCATTTAAATGAGAAATAACACTAGATTGCAAAATAGATCTGATGCGCTAGGCATCGCCTAATATGTGCCACCGCAGTTCTTGGATATTAATCCAAATCCTCCGTTTGCCCTCAAATGCATGCCCCTGGACAACCTTTGCTTGTGTCCTCTGAGGGCACATATATTACCAACACTAGAGGGCGCCATAAGATCAAAGCAGAAATGCATCGAAGCAGTTAAAGCCCGGTTCCATTCATAGAAATTCTAGGAGGTAGCTGATCTGTAAATGATTGATGCTCTATACTTGTGAAATGCATATAAGATATTTAGTCATGAAATTACCAAGCTCTTCTCATAGATTTTTCTGTACAGAGAGACAGTATTTGCAACATCAACTGATCTAACTGTGGGCAATTTCACTTTTCAAACTACAACTGGAATCTCTTAAAATAGACATGAAGTGGTGAGTAAATACATCATAACTACAAAAGAATTCGCATAACTTAAGTACACCCCTGTCAGATCACATAAAGGATTAATGTGTAGAGTTAAGGCTGAGGGTAGGGTCATAGCGTATTACTTGTGAAATTACAGGAACAAATGAAACAGAGATGTATAGATAATAGATAATAGTTATACATTACCTACATAGCAATTACAGCATGATTTCACCAGAGACTCCCAGTTCAGATTTCACTGTCAATCTGGATATGAAGATCAGTAGGACAATGAGTACTTTTCTCATGAGAGGGAACAGAGAAACCTGAGAGGTCTTTTTTAAGGATACAGCAGCAGAATGGCCTTCCCAGAGGCACTAATCTTTGCAGCAGAGGGCAGGCTGAAACAGAGGTGTCCTATCGGCTGCTCTCTGAGTAACTTAATTACGGAGTCCTTAATCTCAGCCTCGCGAGTCCCCGGGCAAAGACAGGAGGCTCCGTTAATGATGCCTTCAGAATCTGCTTTCCCAGCTGTGCTGCCGCCTCTGAAAGTCACTTTCTCACTCTGTAACACTCCCTAAAACTCTGAACTGCTTCCTAACACTCTGTACCACTCTCTAGCACACTGTACCTCTCCCTAACACTCTGAACCGCTCCCAAACCTCTGTACCTCTGCCTAACACTCTGTATCACTCCCTAACACTCTGTTCCAGTCCCTATCACTCTACCACTCCTGGCACTCTGCAACTCTTCTTAATTTCTAATTCCTTTAGCAGTGGAGAGACATACTAACCCTCTCTCAGGATGTAGGGTCTCCGTATTGTCAGATTGAGCTGTTCTGTAACAGGAAGAGGGGCAGGTGTGCCACCTGAGGGGCGTGTCGCACGTACGCTCGCCGGCAAGCAGCACAGGTAGAGTCACCTGCAACAAGCGGCTCCCTGACCCGGTCTCACTCAGGGGAGCCTCCGCACGTCACGTGGTCGCCCGCGGAGACCCATGTAAACACGGCCGGCGAAATGTCACCCCGCGGCGCTCCTTAATTACGCGTCCGTCTCTTTAAATGTCAGGCTCTGGCCGCGCGGAAAAACCCGCCGCACCCGCCCGGCTCCGGGTGGCACCGTGCGAAGGCGAGCCTGAACGAGCGAGAGGACTTCCACACAGGCGAACAGTGTCATGCGTTTACGGTTTTTTGCCGTTCATTCACGCCTGACGTGCGTCTAATGAGTTATGACCTTCAGTTTTCCAGTTGCTTTGAAAAGCCACCTTCAGAGGCGTAAGGATTGCATTGTGTTTTATTGGTAGCATTTTTAAGCTCAATTGCTACAAAAATGATCATGACAGGTCATTATCACATTGAGCATGATGCACATTATTATTGAGCATGAGAAGTGTTATGTGCCATTAACCAATTTTAGGCATGCAGTATTTAATTCATACTAAGTGCCTTCCTTAGAAGCTCTGAACCCATCAAGAAGTCATCATTTTGTCAAATCCCATAAACAGCAGGTGACATATTTAGTGTGAAGGGCAGGCTCTGTTCATCACACACCCCAGACCCCTGCCTCTGACCCGGAAGCCATTTTCTCTGAGTCATTAATAAAGCCAGGCTCTGAATAGCCTCTTCACTTGTCAGAGGTACAGTGCCCACGATGATTTCTCTCTCATCCCCCCCCCCCCCCCCCCGCCCCCCCACCCCAAAGCTGAAACGGCCCGCTTGTCAGGAGCGCAGATCAGGAGTAAGTGCTGGACCCAGCTACCTGGGAGAACTGGAGCGAGAGACCTGGTGAATGTTCTAAGAGGCGGTTCGGCGGAAGCATGCGGTGTCACATCTGAATGGATTTCAATGGGGCTGTCAGCTGCTAGCGGCTAACAGCTATGATCCATTAGCATCGCCGCCGGGCTTTATACACTTTCTGAGCAGCCCACTCTCTGAAGACTTCTTTTTAGTTAAGTGTCATACGGCAAATATAGATTTCCACCAAAGCTGGTAGTGTGAGAGGTAAGAATGTCTTAAGGGAACGTCAAAAGAAAGATCTGATATCTTGCTTTCAATGCGACTTGCTTGATGAGCAGGGTTGACTTTCCACCACGTTCAGGAGTCACGTTCAGAGAACTCCGTTCTGCCATTTGCGGATTAGTGACAGTCGTCCTCATTCTCTCCTGCGTTACTGAGAGTGAACTGTAATTTCTGTTTAAAGTTTGATAGGGGGAGAAAGCATGTGTCCAGAAGGGTACTGCAGGAGAGCCATCCTTCACAGTGTGTAAGTGCATTGAGACCAACTGCTTCCTTTGAATCCAGGTCCCAAGTGTACCAGAGACTATACTTGACAAGGCAGCTTGGCCAATTCTAATTTTTGCGAAGGCGGTTTTCTCAATGACATTTATGCCCTTATGCCCTGGCACATGGTCTATATAGGTGCAGCACTGTGAAAGTATCCTTTCAGTAGAGCTGTTTGCTTTCTGCAATATTGCCCCATATGCGAATAATTCTGCAGACGACTCTCGTGTTTTGTAAAACAGCAGGCGTGAAGCAGTCAGGTTAAATGTTTCCATTCATACTCTAAACGCCCGCTTTGTGTAGAATTGACAGTTTTGGTTTACTGAAAATGTGTGCAGAGGGCCAGAAGACCAGCGATTGGTAGTTAATTAACTTTAAGTGGGGGAAAAAAAAAAAATGTTTTGCCTTTTGCCGAATAATTTATTCCTGTCTGAAACAATATCCATTTAGTTGTCTGGCAGTATTTGCAGTCAAAACGTAATGCAGAAAATCCTGCTCGTTGTTGCATTTGCATTTTTACATCATTTTGTGCTTTGAGCGCAACTGACTGCTAATTTATTTCCTCTGCTCTTTAAGCCTTTTGTATATTCACATTTGCATATTTTGTTTTATTACTGTTTTACTGAAGTGACACAAAGTGAACTCCTCTCTCTCTCCCTCTCTCTCTCTCGCACACACACACACATTTTCTATATACTTGGATAAGATTGGTTAAATGGAAATGGAAACATTCTAATTGAAATTTTGACAGTGCTTATCCATGTTTGCAGCACTGTAGCATCTGCAGGAACTGTTGATAAATTTTACTGAGAGTGGCAATCGCTCATCCAGATACAACGGGGGACACAAACCTCAGGATTGCAATGATAAGCTTCTTTCTTCCATATTACCCTTGGTTTATTGATTACAGGTAGTCCCTTTGTGTTGGTATTTCCATGGTAACCAGATTGACCAGTCATTGGGAAAAATAATGCATCTTTGTAAAAGGTGACCAATTAACCACCATTAACATTTCAAGGCAGAATCTTGTCATTTCTCACTCACAGAAAATCTGACAAACGAAAATAAAATAATCTAATGCTTTGGGGGAAAAAATCTAATTACTTTGACATTGAAACGATGAGTTCATAAATAAAGACAATGAGGTTTTGTTTTTTCCCTTCCCTTGCCCTTTATCTAATGACAGGGGTTGTGTTTTTGTGTGCTGCCTCCTTGTTGTTAAGTCTGAAGAGAGATTCATTCCGCAGGGTCGTCAGCTCATTAAGCGCAGCGAAGCAGAAAGCGGTCGCTTCTCCGTCCGTGACGAGGATCAATAATCACGCTCGTTCTGCTGCCGGTGACGCAGTGCGCGCACCTCTGGGGTTTCCCTCCTGCACCGCTGACCGCAGGGGCTTCCAGGCATGAATACAAAAACAACACAACGCATTGTAAATATGTGATCAAGTTGCACAAATGCGGGGTATACTGTCAAAATATAATTAATACTGTTTTGTACACAAGACCACTTTATTGTCTCACTGATTGCACTGGTGTTATACAGGTGGAACCTTGTACTATAGGTAGGAATTAAGATTAAGAAGATTAAGACCCATTTTTTTAAATTCATATGTGCAAAGAGATACTTTTGCACACGTATAGTGACTTGCTTTAAAAAAATTGCTGCATTTGTGGGTATATCACTTACATCACAATATTTGCAGTAATTCAAACAAATATTGGCCAAATCAAGGCCGAGGGTCTTAGAATTGCTGAATATTATGAGCTGGTGTTGTAAAGAAGAAGAAAAAACCCATTAACCTTGTGGAATTAGGTTTATTGAAGCCTCTGACTATTTGTCATGTATTGTCATAACAAATGAGGCAGGGCAATCCATTTAAAAAATGTTTTCTCCACAGTTTACCGAAGCAATCCATTCCCATGGCAGCGTGATCTTCACGTGTGAGCACTGAATTTAAATAAGGGCCGATTTGCAGCACGTTTGAAATTGCGAGTGGGGACCATCAGCATGCGGATCAGTTTCAATCCACCAGTGTTCCTTGAGCATATCCGCCCAAATCTGCTGAGTCCCAGAATCAATTACTAGCCCACCACCCAGAGCCCCCGATGCCATTTTCTTCACGTCCAACTCAATGAAAGCGGTTCTGCTTCTCGCTGTCCTCTAAAACTCCCCTTGTCGTACTCCATCTGCTTTCTTCCTTTCAACCCCCCCCCCCCCGACATCCCCCCCATTTCTTTATTGCTCTCCTATCTGTGGAAGAGGAAGAGGAAGTACAGCACGTGCGTTTTCTGCAGATGACGCCATCTTTGTTCCCGTCCCAGCACGTTTACGCGGTAAGGGCCAATGCACCAGCCTGCAGTGGAGGCATGGTGGGCCTCTGTTTCCCCCTGGTATCCTCAGGTGCGAACAGTAGCCTCAGGGCTGTTTCTGGCATCACGGTTGAAGTATCCGGTCGGGATTGAAAAGTAAACAGTTCCTTCTCTGTTCTGGTAAATTTAATCCGAGATGGCGCTGCTGCTCTCATGCCTCAGATGTTTAAGAAATGCAGATTTATTTCTGTGTAATGTAATATGTTCTGCAACTGATCAAATGGATCCCCTTGCACGTTTCTCCAGAAGCCCAAAGGTGAGTTCTTTCATTTGACACAGTCCTGCATGTTCTCTCCCTGCTTTTTAAGCTATAAACTGTTTTTCTAAGAGATATGATAGGCAACAGGCAATAGTCCAGAATTGCAAAGTTGCAATAGTATTTGTGGTGCATTGCTGAGGTCATAAACTCCCAGTCCTTCTTCCAAGTGGAGGAATTAGTTCTGTGTTTAGGGGCAAGTAGCAGTGCGAAAGGAACCCCTTCACCTCAGTGTCAATCTGGAGGGAAGTCAGGTGATTACAAACAACCCGCCAATTTCAATTCTCTGGCGACTAAACCCATCTAAACCATGAATATTTATTATACCAATTTTCAGCTCAGATGAGAACCTAAGCTAACTGAAAACCCCACGTGCTGGTGGCCAAGTATCCATGATACACACTTAGCAGGACGCAAACAAAGCCAGGTGCCTATGACAAAAACAGGGGTGTTGTGCTGGGCAGAGATGGAGTAAGAATATTACGTGTGTGGAGATGGAGAAAGAATATTATGTCACGGGGCACAGTTTCTATAAGCTCCCTGCGCTGTCTGGCTGTAATTAAATGAGAGCGGCCATTTTGGACCACAGCGGAAGGATTAATGGTCTGGTTCAGACCGAATCGATACTTGCTATAATGGTCGGTTGGAACAATTACCTTAGGTGGTATTTTAGCAACGACAGCTGGCCGTCTCTGCTGTGGACCTAACAAAGGTTCACGCAAGGCCGAAGGGTATTTCACCAATCCACCAGAGGGTGGAATTTAAAGATTCTTTGTCACGGTATACTGCATTCGAATCCACCAGTGGATGGAATTTACCATGGATTCTTTGTCAGAATACTGTATATTGAATAACCAACAACAACAACAAAATCCTCCTTCTTTTGAAATGAGCTATTCTACGGTATAAAATAAAAATATGAAAGTAATATTTGATTTGGAGACACCAACCTGTCCTGCATTGACACATCACAGTTCTGTTGATATGTTAATATTGGCAATAAGTATCCGTCATTAATTTGCCTTCATAGCACATCTAAACTAACAGTGGATATGCATCCATTTCTTTTTTTGGTGTTCTTACCAAACACGAAAATTTACAAAAATTATAGCATGGAGGAAGAAATAAGGAGCATCGCTCAAACATAATCAACATAAACGAATGAAATGAGAGTCTTCTGCAATTTCTGGACCGTTGTTTACTTGGATGTTGAATAACTGCGGGCCCGTGGGGAGGCTGTTTTGATTGCTCTTCATCAAGCCTCTAAATGAAAGCCTCGGATGACACCAGTAGGTCTCGTTTACTTAACAAAACACTGGTGATGAGAATATTGCCGTGATTAGGGGGAGCTGATCAAACCCTGCCGAGACTCCGCGGGGCGACCCAGCGAATCAGCGAATCAGCGCGCCTGCTCGAGAGGCGAAATATTCAGCGAACTTTATATAATACAAAATATAAACTCAGGATTCCGTGTTGTCCCTGTATTTAAAAAAACCCTGTATACTGTACACACTGGCCCTCCAGCACCGGGATTGCCCACCTCTGGTTTAAAATGCAACTAAAACTGCAATACATCTCATTGGTATGAGACCATACCATATCAATCAAACTATTCAGTTGACGCTAAGGAAATCTCATTTTTTTGTACACTCACTAGCAAGCATATATTTCATCCACGATGCCTGTAAGGCTCTCTCAAGTAAGCTTACTCGAGGGAGCATTTGTTCTGTAGTCAGGGCTCAAAAAACATTTTTTTCATGCATAAAAATAAATTAACTGCGCTTATAAATGACCTTTTGGCGTGAAATTCAAGTCGATTAGTTTCACCAGGCAGCAATGTGAAGTTTAATGCTCACTGTTTCAGTACATTTACTGATTCAAGGTCTGAGGTACAAATGTTTTTTTTTTTTCATATAACAAATGTAAAAAAAATCATCTCCAACTGAGACGTTAGGTTTCAAGGCTTGAATTACCAAACAAGGTGTGAAATTGATGAATGCCCGTACAGTCCCAGGTCCAGAGTAATGAGAAACAAAGAGAAGATTACCTATTTTATAAGAGTTATTTTACAAACAAAAAAAACAGACATGCACCTTGCAGGTCTAATGAGAGGAATATAACCTCATATAATTTGTAATAAATAAATAAATAAATAAATAGTTTAAGTCAATAAAGTACAAGGACAAGATTAGATACCTGCATGCAGTACTAATGCGTGCTGGAGTGCAAATGACCTCTAGCGAAAGTCGTGGAAAGAGCCCTAGAAGCCCCAGGATTTGTAAATATGTCCACTGCCAGCAGGAGGTGCCGTTGAAGCACAAATACCCAAGATAAAACCTATAATAAATTCATAGGGTTAATTTCTGTTGGAAATCGGATGGACGTGGGTTTTGTATTCACAACACAGACCATTTGCTCATAACGGGTCATATTTATTTGTGGGTTGTTTTTCCACAACAAATAACAGTCCTTAGTGTAGGTACCCATTCAATAATTAATTGCACCTGGTCGTAGTGCAGTGCAAATTGAAGTTACCTTGATCATTAATTTCGTCATCAACAGGTGCGCGAGCAAGATAATTCGGTGGATTCAAAAAATTAACATTTGTCGGGCTTCAATTCCGGACAGAACTTCTTCGTATTTTATTTATTAATTCCGCCGAAAAGAAAATGTTTCTCGCACAAGAAGACACACAACAACAAAAAGAAGGTAGACACACCTAGTATTTAAACGGTAATTACAAAGGAACCGGTGCAGTTTATTTTGCCGTTGCAATGGGCATTATCTAATCGTATTTGAGATTTATAACTAATTTAATTATTAGTTAGGTAAATGGCCTAGCCTGCAGCAAGTTCATTGGGGGTGCTTAATTATAATATAGCCTAAGTGTCCAAATGGAGTATATGAACGTTTTAAAAATTGCATGCCCCCGTTGTTGCCACATAGTGTTTATATGCTAATTAACTATATACAGCTTACGTAACGTTAGTGAATATTATCGAAACAGAATGTTTATTACACATTGCATCAACTATCACAATAAATATCAGAATCCAGAAAGTTTATATAATAGTATAGAGTTGCAGTGGTAACCGACCCTATTCCTGGAGATCTACCTGTAGGTTTTCATTTCAACCCTAATTCGGCACACCTGACTCAACTAATTAGCAGCTCAGCGAGATCTCCAGCTGTTGAACACGGCGTTCTTTGTTCGTGTGGAAATGGAAAAACCTCCAGGATGGTAGCTGTATCTCCAGGAACAGGGTTGGTTACCACTGTGATAAGGTATGTCACAGGTATTCTTGCGGGCTGTTTTTTCCTTCAAAATGCTACCTGTTTTCTGTGTTCAGTGACCTTATATTCGGTACATATGGCTCCCCCTCAGTGCCTGCCTTTGTTCTGGGAAGTGCATGCACTCCAGCAGTTTTTGGGGGAATTATTCTGCAAACTGCTTGCTTGAAAATGTTTTTCCTGAATTAAACTAAATGTTCATTCCACGAAAACGTGAATAAAACCGGCTTGTGTGTGCTGATAACTATATGCAAGGACATGTTGATATTTTTTTTAAAAGAAAAGGCCCTCTTTAACTTAACCATGGATAATAATCATGGCTAACACATAATCAAACTGGTATAAGCTTGGCTGCGAATACAAATGTATTGACCTCTTGACTAGCCTGTTTGGCTCTTAAATAGGCACTTGAGTATCGATCGCTATATGGGATTTTTGTGTTGAAATGAAAACTACAATGACTTGCCTGAAGCCAAAAAGCAGTCTGTAGAACTTTCCCAGGAGGACATGGTTTTTCAGGAATGCCTTCAGGAGTTAAATATTTACAGCCAGTGATAGGACACTAAATAAATGTTTAAACTACAGCTTAGCCCTTGGTTATATTTTAGACCTATTGGCTTAACTAAATAGTTCTGGGGACACTGAATTCAAGAGTGTGATGAATTGAGAGAGAAATAGCTTTTCTCCCTGGATCCTTTATGACGTACACTGTAATGTTTATTAAGTTATAGCTGGACCATTTAGTTGCTTTAAATGACTGGGAGATCTGCAGATACCTTTCGCTACTGGCTGAATGTCCTGTTGGTGGCATGTGTAAAGTTTTGTGAACGTGCGTCCGGTGTTCTGTTAGGTACCAGCAGAGCTTCCCACACAAATATTTGCTGTAGTTCAAATTTAACTCTCTCGAGCTCAGTTTCTAGGGCGGGCTGTGTTCTACCATGTTACTCTATAATTTACATTCATTTTAATAACTGCAGCTGATCGGGATAATTAGCTTCATATAAATTCTATTTTTCTCTGTGACAATGGCCTGTTCCCTATGAAATGACTCGTATTAGTCACTACAGGCCTTACGTTAATTTGGGGGGGGATTGGATTGCGCTCGGGCAGAAAAAGATGGGGGACGTGTGATGTGTCAGGCACACCAACAAAACGGCATTAGAAATTAATGACGGAGTCGAGTTGCTTCAGTATGAGGCACGACAGTGCTCGCTTGCCTTCGACACCATCGCTGTAGGTACAGACCGTACAGCAGGTCAGTATTGCCTTTTTTTTACACTGTCACAGATGATTGGCTCCAGGGGGCAAATTGATAACCAGTCTTTTTATAAATAATTTTTAAAAATTATTTCCAGGGGCATGTGTGTTTTTATTTATTTATTTTTTAGGGGGGGATCCACTGAAGCAAATGACCTTCAACGACCTCCGCAGCCACAGGTGAGCAAACGAGCCGCAAGAACAAGAACACCCTGCCCCGGTGCGGGGGCGGGGGGGGGGGGGGGGGTACAGGGGGTGGAATTATAGACCCTGTAGATAGGGCTGCCTGGGCCTACGTAGACCCCCCCGGTGGCCCCAACAGTGCTGAAAGAGCCTCCCCCGGGCTGCCGGTGTACGGTGACGGTGCCCCCCCCCCCGGGCCTGCTTGAATAACCAGGTATTGTTTCGGACCTGGCAGCCGACGTATTTGCTTTCAGCGTCTCGGCTCCATGCGAACCAGACAACAGGATGCCCCCCCCCCGCCCCCCCCCCCCCCCCCCTCTAGAGCAGCCTCTGTGTGCGCTTGTCATTCACAGGCTTTAGTAGAATGGCAGGGCCAGTTAATAAGCCATCTACAGACTCCTGCCTGGAATAATTAGGCTCTTCATCTGCGCCCATGCAGGAAGTTCTGCCATTTTCCTGAGGAAATTGAACTCTGGGATTAATCATCACCGGCGTCCCCCCCCCCCCCCCCCGACTCCCCCCTCACCTTGGGGCCCTCTGTATGGCGGTAAGTCTTCGTTTTTGTTTTGCTCTCAGCATTAGCGAGGGTTGTTTTTATGTTTTCATTTTCTTCAAGGTTTTATTGCTCCCACATTAGCCTTCTGGTTTTTTTTTTGCTCTTTGATTTTATTAGATTAGGAGTGATAATGTGCTCTCAGTTCTGCTCCTTCTGTGAAAAGTGAGGTTTGCATTCGTGTGAATTATCATTCCTAAACAAATAAGCATGTAAAAGTCATTCAGTGTGGTGGAGCCATCCCTTATTATTTATAGAGAACCAGGAAGATGTCCAAAGATATGGGAATGGGCGATGGGGTTGATGGGGGTTTGGCCTAAATTCAGAAACTGGCCATATCAAGTGAAAAGCTGGCTGCACTACATTTGACCGCACCCCCTTTCTTTGTTGTGCTTTTCACCTGTTCACCGCTTATGTGCTGAAACACTTTCATCTTCATTGTTTGATTTTTATTGAACACTGCCTGACCCCTCAGGAAATGCACAGGTATTGCTGTACCGCCCTGCCCTCAGAAATGTGTTTTCTCAGCACAACCAGGAAACAATTAGCACCTGGGCTAACACTCATTACTGTGTGCGCCACACTGCCTGTGGTACAGAGCTTCCCCTGTGATGACAACTTCCTTTATCACTGACCGAGAAGGATCCCATCATTCCTTCCTTGTGTGAGAATAATTGGTGATTTTAGCCGTTACTTTTTGATTTGAAAAAGATTCCTTCTTTATGCTATCACATAACTGAATGTGATAACACATTACTAAATGTGTGGTGTAACACGAAAATGAATGTCTTCTGAAACTTGGTTCTTGCACAGTAATAAAGTGAAAGCATATGGCAGTTTGGTTGGATTTGGGCCCGTCCCAACGCAATCACAGGTGTGCATTTTTAATGAGCTCAGAAGCGCTTACAAGGTCAGCCTGCACATGAACATTCTGGAAGCTTGACTGCATTCATCAGGAGGACATTTGACAGTTGGCAAGCTGCATTTCTTGCGATTACTGGCTTCTTCCTCAAACAGTGGTCTAGCTTGATTAAACGTATGAGAGATGTGAGGAGTGTATGATGTGCAAACCTAGATCCCAAACCCTTTTCACTTCTGTATTTACTATTCTTATTTCTCTTGTCATGGTTTAATGATGACTAAAAGTCTACATTGCTGTTATAGTATATGTGCTGTCTTGACCGTATGATTCATATCAATTATATTGTTGCCCAGCTTTTATTTTGTTCTTTTTTGCTGAATTGTTGAAATGTTTAAGGGGTAATTAAGGTAATTATAGTGATTCAAATAATGTTAGTCTAAGTCAAGGTGTAATAAGGGGCTGGAATTATCCGGTTCACAGTCCAGCTGTGAATGATCAGTATTTCTTACTGTTTGCACTGGAAATGAAGCAACTGCCACATCGCTGTGCCAGTGCAGGGGGTGGGGAGCAAGCTGTGCAGCAGGAGGGGAGGGGACACACACACACACACACACACACACACTCAGCGCCGAGCATTCCTCGCATAGCAGGACCTGCTCGCTCCGTGCTCGTCGCTGCTGGGCTGGCACTGCTGGGCTGAGGGGGGGAGGCGGACGATGGCGGGACTTTGCTACGCCCGGCGGACCTGAGGCTGAGCAGGTAGGGCTCGCTGAGGAGAGCGTTCACACAGCAGCGCCGCAGGAAGGCACAGACCGGCTTTGCACTGCGTCTGAGTGTGGGACAGGTCTACTATTACACCAAGTTATTATTCTTTTTTTTTAACAGTTTTGTTTTATTTTTATGATTAGTGTTAGAAAGTGCGGTGATAAACAGTCTAGTGAGGTCCGTGGCGTTAACTGTTCCAAACTTGTGGATGCTTTGAGAATGAAAGGCAAGTGCGTTTTGTTATTGGCTGTTAAAGTTTGATTCCTTTCAACTGAGCAGCTTTGAGTGCTTTTGTTCTTTTGTCCCTGTTTCCCTGGTTTTTGTGCTCAGTGAATTGAGAGGTTTTAGGTGTGTTTGCGGTGTTGGTTTCCCCAGGTGCGTGGGCTTGATGCGTCCGTCCGTCTGTCCGTCTGTCCGAGGCCAGTGGGGTTTCTCTCGGTCTGTTCGGGCAGTGGGAGAGACCATTATCTGCAGGGGCTCTCCCCTGCCAGCTATGTGCAGGTCCTGCCCAAACTCTCTCAGAGCGCTCCTGCACACCCCTGCATCTCAACTCTGCTGTGTGTGTGTCTGGGTCAGTTCCGTCCTCCTGCTTAGCCAGCAAAGTACCAGCAACAGGTGGTGCAGTTGCAGTCTGGGAGCTGGTGCATTCACAGTACGGGCACTGAGCTTCTGCTTGTGTGATATCCCCGTGTACTGGAGCCACAGCATGTCTGTACTGGTGACTGATGGCCTCAAAAACTCATTCGGATTTTAATGCATTCCTGGATCATTTCTGTCTCTCTGTCTCTCTCTCTTGCTCTCACTTACTCTTATTTTCCTCTTTCTTTTGGTGCAGTTTTGCTCCCCTTTGACCCTGGGCAGAGTGAAGTGAGAGCAGCAGCAGGTTTTAGCCTCTGAGCTGACACCAACTCGCTTTGAAAAGTGTCACAGAGAACGCCGTCGCGTAGCCGAAGGTCAAGTAGCCTGACGTCCATCCACGGTGTGACATTGTAGTGACTCTCCCTCCTGCCCTCAAGGAGGCTCACGCACAGCTTGTGAAATGTTGCCACGGAGACTGGTTAATCAGGAATTAAATTGTGAAGGCTGACATCTGATTGTCTGCCGTTGCCCCAGAGGGCCTGCACCGCAGTGTCTGATTACATTTGGCTTCATTGTCGTGTTTTATTTGTAATTTTTAAAATATATAATTCATTATTAATGAATCAGATTTGTTTCGTGGAGGGCATAACTGCCTTGTTTGCACCAAGGTTGTGGCGCGTCGAATCAAACGACTGAGAAATATAATGACGCAAATTACCGAGTGTACCAGTTGAAAAAAGAAAAGAAAAAAGAAAAATCAGTGACATTGAATGGGCTGCAAGCACCTGAGGGTCCAGATGTTTCTGTCGTGTTCATGGCATTTCAAAAGCAGACGGACACTGCGCAGGGCTGATCTGTTTGTTACCATAGTGATGGAATCACATTTGGCTTGGTGAATGTCCACAGCCAAAAAGAATTTGTGCATTGCATTTGTGGATCATTGGTTGCATTGTGATTAATTATTTTGGCATAGAATTCTTTACACTTTTAGAGGTGACTTCAGTCCTTAAGAGTAGGTTTCTTAAGGTAGTATTAGCTGTTTCTCTTGTGCAATCTGTCAGCTTTCCAACATTGGCTACCAAGTGACTGTGTTAATGTTGTAGACAATTTTGAACTGGAAACTGTAGCCTGGCCATTGCTGGCTCAAGACTAGGTCATGTGACTAACCCACTGTGGGATGATGCAGACATGGGAAGCAGTTAGGCCCTGTTCTGCTGAGGGTGAGTTTGGAGAGGCTCCAGGGTTCCCGGGCCATGGTGTGGGGGGGAAGTCACTGGCTCACGAGCGAGTACATAAAGCGGAGCGGCGGGTCCTCTGAGATTTGTCCAAAGATGATCATGTAAATAAATAAGCACGCTGATCGTTCTGCTGGCTGCTGCTGCTCTGCACGTTAGTCAGAGCTAGTCGTGCCTCGCTGGCTCCCCCTACAGGCCGCCGCCTTGGCCGATTAGCGCAGAAATGACAGAATCTCGCCCAGGACGGCGAAGCGTTTCCTCCGGCTTGTGCGGCGTCGAGAAACGCCGCCTTCCTGGCCTCCGTCGCTCAGGCCGCGTTCTGACTCCCGTCGCCGGGAATGATGGGAGTTTACGCCACGGAGCAGGCGGCGAGTAAAAAAGCGGAGCGTGTAGACGCCGTTAAACACGCCGGCAGATTAAATCACCGCGCGCTGCTTTCGCCCCTCTGAGACCAGTCGCATAACACCGCAAGTATATCACGAGCTGACTGCCACCAGCTTAATATGCAGCGGCTGTAGTCATTACGCTTTGTGAGGACGTCTGCTTTGTGCTCCTGGTTTTAGATTTTTTATCAAAGGCAAAACTGATGAAGTCTGGATTTTGTTTTGTGTAATGGAGTCTTGTTCTTTTTTGTTCATCAAGACAGGCAACCTCCCTGGGTGAACGAAATGTCTCTCAGTTGGATTTTTTAAAATCAGATGCGATAGTCTGCTTCATCTGCCAGAAAGAGGGCGCATATTTATTTTTGATCAGTGGCTTGCGTGCTGTTTAATAATTTCGGAGACAGATCTTGGGAAATTATTTTATTACTTTGATTGGATCAATTAAATCAGGAAATGAAGATCAGTGCACTCATGATCTGTCGGAAGTGGTTTTGAAGACTGCTTTATGCATAACTTGGTTTTCTTGTATCTGAGGGTGGCTGTGTTGGACTGTATAAACTCATAACCAACAGCAGCATTCAGTACCTTAAGGAGCTGAATTCTCAGTGTACGCATCTATACTTTTTCCCAGCACACCAGCCATTTAAAAAAAAAAAAAAAAAAAAAAAAAAAAAAAAAAAAGTCCCCTCGTGATCTTAGAGCGTGGGATTACAAACAAGCAGAAAGCAAATGCCGTCTCTATCTTAAAGAATAAACAGGAAACAAGAAATACAGGTTTCCCTTTAAACGGGTTCCAGCCTTTTAAAGAGCATTTTCACACAGCCACGGAACAAGAGGGACCCGTGGGGGAAAAAAGAGATGTGTTTTATTGAAGCAGGTGGGAGCAGCGCTGTAGCCCCTCCCACTGTGCGACCTGATTGGCCGCTGTGTGAGCGGAGGGTGACAGACAGACAGACAGAACCTGTGGCGTTCTGGTGTTCTGATGAGCCGGGGTGTGAGAGAGGAACTCGGCGCGGGGCTTGAGATGAAGTGGTGCGGTGGAGGCCACAGCCCAGGCAACTCTAACGAGGCTACCGGTCCCGCCCCCTTAATTGAACAGCCAATGAGAGTGGAGGCAAATGAACAGCGATAGGAGCACGCGGCTCCTCGCGGGGGGGGGGGGGGGGGGGCTGAGGTGGAGAGGCTAGGCTGTACGTGTCAATAGCGCGCTGCCAAGAGATGTTTACTAGAACTCAAATCCAATTTCAGTCGATGGGGATGCTGGACACTTCGGCTGAAATGGCGTTTGGAAATCCGTCTTGTTCGCAGAAAAAAAAGGTTATTACGTCTCCGCATTGATCGCCCGCTCAATAGTTTTTAAGCAAAAGGCCTGTTTCGTCTATCTTTGTTAATTTCCTGTCTCTAATTATATGTATCAATCAGTGGAATAATGAGATTTAGAGCGCCAAATCCAGAGCCCAGAATGCAGATGTCTTCAAAGCAATTTCAAGAAGGCCTGTGCTAATAACAATGAGCCGCAGCGTCTAATGTCTGACTGAACTGGCTTCCATAGCCGTCCCATAGTCCACTGAAGCCAAGAAGTCCCATCCAAGGCAGCGCAATTTAATAAAATAAATACAGGCATTTATTATTTATTATTTTTTTTTTGAGGACTGATCTCAAAGACGCGGCGGAATTGGATTTGAAATAGGCAGAGAAACAGCGTAAATGACATTGAAAGAGCGCTATTAGAGTTCCGAGGCGGCGGTGGCGGCGTTCTGGCGTCCGTGTTGCTATGACACCTGGCGAAGCGATCAGGGCGGAACGACATTGGCGTAATTCACTGCCGGGTGCCAATGACCTCATCAGCGGCCCTCGCCCCAGAGCTGCCACCCTGGGCCGAGCGTGGCGCAGGCGCTGGCGCCAACATGGCAGCGCCTCCGTAGTGCTCGCTCGGGCAAAGATGGCGTCTTTCTCCCGCTGTTGGGCTCTGCCGCTCTCCTGCTGTTCCGCCACGTGACCCGACATACTGCGCGTCAGGAGTAGATGAGTCCGTCACTGTGACCTTACCAGAAGTCTGCTGCTCTTCCCTCAGTATGCAAACACAAGGCAATGCGGAGTTGCCATCGGTCATAGACCCTTATAACTGTCGGCAAAGGGCACCATGTTGAAAAGGCTGTGTGAAAAGGCTGGACGGCGATGCAAAATCACCCAGAAAAAAAAAAAATACAAACAGCCGTGCTCCATCTTCACGGGCAGGGCATAAAGGGAGCTGGACGCCTCATTAAAAATGAAACATTTGCGGCCGAACTGCAGAAATGGCCGTGTTAATATCAATTAAAGCAGCGTCAACACGGTCAGACGTAATCAAATATAGATAATGGGTGCTGCTGTTTGACTGTTTAGTTAAACGTCGGTTTAGTTAAACTGTGTAATGAGTGCAGCCCTCCCTGCTCACCCTCCATAATCCTCTCTGATTCACTCACGTTTATAGCAGGTGTAGGTTTATGTGAAAATGTGTGCTTAGAATGTTCAGTTAATGCTGATGTAAAAACCCCCACAAAACTTAATAGGTTTGCTGTGTTTGCGTGGAAGACACACTCCGTTTTACACACCTAGCATTTTACATGCTGGCTATATTCTTTGTTGGGATATTTACCAAATCCATTCAGCAAAAGCAGTCTTAAGCTCAAGGGTATGATTACAGTGACCCTGTACAGAGAACTGAACATAGGACCTTCTGGTTTTGAGCTGTGCGGCTGTGTACCACTTTCCCGCTCTTTTTTTTGAGATTTTTCACCACGTGAGGGTTGCTTCGAGCCTCCTGCAGCCTCGTTGTTTTGCTTCCTGTTCTGATGTTCCCCGTGCGCGCCGGAGGGAAATAACATTGGCTGAGCTCCATTGCTATCGAGGCGTACGCCCAGCGGACGTAGCGAAGCAGAAAGACACCGGTCTCTGTTGCTTCGTCATCCCTCCGTATTTCAAACAAACAACTTTTCTGAACATTATTATTTTGTGTGGAGAACGTGCTGTAAAAATAGACCCAGGGTGCGGAGTAGGGGCCATCAGTTTTCTCAGGAATGAACACTGTCGGAATGTCATTAGGAAATTGACACACTTCAATGATTAATGTATTTGGTTGTAGTAAAAGGAAAAGGAAAAAAAAAACAGATTTCTGCTAATGGTATTGCCATTGATCCATAAAAAAAACATTATTTCAACGCCTCTGCTCTTTGTTTTCTTATCAGTTTTGTGACAGATCTCAGTGGAGCATTATATGGTTTATACAGCATGATTATACCGTTATGGCACGATGTCGGACATGTTTGTTTGCCCTGTTGAAATGGATCTTTATAGACTCAGTCTAGTCTCCCGAAGTTCCCATAGGTCTGCTGTTTTTGTTACAGCCAATTAAGGTTTCTTGAACATGTCTAAGTTCTGCCTTAAACCTTTAGCACTATATAGGTGTGGCTTGCTATCATTTGCTTTCTATTGTACTCTTAATATTCCTCAGTATTAGTGGGGACTTGTGTTGTTCATTGCATTCATTGCGTGTTCTTACAAAATTTTTAATGACGAAAGTTTACAAAAAATTGGGTACGCAGGGGGGGAAAGAAAGTGGGTTGCATTTTTGATTGGGGGGGGAAAAAAAACCAGAATACGCTTTGGAATTCCTGGACTCCTTTGGATTCCTGGAAAAATGGTATGGTTCATTTAAATATTCATAATTGGATATACAGTACTCGCGCTCAGATGCGATCAATTTTGTGGAAGGATCCCGGGTTTCATAGATCACTGAATGTTTCTCGTTGCAGAAATGATGCGTTATGGAACCTTAAGGACGCCTGACTGCTGGCTGCTTGGAACGCACGGTTACTACGCGCTGTTATGCTTAGCGACAAGGCCTGCCTGCCGTTCCGTTTCTGCAAGATTAATATTTAATGCAGCCCTAATCTTTCAGCGCTGCCTGCTGCCAGTGTCCCTCCAAATAAACGCCGCCTCACATTACTGAAGATGATGTGACCGCGGTGACAGATTGGTTACTTCCTTTTTAGCAATGTGAGTTCCTTTATAAGTTTTATTTCCAATCACTCTGGGGTCGCTTGACTTGTGCGTGACTTTCTCCCAGTAATTTCTACGTGTCATTTGTTAATTAAATGTGGGCGACGGTGGAAATGTATGGAGCGCAGGAGTCTCTAGCATACGTGCACAACAGTGAATTCCAATGTGATGTATAACTGGAGACAGAGCGGTTGGTTTAATTAAGGCTGACCTCGGCAGCCTGCTTAAATATATATTGGGAGCCGAATTGGGGGGGGGGATTTATAATGTGTGTACGTGCACACGTGATCTAATGGCCTCTTCACTCGTGAGTGTTATGTCTTGTTATTCGTGCTGTATTCCATTCACTTTTATCCAGCACAGTACACCTGGAGGACTGAGATTCCTGCCCCACTGGGAATTACCCCAGTGTTCCTGTTGGGACGTCTCGGTGACAGACACAGTGTGAGGGGAGGGGCTCTCGCCCTCCCAGGAAGCTGCAACTGTGACATCGCTGTGACATCGCTCTGACATCACTGTAAAGACACCTCAGACTGTGATGTCACAGTAAAGCGCATTGTGAGTTCCAAGCAGAGCCGGTTGTCTTAGCGACATGTCTGGTGGGTGCCAGATGCCCTTCGGCATGCAGCAGTAGCTGAGTTAGTACAGCATGCGGCCCGTCGCCTGATTGCTTTAGCCAGCCGCTTTGCAGTCAGGTTTTATTAGAGCCAAAAAAACGCGGGCGCTTCTCCATACCGCAGCCAAGGAGACCAACTGCCAACTGCCAGCGAGCTGGGAGTGTGACCTGAGGTATGAAAGCCAGACTAATGAAAGCTATCAATTATCAGCAGCTTTGCCAAGAGACTCTCACATAGTTTATAACTATGGAGATCCAGAGGAGGGGACGTTTTAAAATGAGATTTCCAAGGCCGTGTATCAGTGTGATCTAAAAGGGCTTACTCCAGTGACTCCGGGAGAGAACGGTCTATTTGGCGTTGTGCTCTTCTGCATCTTGTAGACTTATTCTATTAGTATAATTGGGTGTTTTTTCCCCCCGTTCTGCATCAACATGTAATAAAGATGGAGACATGAAAGCAAAGACGGATTTTCCTTGGCTCCTGCCTCTTTGATCAATACCAGTTCAAAGAAACAGAGAAAGAACGCGGAGTGCCTTAATCCAGAAAGCATGTTCAATTACTATATGGTTAAGGCTTCCACTGTGCATATGGAAATCCTGTAATAAACAATTGATTCTGTTATGGAAGGTGAGATATCTAGTAAGGTAGAGCCATCAACATACAATCGCGTTTATTAAATTCACAAGTTGTCATGTGACCAAAAAAAAAAAAAAAAAACATTGTGTACCGCATGCAGATGTTTCTGAAATGAAGCATCTTTTCGGCCTCCGCAGGGTTAAGTACTGGAGGACCCAGCAAGGGAAAAGGCCAAACTCTCAGCAATCTGCCACTGCCACACTTCCTGCAAAACAACACAAGGGGTCAAACGCAATTCACCCAGACAGGAAGTGAGCCGCGCTGGCCCCAGAAAGGGGCCGCATCGAGAACGCGGCCAGAGGAAGGCCGGGGATCGGCTCGGTGTGGCAGTGAGCCTGTGCTTCTCCCCGGGCCGTGTCTCTGAACGGACAGCGAGCGTGACGTTTGATTTGATCGCGGGGCTAGCGTTGCGTGTCTGCTCAGACTGCTCTGCACCGAGTTCCGGGCCTGTCGAGGGAGCGCGGGGGTGCGGAACGCTCCGACACCCCCCCCCCCCCCCCCCCCCCCCCCCCCACACACCTCCTCGCCGCTACTCCCTGTGCTTTCAAACATCCCCTCTTAATTACAGCAATTAAGCTGGTTAATTAAAAAATCCTGAACCGTGCCTGGGTATTTTTAGTTAAGCATGGGTGCCAAATTTTCTTATGTTGCTTATGTAAAAGATAATGACAGTGTGTGAAAGATGTGCGGTATTAGATTTTCTGTGCGTGCAGTAACACACTTCTAGGGCTTGTGAGAAGACCGTACTGACTGATTATGTTCACTTATGTTGCTGTCCTTGGCAGCATTAGGACAAGCCTTGTTTCTGTGGAATTGTAATGCGTGAAAGTAAGCCTAAGAAATATAATTGTGAATGTTAAAGAATCTAATGTGTACAATCTTCTTATGAAGTTAATTTAATGAAGCTTAAGTTGATTTCGCTTGATAAACAAACGCAAATTAAATTTATTATTCTTGGCTTTCAGTATATCTTCAGTTAGTCTTAATTGAGGTCCTGTTGCCCATCATTGGATGAGATTGAAAGATTTATTTATTTATTTTTTTAAAATGAAGAAACCAACATGTACTAGTGTAAGACACTGCATTGTGTCTGCAGTAGGGAATAGATAAATGTCTTAAGAACCATTTTAAAGAGCCACCTCAGGTTAAAGTCCTCAGCCTCTGGGCTGTCACTTTGGGCCAGTGTGGGTGCACACACCTGATTCTGCCTACACCTAATCAGCTGCTAGAGTGGTTGCTAAGCACCCTGATTAGTAGAACCAGGTGTGCACACCCACACTGGCCCTTTCTGCTCTAAGACCCCAGCTCGAAAATATGAAAAGCACTTAATTAAAAAAAAATTAACCGCTTGTTAAAACTCTAGGATTGCAGTTGAGGTTGGAAGGAAAACCAGCAGACACCGTGGTCCCCCAGGACCGAGTTGGAGAACCACAGTTTTTTGGGGATGTTGAGACAGTCACGTTTGTGAACCCCTGGCTCAGACAGCAGCAGTTAATGGTGTTTGTGCAGGGGGAGACGTGCGAGGATAGAACACACAGATTAGACCGTCCCGTCTCTAATCGCCCCGCCGCCGGCTCGGCCCAGCGTGATTTTTAGCGCGGCTTCCAGTCCCCACCTCGCGAGGAGAGGCGCAAGAGACAATGGCGACACGCCCCTTTCCTCTTCCACGCCCCTTTCCTCTTCCACACCCCTTTCCTCTTCCCCGCCACTGGATTTGCGGATTTTTTCCGGAAGAGGGGAAGTGAGCGCGTTTCCCCTGCAGTTTCCTGTCTCCTCCTGCGCTCTGCAGGGGCTGAAGTCTTCCTGAACCCTCACAGAGAGGCTCTGAGCTCTGAGGAGCAGGGAGAAACCCACAGCACACGCACCGCACAATCACCGGGGACAGAACCTGGCCCAATCTGGTAAACCGGCTGCGACCGCTCTCTCAAGCTTAACTGGTATATTTTTGGGGTTGTGAATATGTGCCGGTCAAATGCTGTAGATTTATATATATTTTTTTGTCTTTCATGGTTTGTGTTTTTTGCACTCAAAGGGAGTTGTATGGGATCAGATGGGGATACTGATTTTTCTATTTACCTATGGGGTTTTTTTCCCCCTGTAAAATCATGTCTAGGATTAACCTTAATGGAAGTTTTCAGGTCTGTGCTGAAGTGGATTCTAATTTGAACTGTGGGAATGGACAAGGGACTATATTAGGAAGCATGTCCTGTACATCAAGCCTCTTCTCTAAGCTAATGTTCCTTTCATGCGTTGAAAAGCTGAGTGATATTCAAAAAAAAAAAAAAGTTTGCAAGTTTTTTTTATTTATTGGGAAAGGTCTGACACACAGAAACCCAGGCTGGTGTCAAACAGGTGATTATGATTTATGGCTGAGTTCAGCCATTCAGTTCACGTTCCCGTCTGGTTACTGCTGGTAGAGGACTGTACTGGAGATTGTTTCTCACTTCTATAACGTCCGTTTCTCTCTGAATGATAGAAATAGAAAGCATCTCTTATGCACCTCTTAAAATCATCCACGGACTATAAATAGTGTGTCACTGCAAATGGGGAGTGGCTGTATTAAGGGCTTGTTATTATTTTTACCATGTTTGTATCCTGTGGAGGTCTTAATGAAGTGCGATTCAGAACTCAAAGCAATGTCCACAGTTTTTTCTGCTTCTGGATTTCACATGATTTATATAGACAGTGCCCTGTGTTCTTTGTTTTTTGTTTTGTTTTTTTGTTCCAACTGTACTTTTTGTCTGAGGGAACATTACATCCTATAAATGTTCTCAAGGACAGAGGAAATGAACTGAGTTGCTCTCTCTGAGGAGTAAACTCACTGGTTTTGCCTTGTTGGCTCCTCACAGATAGGATCCATACATTGCTGTGTGTGTGTGATCTCGGTCACTTTACGCTGGATCCATATGCAGCGATCAAATAGTTTCTGTGAACAGACACTGCTCCCAAGTTTCTGGATGTTTCTGTGAGGCCTTTGTGCCATGCTGGATACATGCCCATTGTAGCAGTATGGCCCCGTTATTTTGAACTTTTCAATCCTCCGTTTTAAACATATTTAAGAACCTGTGCTCAATATGTGGCCAAAACCGGTGTCAAAAGTAAATTTGGTGTTAGATCTGCTAAACATCAGAGCTCTCTCTGTCTGACTTGGCTGCTTGTGTTTCAGTAGTGAACTTCTCGCTGTCCCTGACCCACCTGTTGTCATGGCGATGTGCAAGCGCATGCACCTGTGTGAGGGGGGGTGATGGTGAGCTGCTGTGTGCAGTACTCTGCAGCGGGTTGGGGGGGGTGGGGTGGGGTGGTGTGCACTGAGGCAGGCCGGGGCTCTCCCAGGCTTGCTCAAGGCCGCTCCGCCCTTCCCCGTCCCAAACAGGACAGCGCCGAGCTGCCCGGAGCCGCCTCCTGTTTTTCCCTCTCTGTGCACATCCATCACCGGACGCTCACAGAAACATACACACTGTGCTCTTCTAAGATGGACACTCCCCAATGGCAGGTTTTCCTGGGAACTGTGGAGCCCTGAGTAAAAACTGAGTAGGACGCAAAAACCATAGAGTGCAAGCGTGTGATTTGCACCGGGCTGAAATGGCTGGGATATCCCGGTTTCAACAGGCTGATGAAAACTCTCACCTTTTGCCAACGCACTTTTAAGCTGTTACAAGTTCCAAGGATTCTAAGGTCAGGTCCATTCTGTTATTTCTTGAACACATTGAGCAGAACTAGTCATTTCATATTAAGGATGTACAGAGCCGCGTTCATGCTACGCAGTGGGCATTGGGAGCGGGAGAGAGCTGCACGAGTGTGCACTGGGCTGTGACGTAGGTTATGGTTCATGCTGTGTAAGCTAATGGCCTTGGCCCAGTTGCAAGGGGTCATGCTGTGGAGATTCTAATAACTGGGGAATTCCACAAAAGCTGTTCTGTGTTGTGCCAACCCCGCAGGCTTAATAATGTGTGAACTGGGATTTGCTCTCCGCGTCGAGGCGAATGCTCTTGCGTAACTGTCAGTAACGCGTGAGTGAAGGAAAGGATAAGTGGCTGTGTTTGACCCGTTTAATCTACCAGGGGCTTGTGTGACGGGCTGAGAGCTGGCAATGCTGCCTCACGTGAACGGTCACAAACCGCAAAATCGCCAGTGACGAGAGTGGCTTGTTTAGCGCCTTTATCCCTCCTTGTTTTCCGAAAACACTTTCTTTCAACTTTCTGTGGGGTGCCGGTGTCATGCAGGAACCAGAGAGGAGGCTAGTGCTGGACTACTTATGGGTCCAGTGGCACTGCACAACACTGGACTCTCACGCGAGTTGCTGTTCGTACCAATATGTGCACAAGTAGGAAAGAGAATAACCTAAGTTTCTACCCAGAATCAAAATGGCTTTCTGCCTTTTTAAGTGGGGAAAAGATACATTGTGGAGATGCTTCTGAGGTATAATGAGCGGAACAGTGAAGGGATAGTGAGCTGTGTACTGCTATCCTCCAGCCCTCTTTGTGTAGTAGTCTTATTACTTCTCTATTTCAGCACGTTTGTTATGTGACCAATGGCAGATCTCTCCACACTCCACCGACCGAACTGGCCTTTTGTTGTAATTGGCTCGAACCCGGACCATGTCTTTTTTTTTGTGTGAAATTATATACTGGAGCGTGTCCCTTTTGTGTGAAGTGAAATCTCGCTCTTGGATTGATGCTCTGGTCCGTTCAGCTTTTGTGAGAAATTGAGAGAATTCATCTTCCCCCGTAGTTAGGGCTCTCTGTGGAAGATTCCACTCTTCCAGTCATGGAGCAGTCCTGATGTACAAGCTGTTTACAACTTTGCGTTTGCACGCGCGCGCGTGTTTTTTGTGAGGTGCAAATTATTATTCGTCCGGTGTTACCGCTTTATGCACGTGATGTTAGGGTTAGGGTTAGGCTCATTTCCGGGCTTGTGTGTCCATTCTGGTGATAACGGTTTATTTCCAAAGGTTAGCAGTGCTCTGAGTTGATTTCCTTTCCATTCAGCTCCATTTCATTTGAGGACGGCTTTGAGTCCTGAGCAAATATCAGCGCTGGTGCACAAGTTTGCCCTTGTTGGCTTTTCTTAATCCCCTATTATATTTCTGTCTTGTTACAAATATCACCATAATAGACACCACTGGCAATTCCATCTCTTTAATTCAATCAGCACTAAACCCTTTGCTTCAGTAAAGCCTGGCAATGTTTTATGACTCTGATAATTTAACAGAAATCCCACATTAACTTGTTAATTGCTTCACAGAATTACAGTATCTAACCGGCCCCCGGAAATTGAAATATAATTTTCCTACTGTTTTTATCACACTCAGTCAGCAAGCCCATGTGATATATTAGGATAAATACAAGGTTCAAAAGGTATATATCAGACATAATTTGTAGAGTAAAGTTGGGTGCAGTGCATCACCATAGCAACCGTGCGGAATGAAGAGCTGGTATTACGAAGGCTGGTGGGTGAATAAGCGATTGAATATTGTGAATATTCATATGAATGAGTGAAAAAGTTCATAAGCCTTGTCTGATTTGGCATGTTTAGTGCATGTGCGTATGTGTGTACGTGCGTGCATGCGTGTGCGTGTGTGCGCGCGTTCGTGCGTGCGTTACATGCTATGGGTGTCCTCCACACCGTGTCTCTTGCTGGAGTCCGGGTGGAAAGAGTGATTTATAGGCAGTGCTTTGCACACCTGTCCTGCTCTGGCTGCTATTGACTGACAAACAAGCCTCATTGATTTCCCCCTCCAGTTGATACATTGCCTCTGCCTGTGCTTTGTGGATTCTGCCCACAGTTTCCAAATGTCAGGTTGGGGCAAACATTCCCTGAGACGCCCCCTTTGTAAATAGCACCTCTTGACTGAATGTCATTAATTTGATCTATCGCGTTCTGCTTTTACAGCCTCACTGTGACTGTGCGCAGGCACGTGATTGGCTGCTCTGCTGTATGACAACTCTCACAATTAGAGCGACAGTTTACTCCTGTGTTCACCAGGTGGTCTTGGAAAGATTTCTGCACTTTGCATTCTAAAGAGCACCTCAGGTCACCCACAGTTTTTATTTATTTTTTTTTTTAATTTTTCAAAGAGTGTCTTTTTGGAACATGAAATTAATTTGAAATATTCTATGACAAGTATTTGCAGCTGAACATGAGGAAAAGACCTGAGCGTTTAGCTGGACACACAGAGCCCTAAGCACACCCACAACCTCTGGTGCTGCCTGATAAATGCTGAGAGCCTGTATGTTTATTTTTTATTCTGCACCGTGGTACAGGATACGATGTTTTACACGCTGGAGCGGATGGATTTACTCTTTCCCTCCGTCTTCTGCTCGTTCTCCCTCTCCATCTGTCCGTTATGCTTCCCCAGCGTGTTACTGGCTGCGGGCAGGTCTCTGCGCTCACCGTGATTGGACGGCGTGGATTTCCTGCAGTCTCCCTGATAAGACTGAGCACGCCCCTCTGTTGTATTTAATAACACTGTGAGAGTGGAAATGATCTTTGGTGCTGTTGAATGTATTGCGCACACTTTGCGTGACCGTGTGAGCATTCAAAAGTGAGGTCGTGGTAGACGGTGGTTACTCGGACAGGCCAACCGCTGTGCCCGACAGCCTGTGACAAGCGCCGTGTGCGCTGAGAGAGAAATCTGCGCAACGTGCGCTGTGTCTCGGACCGCCCTTATCTCTCAGTAGCTGCAGGTGTGTGCTGTGAATCTGGAGCGCGCTGTGGGCGTCGCCCGTGTGTCTCTCCGGTACACGGTCACGTCCGTGTGACGACACAGCGCCACCCTGCCATGTGTCACTTAGCAGCTGCCAGTCAGCCGTGATTGCAGGCTAATTAATGGCAGAGGGTAACTCGTCTGCAGAGCTTGATTAATGGCAGACGTAAACCGGCGCCTGTTCGCTGAGATTTGACTCTTGGTCTCATTACCAATGCAAATCTGCCCGTCAGTCAAGTCCCTCGTAATCACAGTGTGGCAGGAGGGGAGGGGGGCACACGGCTCCGTGGCGACAGGAGCCCACGCCGGGACCAGACCAGAGGTGAGCCTCTCGCCCAGGCGGGAGGGACGCTTGTTAAAAACGCTCGTCCCGTCCCCGGGGCCCGGGATCAGAGCTCATCTCCATTCGTGTGGCGGCGGGAGGATTAGGCCGCTGCTGTAAAGCCCCTCTCTGCCGTACAGCATCGCCGCCGCAGCCCCGGCTTTGTGCCCCCCCCCCCCGGCCCTTTCAATGGGCTTAAGCCCTATCCAGTGCGCTGCTCTGCTGGTCTCATATAGGATGCAATTTAAGTTCTTTAATTCAACTTTTATTCTCTCTCTCTCTCTCTCTTCTCCCCCCCCCCCGTCTCTCTCTTGCACTGTCATTGTCCGTTTCTTTCTCTTGGGCTCTCATTCTCTCTCTCTCTCTTGCTGTGTGTCTGTGTGTGTCTGTGTGTACGCATGCGTGTTTGTGTGTGTGTGTGTGTATGTACAAAAACAACCAAGACTGTGGGTCGTCTTTGTAACCATGGGGATCAGATCCCACCAGTTGTACGGTGTTTCCTGCCTGGCAGTGATGGAGAGGCGCTTGTGTGCTTTCTCTCAGAGAGCAGTGTGTGTGGTCACAGGTCACATGTCCTCTTCACTCCCATAAGGGAGATGGGGACAGGAGAGGCGGTGGCCAGGCAGGCACTGGAGGGTAAAGGTTGGGTGTGAGCTATGCTGCGGACTTCCTGTGGGTCCTGGACTTCAGATCCCTGTCAGCGCATCACTGAGTAAGACACGCTAGCTCATCTAAGTCCACTCCTAAATTAATACTCAAATGTAAGTCATATCTGCATTGAGCCGGATAAAAGAGAAGCTGAGGAGCCCCTGCACACTGGCCTTCAGCCTCGTGTGTGGCCAGAGCCACTGCCCACAGCTGCGCTCCACCCGGGCCCGCAGGTCAGGGGCGGGGTCAGGCCCCCCCGGCCCCTCTGTCTCTTCGTCTCCGCGCCCCGGGACGGGCCTTTTAAGGGCTCGCTGAGCAACGGGTCCGGCGAAGAGGCCCGGCTTCCCTTCTAGCTCTCCCCGCCTTCCTTCCTTCTGAACTCCTTCCTTCCCTCCCCTGCCTTGTAGTTTCCATGGCAACCGCTCAAACTAACCGCGCACTCCAGGTTGCGGGGAGTGTAGGTGCCAGTCGCTTAAATGCACCCTTCTTTTTTTCGCAACTCCTGGACAAAATGCGCTGGGGTAGAAGCATCTCCATGGTTACGGCTGGGCCCTGTCGTCCTCTGGTTATTAATGTGTGGCATGCTTGTGTGAGGTAAGTGAGACGTACAGCGTTCCTGCCTTGTGCTGGGAGGGTTGACGTTTGGGCTGGTGCCCTGCTTTAAGTCTGGTTTGCTGGGCTCTCTCACTCTTGCGCTATGCGCTGTAAGACCAGTCATGTGGCTCTGCATTATTCTGCACTTTTCAATGCGGTCAGTTAAAAGGCAGTCGCAGTAAATGCATGCTGTGAATCAGACTTTGCTGGAGGGATTCAGATGTTGGAATCCTGGGGTTGCCAGACATGGCTACGTATATTTGAGCGGCAAGCCTCCTGTTGCATGTAGTTCACTTTAGCATATTGCATGCTGTTCACTTTAGCATGTACAGTAGCGTGCAGTTCACTGTAGCGTGTACATACAGTTCACACCTCTCACAGTGGAGAGATGTGCTGGCTTCAGGTTGAAAGTGTGTTGCTGGGTGCCTGGGTGCACCCCAGGGAAACACCTGCATGCTGTAAGACTGTGTAGGCAGTGTAGGCATTTGATTAGTTCTGCCTGAGCTGGAGACACAGCGCTTGTTTGGACACACACTTTTGTAATTAACAGCAGGGCGGACACTAACGGAATCTCTCAGCCGCAGCAGAATTTTCTGGCGAAGGCATCCCTCCCCGGCCTGAGGAGCCACAGCTGTTTTGGGGCGTCGGGCGGGCGGAGTTACGTGACATCACCGTGATGTCGGAGAAGGGAGACGGACGGCGTTTGGTCAGCGCAGCCGATGCCGGGACACCTGGGGTGTGCGGTTATTTGGGGGCTGAGCCACAGAGAGCACTGTGGCAGGGACGGGGCAGCTGGGAAGCCTCGGGCCGTGTCTGTGGCCCCGCCCCCTGATCGCCAGGCCCCCAGAGTAATGTCTCACAGTGCGCTATGCTAATCAGTACAGATGTTTATTTGATGTCGGCGTGGACTGCTTGTAGCGGCAGCCCCCTATTTGGTTTTTATGCATAATAATCAAGTGGCGAAACCACAGAGGGAATCCATGACAGGAAAGGAGGGCAGATAATTGGCTGCGTGTGCTTGTTTGTGTTTGTGTGTTTTTCTGTGTGTGTGTGTCTGTACGTACACGTATGTGTGTGTGTGTGTGTGTGTGCTTGTGTGCTTACGTTCTTGTGTGCTTGTGTGGTGCGTGTGTGTGCGTGCATGTGTGCGCGAGCAGTTGCGTCTTGTCTTCATCTGACAGCTCCAGTCACAGCACATCCGTCTTTGCCCTGATACGGGGGCGTTGGTTAAGGGGAGACAGGAGAGGGGGATAGGATACAATGTGTTACTTAATCTCACACAGCAGCACAGATCTGCATGTGAAGAGGATCCTCAGTGTCATTTGACATTGATCTCCACATTTGCTGAAACAATGGAAGACCGGCCCCTGCAGGCTAAATTCCACAATCTGTCTCCCACACATTAGCTGAGCCTCCTCATTGATATTGGTGGGAGCGTTGGTGTGTCTGCAAGATGTCTGCCCTCCACTTTAAACCGTTTAATAAGATGATAAGCCCAGCTGTTCATGTTTAGATTTTGGAGCGGGGTTGCCCCCAGATAAAAGGGCTTTGCCCACCGCTCTGAACTGTCAACAAACACGCCCAGGGCAGCCATTATTTAAAAAAAAACACCAGTCAAAAGAAAATGGACTCGATGGTTTGATTATTTTGTGGGTCAATTGTAGCTTATAAACTCGCGATTGAGTCGTGTTTTTGAAGTCGTGTAATTACAGCAATTACGTGTGGCGTGATAATCAGCTTGATAGTTGATTGCTGAGGCTTAATGTTTGTATTTCAATGCGTGCTAATGGCTGTAATCAAGGATCATCGCTGCATAATCGTCTTCGTGTTGAAGAAACAAATCGCCCGTGTTTTCCTCCTCCTGCCCTGTCACTCATTGGCGGCTTGAAGTTGGAAGTTGCGTCATGGATTTTTATTTCTGTTCTTCACGTTGTCCATCTCGACACGCAAACTCGATCTCGGCACCGACGCACGGTATTGTGTGAGTGGGCCGGCCTGTCGCCACGGTTTCAGCTAGATCACAATCAGTGCGTCCGTACCTGTGAGCCATAAACGGGCAGGTGTCGTAAAGACCACGCCCTGTCCGAGCACACTCCACTGTCTGCAGGTCATTACCAGTACGGCAAATCTCCCTGAAGACCTTCCAGTTTCTGCCTCTTCATTTCCCAGGGTGTGTTGGTTGAATATAGGTCTAAATGGCAGGCCATTCATCGGGGGGTAATTCACAGGATTCATCTGCTGTCTTTGGTAAAGCTGTGAGTCAGGCCATGCTGGGCTCCAGAGAGTATTACAGCATGCCTCAAGGCTGCTGCCTCCTGTACTCCATCCGATGTCACCTCGCCCCGCCACGCCTTCTTCCGAACTTTTAGGCGATTGGGTGCGTCGGGTTCGTGCCGTGAAGCCGTTGGCCGTGACCCCGGCTCCGGCCAATTAAAAAAAAAAAAAAAAAAAAAAACGCTGATTCAGAGGTGACGTCCAAAATATAGGCGGGGTCGACGCCACGCCATACCCCTCCTCCCCCACCGGCAGTCTGTGAACGAGCCTTGTGGCGGGATGGGTGGAGGGGTTCGGTGCCAGTCTAAATGTGCCAGCTTCGTGGCGCCCCCTGGCATGGGAAATGCAGGGGAGGCGCCCTCACCACGGGCACACTGCACCCCCGCCCCCCTGCCCCCCCCAGGACTGCCGGGCCTTTCCCCTCCCATCAGTGACCTTGCAGGGGAAAACAAATGCCTGCTGAAGGATGCCTGCTAGGTGATATGTTTTAAATATGGAATGTCCCGTTTGCTAATTGCATGCAATTAATCACTGGGGGTGTGCCATCAGTTATCAGGTTAATTATCCTTTTAGCACTTTATAAATGTAGTATCCACGGAGAAACACCAGGGTGATTAATCTCAACTAATGTGTTAATAAGATGCCTTGGGCTAGTGTTGTGCGAAGTAGGCTTGACGACTCTGTGAGGTGTCTGTTTGGTTGCCTGATAGAATATTCTGGGAGCAGTAGATTAATTATGTGCCCCTTCTGTTTCTTTTCAGGAACGAGAGGAAAAGTACTGCCGAATTTTAAATCTGCCCTCCCTTCCCAATAAGGTATGGAGATTAGTGTTGGTGCTAATTTAATCCACTTGACTGCACATTTCTTTAAAAAAAAAAAAAGAGATGCAAATGTGGCTTGAGGAGTAGGTAATTGATGGTTTTAAAATGTTTCTGCTTGCAAACAGAAGTTGTTACAGTACGTGTGTATGTTTGTGTGTGTGCTGTCCTGCACACTGCTGCCATCGCTGTCTGCCCTCTCACCCCTGGCCCCCGCCCAACGGGCTTCCTTGGAATTCCTGCTCTTATTGTTCCAGCGCCCCTCCACCTCGCCTGTGGTGGAAAAACAGGAACCCTCCTCCCGTGCGTCCCTGCTATTTAAGCACCAGAACGGGCTCCGTGAGTCACAGCGCTGGGCGGTGCCGCGTATGTTACAAATAGCCCAGAGCCGGTGCGCACTGCGCCGCGCCGGTTACTATTTTCGGTGCGGGTCGCTAACTGAATTCGCCTCGGGTCTCTGAGCAGCCCATTGAATTATACTCTGGCGTTATTGTAAGTCAACTTGACCACGTGCGCGTGGCGCGTAGCTCAACGAAGTGACATTTTGTCTGTCAACACACGGACAGAAACCAGCGATGGCCCACTGTTTGTGCTTAGCAGCTGTGCTAAGTTTAGCTTCATGCCCAGACAAACTTGACGGACATTCTGAGACCCCCGACGTCCCGCTCGGTGATATTGCCCGGCTGGTATTTTTGGCGGCTAACATTTGTTTTAGCTTTAGTGGCCGCACTCGAGCGGTTCTGTTCTAGTAGCTTTGATGCGTGGGTATAGGACGTGTGTCTATTTACCCATATTCATATACAAGCAAAGAGCAGCCGCCACTGTGCATCTGCGATTCGGTCGTCTGCGAAGCTCGCGCTCATTTCTGTTTTCCGTTTACCTCTGAAGAACCGACATGTGCACTGCCTGTGGCTGAAAGAGCCCAGCCTCCTGTTCGTCTGTGGCGCCGCAGCCCCGTGTTAACAATCTCGCGCTTATGCTACACTACGTTTTCTCTGGAGCGGTTCTTCTGTCAGTCTCTCCGTGCAGACACCTGCTCTACCACTGACAGATGCTCGCTCTCCACCTGTCATTTATTTTTGAAAATCTTGGCATTTTTTGAAGATTAGACAGACGCTGGATCCGTCTCAGCTCCAGTGTCTTTCTGCTAGACTGAGCATGTGAGAATTAACAGAAGGGTCAGCCGAATACCTTAAACATAATCCCGTCTTCTTTCAACTCCTGTCGTCTGTCAGTAATTTTCTGTAGGTTTTATTGCAATTGCAGCAGTTATATTTCAGTTTCATTAAGTGGCCTGATAGCTGAACAAAATGAAAACCTGTTTTATTCTCTACATTACGTGCACTTTGCAGATGCTCTTTTCCAGAATGACTTGCACTGAAAGCGAACATGAGTGTTTCCACCTGAGTCCTGACAGCATCAGTGCCAGACCTGGCTGACAGCACACCCCGATCAGTGAGCATGTGTGTAAAGTATGCATGCATGTGCCTGCTTGTGTATAAAGTTATTACTTTTCATTTAGCATGTGCTTATAATTTGACCTTGGACTGAATGTTCTTGTAAAAGTTAAACTCAGGCATGATGCTAGCTCAGAACTGCCATGACAGGTCTATTAGCATATATTATAATGAATCAAACATTCGGCCAATCAGATTGCTTCTGCTCGCTCTTTGTGTAACGTGTCCCACTGAGGAGAGGGTGTGGCCTGTGATGTGTGTCGTTTGATGGCCAGTAGCGAGGGGCTGCTCAAAAGAGCAAAGTCCGTTTCCCTCCCCTCCACGCACCTGCATTCTGCTTCCTGTGTTCAAATTGAAACCGTTAAACTTCTGCTCGTTCATTAAAATAAGTGGCTAAAATGAAAAGCTCAGCTAAACCCTGCCATTAAGCTCATTGGTGAAACCGGGCTTTGGGCTGAGATTAGCGATATTCTGCAAGAGGGAAAATCTCCTTGGCACAGCCGAGCTGGGGCAGCGAGCGTGAGATTACGCGTCGCTCAAACGGAGACGCTTCTTAAGCTCCTCCTTTCCCGCTTTGGGAAAGGACCCCGGCGTGTGCAGTGGGGGTGGGGGACACCCAAAATCAGACATTTCTGCCTCATTTTGGAAGATTCCAGTCACTTGCGTCTCACGTGTCATCGGCATGTCTGTAACTGATGGGGAGGACATACAAAATAAACACTCCAATTAGTGCTTATCAGTTTTGAGTTGGCACTTTTTGATCGCTTTGAACAAATTATTTTCTAACAGTTTTCCACTTACAGCTGCCAGTAGGCAGCCAGTCCTGCAGGGACATGATATGAAGAAAAAGTTTGTTTAGACCAAACTCTGACAGACTCTCGCAGTACGACAGGCGCGAGTGTCATATCCCCCCACCTCGGTCTTGAAACATAGGCAGCGTCTATGGGCAGATTTTTATCATGGCCGCTGTCATTTTGTTCAGCGCCGTTTCCTTAGCATCTGCTTTGTCAGAAAAGTTCAGTTCTCAAGCTCTGTTGCGGCTTAAGACGCGTACGCCAAATCCAGTCTGAGAAGTGACAAAATGCTGAGTGGATTGCGTCTCTGACCGATGAGCTACACTGGCTCCTATGGCCAGCGAACACATGGGCAGGGGGAACACTCTCATCCGAAAAGACTCTGAGAAGACGGTTGGAAAGCCGGCCTATCAGCTGCTGGTATTCAAAATGGCACTCGGCAGAAAGCACACTGACTGAATCACTGAGAGGATGGAGGCAGAACTGAGGACGGTTACTGAAGGACTGGACCCTGCCCAGCTTCCGTATTGGCGGGCCTCGTTATGAAGCGAGACTGATGGGCGCTGCGGGGATATTTTTTGCTCTCATACGCGCGTACTCGCTCGTTGAGACTAACTGCCATTTTGAATAATAAGTGCCGATTATTATTCCTGCCGCGCAAACGACTGCGAGGGGGGGAGGCAAGCACACTGTTACATTTTTCATCTCCCTTTTCCCTTCAGATGTTTATCCTGAATCACCTCAGACGCCGATTGCCTGGTTCAGTTTTATTTTTAACCGCCTACAAAAGAACACGCAAACCTTCCGAGGTGTTTTATCTGGGCTCCATTGTGACCGGACGGGTCCGTTTCCCTTTGAATGTTGAGTAAGAGATAATTTTAAGGGGGATGTGTGTAGCAGAGCGGTTCTCATCGCCCGGTGTGGAATGATGATAACCTGTGCTCTTGCTCCAGTCTTAAAGCACCTCTGATAGTGATTTAAATGGCTCAGCGGCCCACAGGCACTGCAGTCACACGGTAATGATGATAATAGTGTTTGTCTGGGTGGAATAGCAAGCGGTCTATATCTATTTAAAACCATCGCAAAAACAACGGAGAAGTGAATGGGCCCTGCTTATTCCATGGTCGCGGACTCTCAGGCGCAGAACCTGGGTTTTTTCCACGCTAACGTTCGCGCGCGATTCAGGCATCGCAAGCCGCAGCGCCCCGCCCGCTACGCTAGCAGTGCTAACGTGCGGCCTGAATACGAAACGCAGCTCAGCGGTCGGGAAGCAGGGGGGGTTTCGCCGACCCCTCCGCCCTCCGCTCGATCTGTAACGAGCCGCCAAAGACGCGTCGAGGAAGAAACGACGTCCGCGAGGCTAGCTCGACTCGGACGAGCGGCGCAGAGAGCGGCGTTTCGGCTCGCGGACGCGGCCTTCATTTAATAAAACAGACGAGGCGCCGGGAGAGATCTCCGGCAGCACCTGCACGGCTCCGCTCGGCTCTAATTGGGGAAATAAATGAGCATACGGCTGTTGCCGGTGACGGTTTATCAAGGAGGAGCGGGGTACGCATTAGCGCTGGCGGTTTGGCGGACTCCGCGCGTGATCCTGGCGGTGACAGTGTTGCGCGCGAGCTCCTCTGGAGACGTGCGCGGAATGAAACCCGCGGCTTCCCGCCTCTCGTTTACTCGTACTCACAGAGGCTCTCTGACCCCCCCACCCCAACCTCGGGCGCTTCCTGTTTGGGGGCGATGAGCCGAAGAGAGGCTGTGAGAACTGTGCGGGTGCACCTCCGCAACCACACCTGCCCCTGCCCCAGCCTGTCAGCCCCCGGGCCCCACACCTTGGTGATGTAACAGCTTTCAGACACTCTGTGGAACCCATGGGGCCATCTGGTCTGAAGTGGACTAGTTCAGAAAGAAAGCCCGTCTGTTGACCTCCCCTGTTGAAAAAGTGTACAGACACTATTTTTTTTTTTAGAGGGGGGACGGGCTCTGTTTCTATATTTAGGTTGCTCAGTTGTTTCTTCCTCTGTTTTGTTTCCAAACTGCAGCCGTGTAGTTTGATTTCACTGCCACCATTTATCTCCCTCCAATTCCAAACCCCCCTTCCCCAATCTCCGTTTCCCAAACTCTCATTAATGAAATTTAGATTCTGGCCGTAGCGCTCTGGTGTTGTGCGAGACACCATACCGTTCGTGTATGCCGTGAATAATTCATGCTCTGGCAGATTTAAAAACAAAAACAAAACTGGGGGAAAAAAAAAAACAACAAAAAAAAAAAAAAATCTGTGTAGCGAGTAAAGGCTGAATGGTTATTAGCCAAAAAAAGAAAAATGAAGCAGAACTCTCGCTTTCCACTTCAGCAGTAACCAGAGAACAACCCTCGCGGGGCGTAATTTAGCCAGACAGCTTTGGTGCAGAAAGAAGGTGCTGGACGGGAAACCTGCCTGTGCAATGTGTTAACTTCTTTCAGAGTGTTCTCCAGGCTTGCTCCTGTGCTGTGATCCAGGGGATTCTAACGCTTGGCGCAGTCTTGCCTGTGTGGGCTACCTGAGCTTGACACAGTCTTACCTGTGTTGGCCACCTGTGCTTGGCACAGTCTTACCTGTGTGGAATTCATCCCTTCAGCTGCCCACCTGGGCCCCGGTTAAGCCCCCACCCATTACCCCCTGAGTTAGCGGTTAGCCTGCTGCTTTATTTATAGCCTGTGCTGTGCGTAAGGAACAGATGGCCAGCCCTGATCCTATTAGCTGTGTTGATGTTAAAGAGGCGTCCACCAGGGAGGCTTTCTTCTGTTTCCCAAGACTCATCTGCACTTTCCCGACACACTCTGGCCCGGGGGAGGTATGTGTGGTTCTGTCCGTGTGCCAGCTCTGACTGACTGAGCGTTGAGAGCGTGAGTTGGTTTAGCTGTAGTCACTGTGGGGGGTTGGTGATGTCATAGGGGAAGGGGGTAGGCTGGTAAGTTGGAATACAGGTCATGTGTAGACTTTGACAGTGTAAGGAGCTATTCAGTCTTCTGTTATCTAGCCTGTACTCATTGCCTGTGGTGTTAGCGTCAGGGAGATAGCTGGTCTGTGTCTTTTGCCTCATCAGTCGGTTTAAAATGTTTATTTTTATTGTGTTTAGGAATCTGCTGTAGGCCGTGTGTCAATGAGGAGCCAGCTGGCAGTATAGACAGAGCCATTTCATTGCTGTACAGTAGCAGACTTTACTAACTTTACATTTTCTGTGCTAAATGAACAGTGAAAGCATGTCCAGCCCTAGTTCTCTGTGCGCAGGTGAAGGTACTGTTGTCGGTTTTGCGTTCAAGGCACAGACGCAGCACGTGGGGACGCACTGGTTTGGGATAAAGAGGTTAAACTCTTTAGATGGCCTCCCTCCCAGACATGATAGCCCTAATCTCCTGTGCTGGCTCAGTCTGTGAAGGGGTGTGTCTAAACAATACCCATCTTCCAGGCTGCTGCTCTCCCCAGCAAGAGGCAAACAGCCGGGAATATTGTTCATACCTATACTTATCTTCAAAGCCTGACTCCATGAAGGATGGGTGTGTATGTATTACTGTAAGTGTAGGTGTGACCACTTTGGGCCAGTGTACCCATTGCTGCCATTTCATGTGCCTGTTACGATGCAGAGTAAAAATCCTAACCTTAGAATGATCAGGAGGTGTCCTCAACAGTGTCAATAAATATGTAAAACCTGGTATCTGAGACTTTATGGAAGAGGACAGATAGGCTTTTAACATTGACTGAGCTGAAGCTTGCCTCTTCTCTCCTAATGATAATCTAGTCTTTTCACTCAATGCCCTTACAAATTAGTACAGCTGTAGAGAATGGGAAAGGGAGTGTGTCTCTCCATTTCAGTGGAGCTCCAGTCAGACAGAAGTGTATTCAACACCAGTCATCACTGATTAAAAGGGGCTCTCTCAGTATCATTCAGTTTTATTACTTTAATACATTTCATGTAATTGCATGGTATTTAGATTAAATAATTGTCCCAGAGGCGCTTTCTTAATGAAAACATGAAATGTGTCAAAGCCATTCCATTTGAAAGACTTAAAAAAATAGATTTTTGCGCCCTGCCAGGCACTAAAACTGGAGCTTGCTGTCTGTTTGGTGGACCCCTGGCTGAGAAACAGCCGGAGAGAAGATTCTCTGGCTGGGAGACAGGGCTTCCAAAGGGCTTCCAAAGGTGTAGGTGTGTGCCGAACAACGCAGCCATTGCAGGGTGCAGGTTCGCCCCTACAGAAGATCCGTCTCAGTAGGGTTTTAAAAGGAAAAGGGAACACCTGGTTCCCATCAATGCATCCAGTCTTGTCTGTTGGACTGAAGCCCTGTCTATCCTCACATTAATCTCAGGTGTTAGCGTGCATATCCCTTCACTCATGGACGCAAAAGGAAAAGGGGGCCATTTTGGATACCGCGGTTGGCTATTTGGTTTCCGTCACCGCGCGAACGTCTCGGCGTTTTTTGCGGTGGCACGACGGCTCAGCCGCGATCGCGCCCGCGCGGGACCCGACCGTCTGGCGTATCCATGGCCACGGGAGGGGTGTGCTAATTTGTCAGACGTCTCACTCGTTACAGCTGATTAATTTATGCGTTCTAAAGGTTATTTGGTTTGCGCTCAGTGGCCGTGCGGTTTGATTAATCGTCCCAGCATACCTGCCATTCTCACCGTGGGTTCTTGGCTGGGATTAGATTTATACCCCGGCAATGTGTGAAGGCTATGTGTCTTGAATTCCCTGATAGCTGGGCGATTCATTGACAGTTTGGTCAAAGATGGTAGCAAAAAAAAAAAAAATTGCGTGCTTGGCAGACAAATCTTTCTCTTGGACCTGTGTCTGAATGGAGGTGATTGATTTTAATTAAGGCCTCCCGCTCTCTGAAATCTCTATCAAACAAAAGGAATCAGGCCAATTATGGAGTAACGGCTAGAACATAGGCCCCGCTTCAGGGGCGGGGATTAGCCTGTCTCTGTGTTAATGCGGCTCAGTTTTGCTGTGCTAATGGCCTGACTCATGAGTTGAGCTCCTCCTCCTCAGACTCAGACTAGAAAGAAGCGCCTCGCTCAGTCAAACTGTCACTCATCGCCCTTTCCTTATGAAACGCTGGCCGGGCATGTTCGTCTCAGTTCAGGGGAGTTGATGGATGAAGCTCTCAGCTCGCTGCCATTGTTCTCTGCTGGTCTCCGGCAGTCACGTCATCTCTGTTCTGAGATCTTTTAGTAGCCGTGATGTCACAGATGATGTCACAATTACTTTTTCAAAGGAGGCCCTGTGCCAGTCTGAGAGACAGCAGCCCTATCAGGTTATATTGGATATGAAACATAGGTGATTATAAAGGGGGGGCAATGCTGATTTTGGCAGATTGGTTGAATCTATGGCAGATCTATGGAATTAGTGATGACACCATTGCTAAACTCCAGCTTGTGATGCGAGGAGCCTGTTCAGGAGAAAGACCTTCTCTGGAGCTTAGGGGGTACAAACTGTCCCCAGTATGAGGTATGAAGATACTGACTCTGTGAACCATGCCAGTGTAGTGCTTCCCTGAATGAGCTTCCCTGACTTTGCCTCTGCAGGAGGAAAATGGATTCATAGGCTTGCTGCCTTTGAGAAAAACACTAATGTAGGCCAATGCTTATTTCCATGTGTCTGTCCTACATGTGTGCTGTTCATGGGAGTTCGTTGGAGTAATGGTTTTATCCCGGATATGGCGGATGTGTGTATGGGGCTTTCACAGATGTGTAACTTCCTTCTGCTGCTCATACTGTCTTTCTTCTGCTGTTAATTGAATTTGAAATGTGTCTAATGCCAACTTTTCTGGGCCAGACACATGCAGGCTTATTAAGGCAGGCTTATTAAGGAGTCAATTCCGGGGAGAATCGCCGTGCAAAAGTAATTAACATGAATTTTGCATTTGTCCTTAAATCTTTTCTTAATCACACTTAACTCTTGAGCCCAATTAAGGGGAGAGGCTGTGGTATGAATTAGTGAAACAGAGCTTTATTCTCCCTAACAGTGGCAACAGTGGGGAATTAGGATGTTATCTTGGCCAACCTCCCTGGTCCCCAAAAGAGACACACCCCTCCCCTTAGGCCCAAAAAGGGCTAACTGAATGTTTTCCCACGAAACTGGGAGACACCTGGGTGTTCCTTGGTCTCTCTCCTGTGCATAGGCAGACCCGGGCAAACGGCCTTTCTTCTGTGTGCTTATTAATTGGGTCCTGGGTGCTGATGGGAGATGTAGTCCAGAGCTGGTGGAACCCTGGAGCTTCACAATTACTGCATGCCGGCACTTTAAGAACTTTCTTCAGTGCCTCCCCCCTATCATGCGCACCCCAGGAAAGATTGGCGGCTGGCGGTTTAAGCTGGTGGTAAATGAATTTCTGAGTTGAGATGTTTCAGACGTTAGCTGTGAGGAAGGATCTGGGCCCTGAGCACACTGGGGACTGAGGTGCAGGATGAGTGTGTCTACAGTTCAGGAACAGCTGGGGACTGAACTCAGGAGTGGATTCAGTCAGGATTCTTACTAAGAGGCACAGGGACATCTGAACCCCTCAGTGAGGCCTATCAGTCCATCCTGAGTCCCCCCCGCCCCCCGACAAGTACTGTCCTCTGCAGAGGTGAAAAACCCAGGTTCTGAAAGTAAAAGTCATCCCCATGTGTTTTGTTCCAGTCACCTGGGTTTGCTAATTAGCACAATCCCTCAGCCAGGAGGTGGAACTAATTAGTGGAATCAGCTGGGCTGAGGTCATGGTTGGCAGAAACACATGGCAGAACTTTAACTTTTTTTCTGACCACTGGACTTTCCACCACTGGTGGTCCTCTGCAGTGCATTCTGGGAGCACAGACACCCGGGATTTAAAGGTCCGGCACTTTCTCCTCTCTCTTGACTCGGAGTGGCGAGATGGTGCGGACCGGCTTGCGTGCGTTTCTGGGGTGGGAGGAGGAGGAGTCAGAACAGACGAATCACAGCGATGATACCGCTCAGACCCCTCCCCCAACAGCGAGCGCCGGCGTTTGGTCCCACACGAGGCCTGATCATCGTGTAATGACTGTTTGCACAGTTCCATCCACCGGGTCTCGCAGATTTAGATAAATAGCAGTAATTACGGAGCCATCACGGGCCTACGCTCCAGAATGAATAATTAATTTCTTGTGCCATAACCAGCTGTTATTTCCCCATGCATCTGATGTGGAAATATGGCTGTGACATCATTATACTGAGCTCTGCATTGGTACCCCCAGAGCTTCTGCTTCTTCTGAGCCAACACCCAATTAGAACTTCTCAGCACAACTTGCTCTCTTTGAGGTGCAGCACATTACCATTGTATATTCTGGGAGGCGATAATTATGTGGCTAATTAGTTTTGTTGGGCTGTCTCCTGTTCAACATGTCTGTGTATGTCAACAAACTGGCTAAATGCTAATTTGGAAATCTGGAAGGCAAATAAATTTGTCAAGTAATTTATAGGCTCGCGGTGAACTTTTTACTTTTTTCAGTTCTATGAATGTCTCTGGTTTATGGAAGGAGTCAATCTAACAACAGCATGCTGTGGGCTTAAGTGTGAGTGTACTGTATATGCTTTGTGTACACAACATTGAGTTTGGAAATATATGAAAATATATGTCAAACAGTGAAATGTATGTATGGTAATCTCAAAATATGAGCTCCTTCTGTGGTCTGTTACTCATATCAGGATCAAAGACCAGATGTGGGTATGGACTCATGTTGGGTAGATGACCTTGTGGTTTTTCTGTAATGTCTGCATTCCTAATGGTGCATGGCCTATTAAAGGGACTCTTTTCCGTTACCACCCGGAAGAGCGGCGAAGACGGCCAGGCGATTAGCTTTGAGAGCGGAAAGAGCGACACGATAAGAGTTTACTGTGTTGAAATTTCAGATTTCATTAGCTGTGGAAGTGCGGGGTAATTATAATTCTTGATAGCCGTCATTGTTTGTCATTGTGGAAATTAATGGCCCCGAATCAGGTCAGTGGGCTTCCTTTCAGCAAGATGGCTGCATTTTGAAGAAGAAAAAAAAGAGAATTTTCTGATCTTGTTCCTTTGAAGTTCCTTAGGCTCGCTGCTGTCCGTCTCGTTTGAACAATGCCGCTGTAGATCTCGCCAGAGCCAGATGGATATTTCTTTGAGGAGAGTGTGCCATCTTGGTTCCGTGAAAAGACAGCCTCTGCTCTCCGGTGAAAATGCGCGAGTCGCTCAGATCTGACGCTCTGCTGTCGCTGAGCCGATGGTTAGCTTTCTCCACTGGCCCTGTGCTCTTGGGCCAGACTGAAACGGGTCCAAACACCGGGAACAGCAATCTGAGTCCGACTCCCTGAGTCTTTATAGTGGAGTATCTTCCCTCATTATGCTCGTAATGCGCTCCAGGCCCCCTGCAGGGACGCATCTTTAGTGCAGCCTTGCGCGCTACCTGCCTTTCATCAGTCTGTTGCTTTCGCTATTGATTTTTTTATTTATTTAATCCATTTCTGTTTTTATTTCTATTTTTTTTAATGCAAATGCTCTTCTGTGAAGCACTTTGTGTTGCAAACCATTGCGTGAAAAGTGCTATATGAATAAAGTTATTATTATTGTTATTTTTGCCACATACTTTAAGTGTCTAATGTGTGTGTATGAGAGCGAGAGAGAGAAAGAGAGAGAGGCTAGCTGTATATTTATAATTTAGGCTGTGCTTGTGCTGGTGCCGTCATTGGGCATCTGAAGGTTGCATGTTCTATCTCCTGCGTGTGTGAGGTGTGTGTGAGGTGTGTGTGAGGTGTGTGTGAGGTGTGTGTGAGGTGTGTGTGAGGTGTGTGTGCGTGTGCGCGCGGTGGTTTTTTTTCTTTGCATGTGTGTGTCAGTCATTTGGAATGCGCCGCAGCTTCCGTTGGAATTTTGAACACGCAGCATTCCGACGGCTCATTAGCGTGAGAATCCCAGCGAGGGCCGGCGAAGCCGCTGTGCCCTGTGACACGCTTCCCTGTGACTGGCCAACGCTCCGCCCTTTCATCCGCCTTGTTTTTCGCATCCAGAGACGATTGGGCGATGTCGAAAAATAGACAGGAAGCGCGGGGCAGGGCGCGGCGTCGTTCTCCTGATCTCTGGCCGTGGCCGAGGAGGCCGCCTGGCACGCTCGTTCCCCTCCGGGCGCTCCCTGGCCCGGTAATGGGGCGCTATGAGGCCATTACTCCAGCCTGCGTCTGCCTGCCCGCGGGGTGTCGATTGTTAGCGCTGCTGCAGTGTTGTGACTGGGGGTGCGGTTATTGCTCTCCGCAGGACACGCGGCTGTCTTTGGGGAGCTGGATTGGGGGTCGGTGTCTACCGCCGGGGGCCTCGGGGAGATGGACGAACAGCCCGTGCTTACAAAAGGAGCGGAAAACAACAGCTTCAGCTGGGGCTCCGCCCCCGGGCTTCAGCCCTCTCTCTGTGCTGTTGTTTGACACTTCTCTTCCTGCTCTCATATGGCCTGGTGAAAAACTGCAGTAGAGATGTTTTGGAAATTGTAATTAATGACTTTGTGCAGGCAGCACACGAGGGGTTATTTCCTTGGTTTGGTTGCCAGAGATTTTTTTCCCCTCAGATTGCCAGGGGAAGCGGTGTGAGGGAAGCCTGGCTTGCAGAAAATGACAGCGTTCAGGTTGCTGTCAGTGCCAGACACTGTAAAAGTCGGGATACATCACACACTGGAGAGCGGAGTATTGATTAAATCATATCACTGAAGTGTCAACAAGTAAGAAGTGGTGCTTTCCTGGGTTGTGGACCAAATGGTTTTACCCCCCCACCCCAACTGCACAGAATGGATTACGGACACATGTGAGTGACTTACAGCTCCGGATTTTTCTTTGAACTTGCTTCTCCTTCCTGTGGCCATGGTGACAGCCATGAGAAGAGAAGTCAACGTGAATCTGAACTTGATGGGAAATCTTAATGCTTATTTCCATGTCTGTTATTTGAGCTTCTTGATCCATATACAGTCTATATCAGACCTGGGTCAAATACGTATTTGTTTTGGATTCAAATACTTTTCTGTGCTCCATTAATCTTGCCTGGTGTAATTGAGCCTGCCAATATGACCAGAAGGCGGGGTTTGGTTTGAGAGTTTTTCATTGTTTTCAATACACCAGACAAGATCAGTAGAGTGTAGAAAAGGATTTGAATCCAAAACAAATATGTATTTGACCCAGGTCTGGTCTATATCATTTCACATCAATTCCACATCAACTGTGGGGGTCACGTGTGTAAGTCTGTCTCTTGATGATCGGTCTGCGCCATTTTTAGGCGACCCCCCCACAGCTCCAAACATCCCTGGCCTCATCAGTATCTCTCCGTTATCCGCACCGTGGCTGCTGCCGAATGCGGAAAAGTAGGATTTCTTGCACTGGAATCCTAGCCTGGAGTTTGAGCGCATGCAATTTCCTGCCTGGGTACCCCGCCACTCCAGTTTATGAGCGTGACAGCCGTGCTTTGGGATGATTGATGGAAGAGCGGCATTCTGGGGCCTGTCCCTGGGTTATGAATGATGCTGTGTGAGAGGATTGCTCAGACTGGTTTTTTGGAAGGGTTTGGTGTTCGGGGGGGGGGGGGGAACAAAGCCAGACAAACATTTGAAATAAGCATCATCACTGCCATTAGGCTTGCACTTTATCCAAGTAGTTTTAGAAATATTTTGGAATTCTAAGGAGGTAAAAAATTTCTACTCTTGAATCGAATGTTATTTTACATCCAGTCACTTTTTGGCCAGGAGGTTGTGTGTTCAAATGCTGATTTGCACCCTTGAGTGAACTTGTCTGTGAAATGCTTTGGGTCATTAGACAGTACAAACGGAACCCTCCCAGTCCTCAGTCTGTTATCTGCTATGAATGTCTGCGTATTCTGAGTGAAGGAAGATGATGAGCCGAAGCGCTAATTGCGTCCCTTCCAGTGTAGCGTGACGTGGGCAGCAGTAATTAGTGGCATGTTGGCGTGTTAGCATGTCAGTGGCTCTCTGCAGTCAGGGCTGAGCTTTCCCGTGCAGCGTTCTGAGCACCCGGGCTGTATAACTCACCTGCTTAATGGCCGCTCTGTCCCCACGGCAACTTACCTCAGGTCTCTGTACACTTTAGTGTTTACGGGAGCGGTTTTGGTCCAGGACCTCTTAGCCAGGGAGCAACTGAAGGCATCTGTGTGGAACTGGAACCTGGAACCTTCCGGTCGTGACCGCAGCGCTTAGTGTGTCAGGGTGGGGGCGGAGTCTGTAGAATCTGTGGTCATGTGACCCCGGCTTCATCCATTCTACAGCTCAGCCGCTGAGCTCCGTGGTCAACATTGTGCTCTGTTACTCCTGAAGGGCGGCTGTCCTCGGTGCGTTTTCTGGCCGATCAGTCCTGGAATTATGGTATCGACCGATGTGTTTGGATCCGAGCCTGATTTTTGGGCTGAGCCTGAAGCCTGGCTGTTCCCACAAGGAGAATCGATACGAGCGGTTCTCCGGGTAGCCCACCTGCTTCGTAGGAACGGGGGCTGGTTCATTTGCGTTTAATGATTCATCCGAGTTAAATGACTCTGGGACGGAACCCGATCGATACGCTGTTTAGCGATACTTAAGGACCTGCGTTCGAAGGAGCCGACGATAAAATATTTATGCGCGGGGGTGGAGTAAAGCCCAGACGGTACAGTGACTCTTTGATTGTTTAAGGAAATTGGCAGCAAGTAAAAATGAAAGCGCATGAAAGTTTTAGATGTGCTTTATTCCCTCTGAATCCTAATGTAGTTCTGTGCTGTCCGTCCCTGTTTTACCAGCAACCGTGCCTTTTTATTGCCAAAGGCTCTCTACTTTTAAGAGAGATAATGTATTCTCACAGGGCTTTTACTGGATCTGCCAGCAGGGGGAGCTTTTCCACCGAGGGAAACTTCAGTGGTTTACGGGCATGTAAAATAACGCAGCGTTTGCCGTCCGGTTGACTTGTGTTTCCCCCACAGAAGACCGATTACCCTTACAAATGGGTTTCATATATTTGTGTGACTCACAACCTGTTTTGTACCTTCCTCCAAGGGACTACATGATGAATACAGGGGGGGAAACTTAATGAAAGTTCACAAAATGGCAAATAAACATGACTGAATGCGCTATTTTAGTGTGAGGTGCACCCCCACCCCGTTTTATTTGTTAAACGCTACTCATCCCCATGGAAACGGGAGTCCTAAATGATTTAACTTTTTGTCTTGCTCCCAGAAACAATAATAATATTTCTGCTACAGTGATGACCTTGACAGTGACCGCAGTCCAGAGTGTTGCTGGATGATCATAAAAGAAAAAGTCAACTGTTCGAATCATGTTTCCTACTAATCATAAATTAGCTTATAATTGGACACACATCAAATCAAACTTTTTTTGTGGTTTTATTTTTCTTATTGTTCTTATCTGACATTTCCCCTTGCTTCACTTCCCTATGAAGCTAAACTTCTTGCCTTTGTGTATTGTGTCTTGAATCTCATGGGTTGTATGAACTCCTCTTATTATGTGGTGTTCTGCATGCACAGCTGCTGGGTGAACTGAAGGGGGCACTAGTGTGTGTGTTCTCTACCCCCCCCCCCCTCCAATCCCCCATCCCTCATCCCCCGGGGCATTTCTGGGGGGTGTGGCCTGACCCGGATCCTCTACGCCTGTGAGTGCGTTATCAGCTGAGGCCTGGCTGCCCTCTCCCCCTGCACTAACCGTGCTAACCCCGTTAGCTCGCTTCAGCTGCTTTCTGGGCTAGAGCGGGACCCCCCCATCCCTCCCCCCCCCCCCGGCTCTGCTCCACAGAGGAGGCTCAGTCCCTGCTTCCGTAACCCTGACGGCTCATGATAGCCGCTCCTGGGGTTGGTCTGTTCCACAGCCAGCCGTTGGGTTTCTGTGGCCCTAAACGAGATCACTGTTGTGGCCCCATAGTGTTAAAAAATAAGAGGACTTGTGGCCCCGGGATGGTTGTGGCCCCTGAATGACTGCATAGTGTCGATGCCAGCAGCTGACTCTCCGAGCCGTTGGAATGGTGACTGGACTCAGACCCAGGAGCCAAACTCTGAGCCAGTCATCTCATTTGGGGAGGGGAATGGTCTGTGCAATAGCACAGATTGAGGTACCATAAAAAAAAAAATAAATGTGAAGAAATGAATAGACAGATTTAGGACGCGTTTTTGCCCATCACGTGTGCAGTCGCCCTGGGTGAGAGAGAGAGCATCGCTCGGTTACTGAAACGGCACCTGCACTCACCAAAGCGCTACGGAGCGCGAGCATCTGCTGGAGACGCGCTGTGTCAGCTGGGCTCTGGTACAATGAATCACCGAGCCCTCCAGGGCAGCCCCAGCCTCAGCCCGCTGCTCCAGTTTGTACTCCTCAGAGTAAAACAGCACACCTGTAATGCTGCAGAATGGATGCTCCTGGGAGAGAGAGCGATGGGGTTTTATATGGGCTCCCCAAGATTAGTGGTTCCTTCTGAAAGCGAGGTTGTGTGGTGACCCAACACTGTGCTTTTTTTAAATGATTTGCTGACAGGGTAATACATGCTTACTTTTCTGTCAATCCATGGGTTTGAAATGGTCCAGATTTAATTTTGCTACCGAAGATTTTTTTCCAGATCCATACTTTTAGGGTATCCGTATCGTCTTACTCAAATGAGGTCTTAATGTGTTTGTGTAAAGCGTGAAGTCACAGCCGAGACTGCTGAAGAATGAAAATGCTCAGCGATTAAATCCGTGCGTGTGTCAAATGGGTCACGGGCATCATAATGGGGACGGTGCAGTCCCATGGTTCAGTGTGTGGTCGCATGACTCCCTCGGCTTGGAATCGCATGTATTTATTGGTTATGGAGAGGCCAGGAACAGCCCTCAGGGCCTCTGGGGGGCCTCGTACTGGTGCCCCAGCAGCTCTGGAGCTTATTCATGCATGTGTGATCACATGGGCAGGGACGTGTTTGCAGTGGGGCTGCTTGTTCAGTGGAGATGTGATGGTGTGGATAATCGCTTTGCTTCCACGCTGCTGCAGTGAGCTTTAGCTGACACTACACCTGGCCTGCACTTAGAGGGGCATCCACACACACACACAGACCCACACACACACACTCACATTCTCTCTCTCTCACTCACGCCATGTCTTAATTACTGTGAGATTTATCTAAAGCCTGCACAAAATGACTGCTCAGTGTTTCCTTGCTTTTAGCCCTATGGGACTGGACCGCTCTCCTGATTTGAAGGCACGGCTTTTTAAATGAAATATGTCCCTGGGGGGGATTGCAGTTGTGTACTGGTACTATTGTTTAATTCATAACAAAATGTTTGGAGCGTGTTCAAAGGGAACAGGCTGTCTGTTCATTAACTTAATACCTTCTGAACCAAGTCAATCAATAGAACGGCCTGGCCTTTGCATTTAATAGGAATAGTTAAAGCGCATTACTATTCTTAGCACCCGTTGTGTAACCCCATGGGTATTGATATTGCCCTGCTTACATATTGTATAAGCAGCAATGGATGTAACCCTCATTACATGTAGTGTAAAATTAGAGATGGATATAGTGACCATACTGGCATAGTGCAAGCACATGGATGTATTAAACCTGCCTCAGTAAAATGTGAAATATGGAGATGACCGTGTCAATGCACGAGACCTCTCCATCCCTGCAGTGCTTTTTCTACAGCGCAGAGAGAATTCACACATTTACATTGTGCGTGTTCAGCTGTGATTTACATACCTGCGTGTGCTGCAGTGCGGCCGGACGTCACGAGCACGACGAGACGAGCGGGCAGGAAGGAGAGGCTGCGTCTGAGCTGCCCGGCCGGTGTTTAATATGCGCAGCCGGCCTATCCCATAATTCCACACTTCCTCCCCTGTTGCATGCGCATGCATTATTCAGCCTGTTTGGTGGAGTGCGGTGCGGTGTGGTGCAGCTTGGGCCGGCCCAGGCCCCTGGGGGGGGTGATTACCATCTAGGGGGTCCGTCAAGAGCTTAACACCAAGTAAATACAAGGGTGCGCGTGTGTGCGTGTGCGCGCGTGCGTGCGGTCCTGTTGCCCCTCCAGGTCCAGCCAGCTGTTCGCGTTCCCGAGGTGGTCGCACCTGCGGCCTTTAGTGTTCCTGCATCATTGAGGGGTTCGTAGCCACTGCTGCGTGTGAACTTCCCTCTCATTTCAGATGATGTAACCCAGATGAAATTCATTCCTGCCATCAAGAATCCTCACAAACAGCCCTGCAGGCGTTGGGTTTGTGCTGGCGTCTGCGTTAGCGCACCACTGAAGTCTCTGAAGCCCAGGCCTCGGGGCCGCCGCTGCCACAAACCTCACGAGTCTGCCGATAGCCTGTTGCTCCTTGATGGCTCTCTCTACCTCCGCTATTCAGTAGTGCCTTTTCACCCTGCTTGGCTAACTAGCGTTTGGCTGCAGTTTCAGAACCGGGTGCTTCAGGAAGTTAACTTTTCTGCAGTGTGAAAACAATGCAATGACAATGACCATTGTTTTGCTGCAGGTCCGGGATCCCTATGTTTGTTTTTTTTTTTTTTTTTTTTTTTTTTTTTTTTTTTAAAAGCTTAAATTGTTCAGTGTTGGAGTTTTTTTCTGCTGAATGCAAAATAATGAGACCTGTCTCATAGCGAGATGCGTGGGGCAGCGATGCAGTAGGTTTTTGGGGTGCAGCAGCAGCAGGGAGGGGCGCAGTCAGGCTTCACAGGGGTGCTGTGATGTTCGGCGCCCCTGTGGAGTGGTCCTGTGCCTGACGCCGCGCTGTCCGGGGTCCTTAAATCTCCTCACAGAGCGACACACAGCCGCTGCCTCCTCCTGCCGAATAAAGCATCGGTTGACCAGCAGAGGCTCGAGCGCAGCTTATCAGCCTGCTTTCAACTAGAGCTCTCCAGTCCCAGCCTCCAGCACCCTGATCCCAGGTGAACCAACCCATGTGGGGAAAAAATAGTGTACTAAGGATGCTTTATATAACCTTTAATTATACTTCAAGGATCCTTAAGTATAAAATAGTGTACTTTAGATATACTTCAGCATACTGTTTCTTCACATGGGAAGTGAGGTGTTGTTCAGAATGGAGGTGGTGCCCAGAACATGACCGGAGACACACATCCCACTGACTGAGACCCCTCCCTGGTCAGCACTGCACTACCACCAGTCATGCACTGCTCTGTGGGGCTGCCTCTCACAGCTGAGCATGGCACTGTCTAAACTCCGCGTCAGACCAGCGTTTATGATGGCCGTGTTTAGGCAAGAAACCCTGACCTGTCGATAAACCAGCCTGCATCCCTGTGCTGCTGCAGGCGCTTTTACTGTCTAGACTTCGCTCAGTCTATAGCAGTGCGCTGCCCTTTTTGTGATTCAGTGTGCAGCCTCCACATTTCAGCAAGACCCACAGCAATCTGATAAAAGCCATTACTAGAGCACAATCAGGCGTGTACTAGGCTTTCCCCCCAAATTAATCTGTCCCCAAATTAAATCTGCCCACACCGTGATGTGCTTTAAACCGCAAATAACAGACAAGAACCAAGGAGCAGGACAACGACATGAATGTGCAATGAGAGCGTGCAATAGTGACCACCTTATTGCAAACTCATCAAATGCAAATTAGTTTTTGTATCTCTTCCTTTATTCAATTGCCAAAATGAGAACTGCTCTTAATTCATGAAGCAAGATCTGGGCGGCATCGCAATTGTGTTGAGTGATATTTTTGCTTCATGTACATTGACAACAAACCACAAAATTCTAATTTTTGGTTGAAGTTGAAAAAAAAAAAAAATGTTCTCTGCACCGTGGTTCGGGGGAACAAGAACAGGAAGGTTAACACCCATCAAACAGCAACTCCTCCGTCCCGCGGGGCTGTTTCATTTTCATCTGCACGAGAGGAGCCGTCCATCGCATCAGCTGAGGTCCGTCTCCAAGGAGCTCAGACCAGCAGCAGTGTTTGGCTACTCTTTCCCATTTTTAAAAGCCTCCTCCTCCCCTTATTGCCTTGGGTTTCCTGAAAATGTTGATTTCTGGAGGCCACAATTCAGCTCACGGCAGGTGGGATTATGGCCTTGGCTTCGTCCGCTATTTCAGTAAACCAGCTGTGGCTGGCTGGTTATTGGTCAAACTCTGATTGGCTGGTATGGTCCCTGGGTGGTGTCACAGTCAAGTCCGTGCGAGTCTTGCCGGGAAAAGTATAAAACGAGCACCGAGCTCAGACTTGTCCCAGTAAACATTCTTGTGGTGACCGTCGGACGCAGCCAGGGTACGTCCAGGTAATGGCTGCGCTATATTGGGGTTCACCTAGTCCCGTTTTATATCAAAGGGTCTCTCAGCCTAGATTTCCTGCCTTCTAGACGTCTGCATTCTGGCTCTTGCTCACTGGGATGTTGAATGTACAGTAGCAGCCATGTCACCTGCCCTGCGACCCTTACCAGAGCCCTGCTAAAAAAGAAAAAGCCCGGCACTTATGTTAGCCTTGTTTGCCCTCCAGAAGAACCGCCACAGGTGCGTTTTATATGCTGCTGATGATGTCACTGCAAACCCAGGGAGCTCCAGCAGAACAGCCGTCAGGGCTAGGAGAGCGGCTGGGAGAGCGGCTGGGAGAGCGGCTGGGAGAGCGGCTGAGTCCCTTTGCCCCATTCGCCGCTCTGTTTGAGCGCGCGCGCGCTCCTGGCAGTGCCTCTGCAGCACCACGGCGCCAAAGTCCAGCCTGTTCAAATATTTTGCAAAGGAGGCTGTTTTGCTAGCGCATATACGCACACACACACGCAATCTTATTAATGACTTTGTTATCAAAAATCTGTTGCATTGTTGTTCGGTCTTTTTAAAAAAAATTTTTTTAAAGATTTTATTTATGATAAATATTAATGGTGATTTAGAGCTCTCATTTTTGTGTGCATGCACCACCTAATGTAGTGGGAGAACGGAAGGACAACTTGACTTAACCCTGCAGACATTTAAAATAATTTGTTTAAAAAAAAAAAAAAAAAAAAACATATATATAGTATAGTATATATAAGTATATTCCAAACGGAAATGAAAAACATTCATTCTGAACAGGAATTGTTTTATGTTGAGTAACGGCACGCTATTACCTTACTCAACACACATTTAAATCATTTTTTAAATTTAATTTTATTTAATATTTCCTCTGATACTTTATTTTGACCCTGATTACGGCAGTTTTTTAAATGTATTTTTTCAAAAAAAAAAAAAAAATCCTGTCATCTGTCAGCACGCTGCCTGTAATATTGCTTAATATCTCACTCAGGTTCCCTCGCTCCTATTGCAATTATCTTGACGACACACAGCGTTTGTCTCCGAAGCTGTCATTTTTTCATCTCATACATTCACTTATTCTCTCCCCCACCACTCCTCTCCTCATATCCCCTTTATCAAAACCCCACAAATATTTCCCCTTCTCTCCCCCCCCTCCTAATTTGTTCTTTATGTCTTGCTGCCCCCCTCCTCCCCTCTCTCCCTCTCCCTCCCCCCCCCCCCACTCCCCCCCCCCCTCCCCGCTCCCCCCGCCCAGCACAGTGATGTGAGAACTCTGAAGTGCACGCTGGCAATCCCCTCTCACAGAGCATGCCTGTGAGTCCGGCAGCCCGCAAACATGAGCCATCCGACCAGCAGCAGCAGCAGCAGCGGCGGCAGCAGCGGCAGCAGCAGCAGCAGCAGCACTGCGCGTCCAACGGCAACCAGGGGGACTCGGACAGCTCCAGAGAGGACGGCGTGTACGACACCATCCGGCCCGCCACCGAGAAGCCCCCCGCCCCACCCATGGAGGATCCCCAGGGCAGCGTCGCCGTCATCCGCATAGGGATCCCGGACCTGCAGCAAACCGTGAGTGATCCCGGTCTCCCCCCCCTCCCCGTGTCTCTCTGTCTCTCTGTCTCTCTCTCTTCTCTCTCTCTCTCTCTCTCTCTCTCTCTCTCTCTCCCCCCTCTCTCTCACTGTCTCTGATTGTCTCTCTCTTTCCCACTTTCTCTGTCTCTCTCTCTGTCTCTTTCTCTTTCCCACTGTCTCTCTATCAGTTTCTCCCCCTCTCTCACTCTCTCTCTCCCCTCTTTCTCTTTCCCACTGTCTCTCTATCTCTCTCTCTCTCTCTCTCCCCCTCTCTGTCCCCGGCATGCCGGTGATTCCCGGTGCTTGGTTAGCGTAGCCGCAGCTGACTCTGACAGCTGAGAGGTGGCCGGCCCTCAGGGAGCTCTGGAGAACAGGAGCGCAGAGTGAGAGAGGGTCAGGCTGAAACAGAAGCCCAGAGCGCAGTGATTTAGGCTCACTTAATTTGGAGGGTGTCCTACAGTGCTTCAGCGTTCCTCACTCGGGATGGGGAGGAGGGGTTTGGGAATGGAGAGTGGCTGTTTGGGCTGAGTCGTGACAGTGAAATTGGGGTGGAGGGGGGGCGGGGGGGGGATTTCTGCCGGGAGCCTGGCGGGAGAGAAAGTTGCTGTGGGTCTGGCTGCGTAAGCAGCACAGGGGGAGCTCTGAGGCGGAGCTGGGGAGCTGATCGATTTCTCTGAGCGCGCTCAGACTTCAGGCCCGTCCGCCCGGGCGTCGGCAGAGTCTCAGCCAGCTGAGGACCGCTCCTGTCCTGCCCAAAGGAGAGAGTCTCTTTCTGCTGGGAATTACGTCCAGGTGGGAGTCAACAAAACGGCTCAGTATTAAGAGAGGCTGCTTGTTCATTACTTGGGTTTTTACAGTATATCAGTGATAAGTGTCACAGTCCCGCCAGGTGATGTCAACAAGTCCTCAAAACCAGTGAGACATGGGCTGGGACTGATTTACTCCAGTTCAGCTGACTGTGGATGAGAGTGCAGGAGCATGAACACATTATTATGTATCAATATTACAGCTTTGACGTGTGTGGCGTTTCCGGCTTTCCCTTCAGACCGTGTGTTCATTCATTCACTCCTTCATGACATCACACTCTCCAGCTCGGCTTTAATGCCTTTGTTAAAGTCGCTAATGAGCGCGTTGCTGAAGGCTGCTGGGAAGCCCTGGAGAGATGGTGGTTTCCGCCGCTCCGCGCGGCTCAGCTTCCGTGACCGCGGGTTTGCTCACGTGGTGATGTGCTGCTTTTTTTTTTAATGACGCTGACGGCACTGCTGATCTCACTCTTTTCAAATCTGCCGGTTGGTCGTGTGGTTATCTTTGGGGTGCTCGGGTAGGCTTTGAAGGCATGGAGGATGTTTGACAGTGCCCAAACAAGGACGCGCGCACATACGTACATACGCGTGCGCGCGCGCACACACACGCACACGCAGCTGCTTCATCCTACTCAGACAAAACTAAAGTAAACTGCCACCCTCCCCAGACGCGAGCCGGGTTTCCCGTTAATGGTCGTGTGTGAAGAATGAGTGAGACCCTCTGTTTACGCTGCAGGGAAAACACGGAAAGTGTGGGGGGAAAAAAAAGAAAAAAAGTTTGGTTTTACTGTGAGAAGGATGTGCTCGTTCTGAGAGAGCGATGCTGCGATGTGTTTCTTCGGCGGCTCCTTCTAATAAAGATTTCTGAGCCATAATGGCGTCGGGAGGACAAGGCGCGCGCTGCCCCCGGCCCTGGGGATCCAGGTTAAAGTCCTGTTGTGTTTGGCTTCTGCCCGGGAGCGTGCTGTGCGGTTTGAGCTGAGGCCCTCCCGGGTACCGAGGCTCCGCCTTCATTCTGCCTGGGCGTCTGATGATGCAATAGCATGTTTGTTTTTTAAAATTTTTTTTTAACTTTCTGACCAATTACCTATATTGGCAGTCAGCTTCCATTAATCACGCTTGGAAGGGCTGCAGTGCAGGCAGCCAGCATACCTCCTGATACACTTGCCCTCTGCCAGGGGTCAATACAGCACTGGCAACAATACGCTCTGATCACTTTGTGTGGATTCACAGGAGTGGAATGCCTGCCCCAATTACAGCTGGGAGGGGTGCATCACTTGCAGCTGATTGGCTCTGGCAGTTTGGAAGACTTATAAGGGAAGGGGGGGGGATAGTGTATACAAAAGGAGTATCCATTTTTTTTTTTTTTTTTTTATCTAACCAGAGTAGATGCTATCTTAAATTCTATGGTGTGCTTGAAAACGCACTTCTGAGCTGCTGCCAAATTGCAATAAGACTGAAGTCCTCCAGGACATTGTTGTAAAAGTTTTCCCACAATTAGGTGAAATTAGTGACTCACCATCCTTCAAAATGAACATCAAATGTTCTCATCCTCTGCCAAGTTAGTGCAAGAGCCTTACTCACCACGTTTTCAATAGCCTTTCTCTTACTCTAACGAAATGTGGGTTTAAAAAACAAAACAAAAAAAAACAGCCCATTAAGGCCTTAACATTTATCAGTGGCTTTCAGAACTCAGCAGGAGATTCTAATGAGGCAAAAACAGGACAAACTCAGGTCTCCGTGACAACGCGCAGCTGTCTGAACAGGTCAGGTGCAGGTGAGGATGTTTGCTGGACAGTTGTCACCAAAAAGGGAAGAATTTGGGGTCTTCACATTGTTATGATATTGGGCTATTGTAGCATCTCCTATGCTTAGCCAAGCTAATGTGTGTGCCTTGTTAATAAGGTAGATTAAGATGTAGATCACCCAGTCATTTATAAATCTCAAAAATAGAATTGAACTGGCATGATTTAAAAAAAAAAATAAATAAATCCAATAAAAAAATAACATCCAATTTAGTCTTTTTTTTTTTTTTTTTTTTTCTCTCTCCCCCCCTCCCCCTCGGCCCTCATCACTGGAAAAAAATTCTAGTCTCATGCTTTCTACTTTTTTTTAAAAAAATTTTTTTAAATTGAGTTTTGCCTATTTAAATTTGGGCCCCTTTGCTCGGTTTGGTGGAGTAATGCAAAGGCTGTAAAGGTCTGAAAGCAGCAGATGAGCAGTAGACGAGCAGCAGATGAGCAGTAGAAGAGCAGTAGTCGGGCTGCCTCATTGTCCTTGCTCCTTCCTCCCCACCCCGTGCCCTGTGCTGTCCCGCTCTGGGCGTACGTTCGCTCTCCAAGCTAGTAAATAGACCGCTGCCCCGTCCCCCCCGCGCCCCCCCCGCGCCCCCACACCCCCGCGCAGCAGCGCTCTCAGGCAGGCAGCTCACGTTCCCCGGCTCCTATTTTTAGCCCTGGTCCCAACCTGCTCTCGACACGCGCCCATCGCCCCGTGGCAGCCCTCTTCTGTGCCAATCTGTGCCCCGCGCCAGGCCAGGGGGAAGGCAGGGGGGCGTTCTGGGGCACACAGCTGGTCATGGCCCATTAGGGATGCTGCTGGATCGGGGCGTCTGAATCGTGACCGTGACTGCGCCCGCAGCGCAGTTCTGCCGGAGCAGCCGCATCTGCGTAAATCACACCTGCGTCCCTGCTACAGCAGCGACCCACACCTCTGCAGCACAGTCTGTTTAACTGTGCACCCAGAGCTCCCTCTACATCGCCTCTCTCTCTCGGGCAAAAGAGCTGGACCCACACAACAACAGCCAGGTCATCTACCCCTTCTGCTAAACGGTCTCTTTCTCTCACTGTCTTTGTCTCTCTCAGATAGACTCACCTAACCTATAATCAGGCACTGGGGATTGATGCTGACCTTAAGCCTGATTAGGCTGGGTCCACAGGGCTTCCCTGCCATTCACAAAGATGACACAATCTGCGGCTGTGCTTCAGCCACTTCCTGCTTTCCTATGGGTGTGCTTCAGCCACTTCCTGCTTTCCTATGGGTGTGCTTTAGCCACTCCCTGCTTTTCCATGGTGATACCTTAGCCATTTCCTGCTTAACACCCCAAAGCCAGAGAGGCTCCACCAAGAGCTTCAGTGCAATGTGATGTGGTACAGACACGGAGGTATTATTATTATTATTATTATTATTATTATTATTATTATTATTATTATACCTAATTGCTGTATGAGGGCAGCACTAGCTTAACTCAGCCATTGACCTAAGATTAGACATTCTGACTCTCTGAGTTTTGCGAGCGAGCGACAGCGCTGTGGGAATTCCTCTGTTTCTGGCACCCTCAAGCTTCAGGGAGCAGCCAGATGGTGACACATTTCACGAATGGAGCCAAATCAAGTGATCCTGCCATCTAAACAAATGAGCTGCTTCAGTCTGTTTTGGCTGGAATAAGGGGACTCTTCAGTCTGTCTTGTTCACCGCGATTGCGGGGACGGTCTCCGGTGGGACGGTCTCCGGTGGGACCGCCTCTCGCCCTTATCAGCGCGCGCGATAACGAGCCTCTGCGCCGCACAGGAAACAGGAACCTGTCTGGTCACAGCTTTTTTCCCCCAGCATTCCCACCTCCTGATGAGGCAGTGTCTTTTTGCCTTCCCCGCACCTCAAAGTGTGTCACCACACACCACGACTGAGGCAGCGAACCAAATGAGCAAATATAGCGGACGAGTGCTACTGTTCAGCCCAGTGCGTGCTGGGAAACAACAGGTCCACACAGGGTGTTCAGCTTTAGCCCTGAGTTAAGAAAGGCCTAAGGCCATGCTACAAAGCTATAACAGGTTATTTGGAAATAAGTTTGACTAAGTTTTCCCTGGCAGCTGACAGGGTGATGTGCATATAGTGAAATGTAAAATCCATCTGGAGGGCAACAGGGGCCAGGTTAGTGTCTGTTTAGGGGGTGAAGAGGAGGGCCACTGAGTTCCCATGCGAGTGCAGTGAGGTCTTCAGCAAAGAGGTGACGGATATGAACCAATTAGCACCCAATCCATTATAAAAATGAGCAACACTGGGTGATGCTTTTAGCACCTTAGCACAAATGCTTTCCGGGAAGCCACTTTTAAACAGAGAGCAGATTTACTCTCCTTCAGTTTGTTTTTGGGTACATTTTTTAACACCTGTGAGGAGAGATAAAATTCCCCTTCAGCTTGACAAGCGCAATTTAGATAAGGTGAGATCTGCTTTATGGTCTTTTACCCAGAGATAGCAAGTGGAGCGGGTTATGACGCATCTGCCTGATGTTATGTTTTCGTTTTTGTTTGCCTGCTGATAGCGCTATATAAATCCAGTCCATGCCGAAAATTGATGAGGTTTGTTTTGTGAGGTTGGTTTTTGGGCCGTTATAAGCAGATTAGTGTGATAAAGGATACTGGCTGGGTTGAGAGGGTGACCAGGTGAGCAGATTGCGGGGTCCTCCTACCACCACCACAGTGATTGTTACATCAGCACGAGAATGTTCAGTTACTGTAAGAACATTCTGATCACATGTTTGTGACCTCACACCTTGAAGGGTTAAAGAGTCACAGTGCTACAGGCTGCAGTGCTACAGGCTGCAGGGAGGCAGGCTCGCAGGTCGTCCTCGGGAAAGTCAGGAGAGGGAGGTTTGTGTGCGGTACGGATTAACGCTGTGAAATGAGGCCAGAACGGGAGGCGTGTGTGGGCGGCGTGCGGGCGTAATGACTTGCGCCGGCTCGAAACGAGCAGCGACATTGACGGCGACCTTGGGCCCATGCTCCCGATTGGCTGAGGCCGTGGGGCTCTGAGGGGCTGGCGTCCCATCATGCACCTGCCTCCCGAAGCAGCGGCGCAGGTGCACGCAGGTGCTCATTTAAGCCCATTTACCTCGAAAAAAAATCTGTTGAGTCCATTTTTACTGACCTGTAAACTTTAAAGGACTTATGAAAGTCTGTCCCTCGGAGCTCCCAGATGGGAAGAGCAGGACAGAGCAGAGGGCACATTTACACACGGGCTGCAGGGACGAGGATGCTGGCTGACTGGCATCCCGTGCACTCAGTTGGTTGAGATGCTGGGGATTTATTTCAATCAAGCCACAGCAGTGTCGAAAGCTCCCCGTTAAATGTTTCCCTGACAGATCCACTATATTGTTCTGTACAGGGCAGACTGTGCTGGGGTTTCACGTACACTCCAGTGGATAGGAACAAAACAAATAACTGATGTCCTCTCAAGCAATCAGGAAGACTTTTCACAGAGGTTTTGCTGGTTCTGTGGATTGAATTTTGTTGTTTTCTGTCAGTGACTCGTTTTTTTTTTTTTCCAGTTATCTCTGGCTGATTTGTATCTGTTGACATTATGTCATGAGAATGACAATGACATTGACATTGACTGTGATTGGGTTTGGCTCACAGCCCTGTACAGTGACTCTACTGATCACAGACCTGTTTGGCCAAATGCCAACCCTCCGCCTCACCCTCTGTGACATCACAGTCAATGAGCATGTGGTCCCTTTGAAGCTCAGAAGGACCCCTGCGTGTAATGAAATGGCCATTCCGGTATCTGTGTGGCGAACACCATGAGGATGCATTATTATGGAGGACATGCAGCCAGAAGTGAAGTGAAGTATGACAGTGGGGAAGACGCCTCGTCCGTGAAACTTTAGGATGACGAGTGGCTTTGATGCCTGTAATCGACGAGCTGTTATGAACTTCTCACCACTGGCAGCTGTCACTCAAGGAGCCGTCTGTGTGGATAAAGCACAATCCCCTGATGGATCCCTCTCAGTGCTCACGTCCTCTATGAGACGAGGAGAGAGGGAGAGACAGACAGACAGAAAGGGAAAGAGAGGGAGAGGGGGAGAGAAGGGGTGAGGGAGAGACAGACAGACTTAAAGGGAAAGCGAGGGGGAGGGGGAGAGAAGGGGTGAGGGAGAGACAGACAGACTTAAAGGGAAAGCGAGGGGGAGGGGGAGAGAAGGGGTGAGGGAGAGACAGACAGACAGAAAGGGAAAGAGAGGGGGAGGGGGAGAGAAGGGGTGAGGGAGGGGTGCTGTGGGTTGCCTGGCTGCTGTTTTAAATGTGCAGCGGATGAAAGACAGACAGACAGACAGCGCTGCCGTGGCGCATCTGAACGTTCCGCATACGAGCGCTGTTCCACGGGAGGCGGGTTCGCTCCGAAAAATTGAACAGACATGTTGAACGAGCCCAGAGGCTTTACACTTCTTTATGATGGCTGAACCGGTTGACTCACATATAGAGGCCATTGCTCTGTTTTGGGAGCACTGGAACCTGCTGTACCAGAAAGACATCAGGACACCACCCCTGGGAAGCATGATGTCACTTACACTCACCCCTACACTGCGTAATTACACTGATCAGTGTTGCCGGCTGTATTAAATATATTTAACGACTCTACACACAGTACATGCCTGCTTTTAATCCAGAGTGTAGCGTGCAAGAAAATGCTCTCTTGCTATGGTTCTATTGGTAATGCCCTTGCAAAACATCGCAATGGATAACTGGCATTAATGGCATATATTTAATGACCTGTAGACTGCAGCATTAGCGTCCTGTGCTCATTAGAGACGCCATTACATGCTCCATTGTTCATTAATTAAAAATGGTCTACCTCGGCATTTTCCCGTCGTTGCCTTTTGATATTTTCGGTCTGGACTCAAGTGTGTCTTAATTGAGTCTGTTCTGTGAGCCGGCTCTCGTGTGAAATTGTACAAGCCTGGACACAATCAGTCGTGTTACCCCCTTCTTTTTGGGAAATGCTTCAGTGAGAATCCTCGGGGGTTTTGTGCGGTGTTTGAAAAAGGGTGGGCTTGAGGAGCTGAAAGACTTTGTCTTTAGTGGACCCCCCCCCCCCCCCCCCCCCCCCCCCCCCTGGTGTGAAGGAGTGATGTATAGTTTCAATGCTTAAATGTCTTATGACGATTCAGACATTGGTAGTACTCTTCACTGTACAGTGGAGACACATACGCGCGCGCGCGCGCACACACACTTACTCGAGGAGGTCTCAAGTATACGAACAGAGCTGGTGGAGCAGAAGAGGCTAAAGTTGGCGTGTCAACGTTCTACAGTATATCAATTGAAATATAAATGGTATTGCCAGACATGGTGCAACTTTTAAAAGAAATAAAATTTAAAAAAAAAATGAATTATAGAAATGGAAGGAAGCTGTCTCCGTGACGATGCCGCACAGCAAGGAGCTTCCTCTGCTAACCATGAGCAGTGTGATCTTGTCCTCTCTGGAGATGCTCATTAACAATTCACTGTCACCTGCAATATTAAGTGCGCTGGTACTCACCGCCTGATGCAGGGGCACTTTTACTGGTGCTCTGCCTCATGAATATTTTCTTTGCACACTTTTGATATTTCAAAGCAGAATTTAATATCAGTCGTTTCCCCACGGAGTTATGAAGCAAAAAACTGCATGCGGGCTCTCTGTTAGTCTTTTAAACATCTGTGGGAACTGGGTGTCTGAGGGTTTGACAGTTGATGAGCTGTGTTTGTCAGATCCACCCGTGAGTGTTGATGCTGCCATGCTAATGTAATGGTTTGGGTGAGACAAACTTGCGTATTTTGTCCACTGTATCATAGGATGTGGACATTTTTTGGATATTTTTGTGTTTGGGCTGATTTTCTGAAGTTCAGCCTTGTAAAAAGCATCCCCTCTTGCCTCTCTGAACCGAAGTAAATGGGTTGCATTTAAACTGCACGTTCCAATCAGACGTGGGATCTGCTCAGTGCTGGCCAAGGCAAGGACAGTGCTGCAGATTGATTTTATATGGCAGACTGTTTTCATTGTGAATTTGGCATGGTGCAAGTCCCAAATCAGCCTCATAATTGGTGCATAGAGCTTACTACAGCCGTGTCATTGTCTGTGATACCAGTGGAAATGTAATTGGTGTGTATATAGCCAATGAGCTTTTTGTTTATAATTGAAGGTGAGTTGCTTGGTTATGCTCTCAGTGTTCATTTGACTGTGACATATTTTCATTTAGTTTTTTTACCGTTCTTTAATCAGGAAGGTCAGTTCAGAACCAGACTTCATTTGCAATAACAGCTTGGCCAAGGGGGCGTAAAAACACAGCAGCAGTGTGTGCAGAGAGCGCAGAAAATGATCCATTTCAAATTCACGCACGTGTGTGCATATAGCCAAAGGCACTATACAGAGTGCACAGTACACTGTGCACATGCTACATGCTAAATGCACAAAACAGGTGTAATCTTGCAGATGACAGGTGCTCACGTTGGAGATAAATTATGGGTATTTGGAATTTTTTAAAATAATTCATTGTGTCTAAGAGATTGATACCTCTCTGCTTTTTTTGGCTTAGCAGGAGTTTTTTTTTTTTTTTTTTTTAGTGAGTCCCAGTCCCAGATGGTTCAATAAACATTTTACCACAAATGCAGCAAGACGCGAACATCTTCTCGAGCGTTTTTTTTTCTTTCTCCATGGTGCGCTCCCACACATTTCAGCTGACTCACTCAGCACTTTTTTTGGATGTGCTGCAAAACATCTGTCAGCTTTAAAGAGAGAGAGAGGCCGCTCTTAGAATCATCCCTCCAGGATCTCCTAATTACAAGAAGAGCACGTCCACCTGTTTTAAACTTCCTGTTCCCCCCGCTGTTGTTTACGTGCTGGACTGTTTCCAGCAGTCAAGGGCGTGGAGACAGCAGCCGGCAGTGGCTTCGTTTTTTTTTTCCTGCCGTTTGTTTTTGAGGCTTTTTTTAGGAAGGCACGTGGCTTGTGGCTTGCCAAATGTGACCGCAACGAGGCAATGCATTTTAATCTAATAAGGACTTTGGCTCGATCAGAATGCTACAGGTCTGATTCAGGTGGCGAGGCGTTTCTGATGTAATTTCGAGCTAGGCGCACACTTGCTTTGCCTCAGTGCATTTTCAATTATAGATTTTATTATGTAAAAATGTAAGACGGTTAAGTGTCACCGAACTAGGGTGACCGCAATTCTACACATCTACAAGTCTCGTTGGAGCACTGTACATGGTTTTTACACCTGTTTAAAAAATATATATGTTTATTACTTGAAATTTTTCTATGTATAATTGTATTTTCCTAAAATATCTGAGCATACAGTAAAGCTCATGCCTTTGCTCTTTATTTTATTCAGCCTTTTTTGGTCATCTTTATCTAGGGTGCCCGTGGGTTTTGGAGGTCAGTGTAACACGTACTGCAGACTGGCATTATGATGGCAGGGGTCGTTTCACACTTCACACTGCAAATACGACCTTTACTTCTTATTGCTTTCTCGTCCTGTTTCCGGAAAGTTCTCTGAACAGAAAAGGATCTGAACTGCAAATCGCAATTTAAAAAAACCGAGCGGGGAGCGTCGTCGCCGGACGCTGCGCCACGAGCGTGAGGATGAGGGGGACCCTAAATCACCGGCTGAAGAGGCAAACAAAATGTAGCATGAAATGAAGTTAGGAGGGAGGGAGGGAGGAAGAGAGAGAGTGAAGGGAAGAGTCAGACGAGGGAGGGAGAAGGGAAGAAAAGGAGAGAAGTGGAGAGAGGGAGGGGGGGACATGGGCACTCCAAAGGAAGAGGTATGGATGGCAGTCTGTCCTTCATCCATCAGATTGAATGTTACTGTAGCCTTCACATCAATCAAAAACCCTCACCTTTCTATGAATGAATACACATGTGGCTGAACATTTAACCATGTTATCATACTGCCTTCTGTTTTTAATATTTAGTGTGAAATTGCACTGTAGCAAACTTCTGTTCAAAAACCTATTGTAGTTATTGTAGCGCCTGGAGACTCTGGTAATTTGTCCTTAATGAGGGAAAAACTCAGGCAATTTGCAGCAGTCCCTGCAAGAAAACATGTTACCCTGTTAGAGTGTTATTAAAACGCTCCCGTGAGGGCTCTGTGAGGAGGAATATGTTGGAGGAACAGGAAACTTTGTCATTTTTTTAGGCCCTGTGGTGTCCATCCACTTTCATGGCACCTCCACCTGCTTTCCCTAAGGTCCATTTCCAAATGATAATTTACATTTTCCAATAATTTCCAAATGAATTTTAAGCTCCAAATAGATTTTAGGTGGTGTTTTCAGTGTAAAATACAGAGATAATATTTTTCAAAAAGCATCTCTACATGCCTTTCAAATGTGTGAATCGTCCTACTGTGGAAACGGCTTGGCATTTCTTTTTGATTCTGCATCCCAGCTCTTCTAATTATTATAATAATAAAGACATTCTATAAAAGTGTGATAAATATTATAGGCAATATGTGGCAGGACAGAATCAAGGCCCTGGAAATCCAAAAGACAGTGTGGTTTTGCATTATCATTTCGTAGGAAAAGATTTTCTCAAATCAGAGAGCAGTATATTTCTCACTGATGTCATTTTCTAGACCCTAGACAAATTATCTGAAATGTAACATTGTAGGAGGAAATGCACTTCCTGATTCATAAGAACATTGTTCTTAATCTTTATATGTATAAAGTGCAGATGCTTTAACGTCTATGGAGTGCTTGCCGCGATCCACTGATCCCTAAAGCCCAATCCCAGGCGCGCGCACACACAGCACATACAGCACATACATGCATACATACTAGTGCGCTGATGCACACTGACACACAGCACTCCTAATGCGGAATAAGTGGGCTGATAGCTTTCCAGGCTCTACATGGCGGTTGCTGTTGGCGCAGTGAGCTGAGGGTGCAGCTCCTTTGCCCCCGGGGCCACGACCCCGAGCCCACGCTCAGCACACGTGGGCGGGTGGTCTCTGTGCTCTCTGCACGAAAGGGTCACGACCTTCAGTTCTGAAGGCGTCGTGCTCATATCCTGGCCCTGTTTGATTTGTGAGCGTGGCTGCTTTGGGCTGAAGGGCCCAAATAAGCGGGCACCCCGCACTGCCCCACAGGGGAGGGGGGCGTTCTCATGGCAACAAGTTCATAAAACACGAGGGAGGAAAACTGTTAGGATGTGAAAAGGGCCTCCATAGTGACCTTTGTGGCCTCTGGATTGGCTCTGTTAATAAAGGTACAGTACTGTTGAGTCCAGACTGAGCCCTATAGTTCTACGCCGTTTATACACTGGCAGTGAGTCTGCTGGGTTGGGGCACAGTGTGCTCCATCCCTCTGGGATTGGGTGGCTTTAAGTGGGACGAGGTGCACCAGGTTGGCAGCCTATTGGCCGTCAGTTTTGAGTGACACACCTCTCCTCCAATTGGCACTAGTTCCTCTTTAGTACGGCATGTGCTTATAGTGCGTAAAACAATCATGGCTTATGGGTGAGCACATCAGAGGTGTGTACATGGCTCCTTGGGTGAGTGTGGTTGGCACTGCGGTGACATGAATACACAGTGCAGTTGGTTATTAAAAATGCAGAAAAGGAGGAATCTATGAAAAAGTAAGATAGAAGACAGACACATTGGGCGAAAATGCAGCATGACAGTTTGGAAGTCCCCAAGTCTTCACACACGCAACAAACCCTGAGCTGCACTATAAACGTGACTCGCATAAAAACAGCGTTCTTGTTTTATTGTGTTTAGTCCTGCCCTATTGCAGGAGAGCAAACCCCAGCATCCGCGGCTTGCCGCAGCGTCCTGGGTGGGGACTAGAAGGAGCCAATCGTGCGTGATTGTAGAGATGAGTCACCGGTGATCAGTTATGGCGTGGTGTCATATCTGCTTAGTCCCCACGCTCTCGCCTGATTGGCCCGCGGAGGTGGCTGATTGGAGAGACTGCGCGGCAGTGGGACTCCGCTTGTGGGCGGGGCCGCAGTGCGATCCGCTCCAATCACGCGCAGGAAACAGGAAGCGGGATCCCACGTGATGCCCCTTTCCACTGCACCTGGGAAACAGATGATGTCACAGATAGCAACCTGAACCATCTTGAGCTCTGCCTAAAACTTTCCACTCCACCCATCCTGATCAGCATGCACTGCTGACTAGTCTGTTTAACATGTGTGGTTGTGTGCCGTGTGCACAATAAATAGCTTCATACTCCAAAATTACCAGCCCAGAAGTGTCATCCGCACTCCATACAAGATTTATGTTGTGTGTGTTTTTTTAAAAAATGTATTACATTTTGCAAACTGTGCATAAATTCATATTATATTCTGAAGGACGTATGGAGGCATAGTGGGCATGGAACAATGCGAAGTATAAATACCTTGTGGGTATTTACATGTTTGGCAGATTTCAGATATCTTGGCATATATTATAGGTTTCTCATGGACTGCAGTTGCAATGGAAGAGGAGTGGGATTTCTGTGTCTGAAAAACGTGATTATTTAAAGGCGGAGAATAGTGGAGCAAAGAGAAGAGGCCACATCACGCACGCGTGCGCACACACACACAAGCGTGCACGCACGCACGCACACACACACACACACACACACCAGAGCGCTCTCTCTCCCTTCATAATTGTGTTGGGAAGTAACAGGGTATCAGGGGAGATCACTCCACATAGATTGCCTGGAGTCACCTCCAAACACGGAGGTCACTGTACACCAGGCAAAATGCATTTCTGTCAGTTGATTCAAAAAGCCGGTGTCGCCTGAGTTTTTACGCTCGAAAATAAAATGGTTTGCCACGGAGCAGCTCCTGTTGACCGCAATCATTTGGTCAGAACTCAATCAGGGGGGAGGCTATTGCCCAGCACGTGCGTGACACACACACACACACACACACACACACACACACACACACACCTGCTGGTTCTGGCTGCAGCAGCCTTTCAGGCAGAAATCCGCTTGCAGTGCCTTTCAAATGGAGCCCTCAGTGCTGGAGCACAGCAGCGCTGTGAGAACCCCCCACAGCCCACCTGCCCGGCCTTTTTAACTGCCACCTGAGCTTTGCTTCCTCACGTGGCAGTTAAGAGCTCCTGAGTTTCATAGCGTCAGTTCACCTGTCGTTTGACCTGGTCACCTGCAGCACTGTTGAGTGTTAGCATAGGCTATGGGTAAGAGAATGCCCTAGGGTCCTTTCCACGCATTTCAGCAAATCGCTTTGAGACAATACACAGCATAAGACATGCTGCACAAACATGCAGTGGTTATCTGCAAAAAATAAGCCCCTTCCGTTAAAATCACTTCTGTTTTTTTTTTTTTTTTTTTTTTTGTTTTTCTGCCAAAGCTTAACACCAGTACTGTCCATGATCATTATAATGGTGAGGGTCATGCAGTAATTGTGGCTCGATGGCGTGTTCAAGTAAATGGACACCGGAGAGATTTATTTGCGCCCCCCCCCCCCCCCCCCAAAATTCAGAATAAATCCAAACTGCTGTGCCGCAGTTGCTGTTGACATCATATAAACAAAGGCTCAGCCATTAATTACCCCCCTAAAACTGGAGAATAATTTGCTTGAGAGCAGATTCTTTCCGAAGGGGCGTGCTAATCTTTACTTTATAGATTCCCCTCTCCTGCTTGTTGAGGCTCACTTTGGTTAATAAGTTTCCTGGGGCCCAGTTTTTTTTTTTTTTTTTTTTTTTTTGCCAATTACTCAAGAGCAGGATCAGTCACACACCCAGCTGCTGTCATTTAACGCACCGGCGATGATTTAAAGTAAATTAAAATTGAAATTCGGTACGGCTTGTAATAAACCTACTGTTTGCCAGGGGGAGGAGTCTTCCCCTGCAGAAAAATTGAAATTGTAACATAACTTCAGTTCATAGGGTGCAGGGTCATCGTTGTTGGCCAGTAAGACATCTGGTGACAAATAGTCATCTCCAGTGACTTTTAATGACTAATACTGCCATCGCTCCTGACTTCCCCATGAAAAAAGGGGCTGGCAGCACTGCTGGCTCTCCTTGATTTTTAAAGGGAAATCAATGAGCTCTGGCCAGCGTGGGCCTCTCCACTCTCCTCTCAGCCCTGCTGTTATTGAGACTCTGCTGCCCTCCTCATCACTGTCTGACCCCGGCTGATGCTCTGCCTCTTTGTCAGAGATGCTGGCACTCTGACAAGTGTCTCAAAATTTTACGGCCTGAACCGCGCCCCCCTCCCCCCTCCCCCCCGCGCCGAGCAATTGTGTGTGGATATACTGGCGTCTAACAAAAGGAAAAAAAAAAAAAAAACAACGCAAATTTGTGTTAAATTAATGGGGTTTTTTTTCTTTTCTTTTTTTCCAAAATGGCTCTCCTTACTTAACAAGATTAATTATTTCTTCGAGGCCATTAGCGGTCTGAAGTCGGCCGCAGGGTGACGCTGGGTGATATGGTGTGAGCTCCACCGCGGAGCTCTCCTCTGCCCAGTGACTGTGCTGTGAATGAGCGCGCTAACGCTAATGCTAGCACCGCGTGTGTGCGCTGGAGTAGTAGAGGCTTCCTGTGAGGCCGCGGCGCATTGGTCGTGCGTGATGGGAGGCCCATTAAGCCCCTGGCCCTGATGGCTGCGGAGCGTAGCTGCCTTGGCTTCGGCGCGGCCCGCTCCTGCATAGTGGCTCGTGTGTGCAGAGCAGGGCTCTGATTGGCTGTGGAGAAAGCGAGCATGGCCTCTGCTGGGGGAATGAAATGCCTGGGGGTTTGAGCTGCCCTCCCCCCACCTGGGCTGTGCACCCTCATATCGAGGCACAGCCCTGGCAGAGCACAGCTACTGATCAGCACAGTTACAGCACAGCACTGTTACAGCATAGCGCAGCTGTAGGAGAGTTATAGCACAGTTAAAACACACCCACAGCACGGCACAGTAACAGAATAGCACAGCTGCAGGAGAGGTATAGCACAGTTGCAGCATAGCACATTTACAGCAAAGGTGTTGCGCAGTACAGTTAATACACAGTGCAGCGCACAAATATATGAATGCCTCCTTCCTGCTGTTTAATGTTGTGTGTGTAGCTTGATAAAAAGCCGAGCGGGTGTTCCTTTCTCAAAGTCAGAACAGCGTGACTGTGTCTGCTTAATGAAACCGTGTGAGACAGAGAGGGAGACAGAGAGAGGGGGAGAGAGAGAGAGCCAGATGAGGCCTGAAATTTAGTCTATAAATTGTCATTCTGCTCTGGCAACTCCATAAATGAGACTCTCAAGGGTATAATGACAAATGTCCAGGCCCTTTATTGTAAAAAGAAAAACAAACAAAAAAAATAGCCAGCAGGTTGTAAAAGGTGCCTGGTGAAGAGGATGTGGACCAAAAAAAAAAAAATTAATTGATGATTTGGAACTGAACCGTGAAACAAAACTGCTGTCCTTGGTGCTGAAGACAGTTTACCTCAAAATCCAAAGAGCAAAATATCCAAGTGGGGTTGAGAAATGCCGTGGTGGAGTTTTCTGAATGGGCTTGGTACGCAGTGGGTGTGGGTTTTTATGAATTGGCGTGTCATATAGTGAGGGTGGGGCTTTCTGAATGGGCCTGCTACATAGCACTGTGTTGCTATTTCAGCTATCCAGAATGTAAGTTGCTACGGATACGAGCGCATGCTAAATGAGTTCCATTTTTTGTACTGTGATGTAATAGTGGAGGCGGGGTTCTATGAATCAGCTTGTGTATCGTGTGCAGGATTTTATGAATGGGGCTGAATGCGTGCTAATGACGCTCATGCTCTTAAATAGTCTAGCATGCAGAAGGCCATTTAGGTCCAGAATAACAATTCCCTACTACTCCATACATACTTATGAGATGTCGTTATTGAGAGAGATTTTCTTGAAGCAGTGGGCTTTGTTGCTTCATAATTATGAGATGCTAAATCAAAATTGAGACTTAAGACATTCCAAGCCATAATTCTGGGACAGTTACAAGATATTTTTTTTAATAATTAGTACTTCACTCATAATTATGGAATATCCCTCCCTCCCCATCTGCTTGTCAAATGCTGAGTGGCATGAGCTGTTGAGTTGGATACCCTGAGGCTGTGTGCTTGCTCAGTGTTATAATCTGCATGCTGTGCAGTTGGAACTCTTTCCAAGCAGGTTTCCATTTCCTTACTATAAATTTGTTGCCTCGAACGTCTGCGAAATTATGGTCGGGTTCAGTTTCTAAAAAGGGAGGGTGTTTCTTGTGTTATTATTTGCATATTTTATTATGTCAATCAGTTTTATGTGTTCATCCTTTCTCAAATCTTCATCTTTTCTGAAGGTTAAGCAGCATAAACACACACGCCTAACACAAACGCACACACACACAAACACAGATGCACAAACACACACAGAGATACACAGACAAACACACACACGCATGCCAAACACACTCACACGCACACATGCTCATACACACACACACACACAGACACACACAGTGAAACACACCGTGGGGAGAACAGTAAGTGATCGTTCTGGCATCCCGGGTGTTATGGGAGCGTATTTAACGAGGGCTGGAAATGAGCATAAATCAAGCCCCATTTTAACGGACCCTCCGCCATGGCGGGGCTTCTGCTCCCTCACTGACCGAGCAGCAGCCTGTGCGAGGCAAAGGGCACGGGTGCAGGCGGGGACACCGCGGCTGGGCCTGGCCTCTGCTCAGTTTCGGCTGCCCAAATGGGACCCCAGTACACAGTGTCAATGGGGAGTTATGGCTCCAGTTCCTCAACTTGAGCAATCGCATCAATGCAGATTTGCTGAACCATTGTTGCCAATGTCAACAGGAAACTTCGAAACCGGCTGGCAAAACGGCAAATAAAACACAGCGGTAAGCGCGCGAGCGCCAAGTACTTATTATGGTTTGTGTGGTTTCCTGGCGACCCGAGATGTAGTCGGCCATGCAAAACGCAACAGTCGATTCCATTCATCTGTACATTTGGTGTGTGTGTGTGTGTGTGTGCGCGCGCGTGCGCGTGTGCATTTATGATTAAGGACACTTAATGCTGTGCATGCTGCACAGGTATAGATCCCTGTTGACAAAGATGACTGGTGTTTGTTGGGAGGAGGCATACGGTTTCATCCTGTTCTGAACTGTCTTGACCACAGGAGCTGAGGAGTAATGGAGTCATTATTCACATTCTTATGAATATGAACCAGACAGGATTGTGCTTGTGAGACAGCAAGATGCTCAGACGCGGCGTCTATGAAAGGATCCACGGAGAAGAGGGTTAGCGCAGATATGACTCTTACCTACACCCCCGCTCCAGTAATGGGCTCTCAGAATGGATGCCCAGTCTGCCTCTAATGAGGTGTGGAATGGCTGCTCTGTGACGCTCGGCTGTAATACCCATAACACAACGGATGATTTCTTTGTTACTCGCCTTCCTCGCACTCGCTGTCCGTGTGTGGTCCTTAATGGCAGATGCCCTGCTTTCCTCGAACGCGTCGAGAGAGAGAGAGAGAGACCCACGCGGTGTGATGAGCGTTTAGCGCTTCCGCGGGCGGGGCTGCTGTGGCGTCCCACGCCGTCGTTTCACCTCCTTCCTCTTCAAAGGAGCCGGACAGCTCTCCCCTGGCATCCAGCCAGAGTCCATTAGGAACCGCCGGCCATTATCTGCCCAAATTGTGTGCCTTGCTCCGGTGTGGCCCCCCATTCGTTTCCCTGAGGAATAGCAGGGTTTCAGGGCCCGCGTTTTATCTGCCGTGATGCATAGGGGAGGTGGGAGCGGGCGCCTCTGCAGCTGAGCAACCGACAGGCCCTGACGTGCTTTATTAGGCCATCGGTGTTATCTGGTGAAGCATTGCTCATCATACAACAATTAACACACAAAATAAAGTTTATAAATGCTGTTATGTTGTAGTTATATGCTGCTCTTGAGTTTTAGACTCATATGCACACAGTGTTTGTGACTTATGCTGGAAAAAAGTCAGATTTCATGCATGAAAAATGAAGCACTGTCATGTGATGCAAAAACTGCTGCTTGTTGAAAACGAGGTTGGATCCATCCAGGTGTGGATGGATTCCAGTGACATCACCTCTCCATTATGACATCACTGAGGCTCTCTCTGTAAGGGAACTGGGACTGGCTCTCCCCAGGGGACACAGCTCTCACTGCTGGTGTGATTAATTGAAATCATTCAAGGTCTGTTTCATTATTTAATGCTGTGCCGGTGTATTAAACGCTGTTGGTTTTATCACAGAGGACAAGGGGTCCATTTAGACCCTGTCCTTCACAAAGAGTGATGCAACTCCCACACCCTCAGGTCCCTGTCCTGTATAGTCACTACATTCTGCAGACCAGGAAGTGGTGACACCCCTTACTCCTTTACCGACAAGCCTTCATCGTTCCCCCCTGTGCTAGTGTCCTCACTGCTTCTGTACAGACGTAATTACTGCATTATATTACCAAAATCGCTCATTAAAGTTATTTATCTATTTGTGCAATTCCCTAGATTCCTTGTTATGTGGAATGTTCCGTATCGCACACAAGGTCAGGCTTGTTTAATTAGAAAACTGTGTTTTTGTGATGAACGTCATTATCTTCATAAGGCATTAAATCAGTTGATGGGCCTGTTCTTTGTGCGCCTTGTACATGCTGGGGGCCACTGGTTTTTAGAGAGCCAGTGGGCGTGGTGTGTTGGTCCCTTGATGAAGGTGCTCTCTGATTGGCGGATTATCTGTGCTGCTGTGAAATTGATATTGGGCATCAGCGGCTTATTTATATTGGGATTTATTCTCCTCACAGACCTGTATTATCTACATTAGAGGCATCTCTTTATTTTCATTATCAGCGGTCTGGACACAGTGGGCCTGCTTATTTATTCTGCTGCAGACAGTGTTGGATTATGGGTATTACTGGGATGTGATTTTATGGCTTTGTTTGCTGGAGTGTAAAGTCCATTTAAAGCTCCTTAAGAAGCTGTTGTGGTATTCCGTCTGTCACCGATGCATGGCCCTTTTGATCAGATTTTGTTACACAGCATTTTATTTTTCAAAAGCGGTTTCTTCTGATTTAAGATTAAATTATGTATAAATGTATGAAACGTTGTTATATGATTAAAAGTACGAAAAGTTTTGCTGAGTCTTCAGAGAAGGGAATTTCAGAATTTCTCTTTGATGTTTTGGCAACACTTGCTTTTGAGCCAGCCAGATTTTTCTTCTAAACTCCCGGGCATATCACATTTTCTTTTCTTTTTTTTGTTTGCAGTCTATCTTTTTTCTTTGAATATATTAAGAATATAAATTTCTGTGTGGTTTTTCCTCAGTTTCTAATGTTACTGTTCCATAAGTCAGTATTAAAAAAAGAAACAGCAGCGTATCTGTGTGTGGTTTTGACGGTATTAACCCTTTGAAGAGTAGGTTTTTGGAATGTTTTTTCAACATTCTGAGTCAGTGTTCTAGAACACCGCTGCTCTCCCATTACCAGTAGTGATTGTTACATCAGCACTGGAATGTTCCGTTAGCAGCATTCTAATCTCATATTTGTGATGTCACTCCTCATAGGGTGGATGATGGAGGAGTCCACGGTGATTGTTGCGGATTGCTGAAGCACTGAGACAGGGATATGAATGGCTGGCTCGGCGTTCAGCATGTTGTAGCACAGGCTCCACAATGTGGCTGCTCTGTGCAAGTGCTCTACAGCCAGAGTCTAGATTTTCAGTTAGATGCCTTTAATGTCTTATAACACTCCTGAGATCACTGAGTAGTTAAAAATAAAATGTTTCTAAGAAAAACATACATACAGTCATGAGGAAAAATTTTATTGAATCAATAGTTCCCAGAGAAAATATTTACTGGTGCTGGTGAATTGTACTTGGTGTCTAAAGGGTTAAAGTATTTCAGATAGCACATTTGACTCAGATCTTTTTTGCAATAGGTTGTTTAGTTTAATTTTTTTTAAATCCGGTTGCCATGAATCTATGAATGTTATTTGAACTGCTGGAAATAATTTGCCATTAATGGCCTGTCTGTCTGTCTGCCTGTCTGCCTGTCTGTCTGCCTGCCTGTCTCTCTCTCTGCAGAAATGCATGAAGTTCCACACAGAAGCGCCCGTCTGGGTCTCCAAGCAGCGCATCCTGTGCAGCCTGAACCAGAGCCTGAAGGATGTGCTCAACTATGGCCTGTTCCAGCCCGCCTACCATGGCAAGGCCGGGAAGTTCCTGGACGAGGAGCGCCTGCTCAAAGAGTACCCCCTCCCCGTGGTCGCCCCCGTCCCGTATCTGGAGGTAGGGAGCACTCCTCCATTATCTCTTCTGTCCCATATAAGAAGGGCCCTGTCCCAGGTATTTCCTCTGGCCTGTGTTTGGAGGTTATCGCCCTGTGGCTGAGAGGTGTGCATTCACATGTCAGTCATGTCCGTAGGGGCGGAGCCTAACGGTGGCCGGTGGTTAGGAGGTGTTTTCCCACAGCCAGGGGGACTGTGGAATGTGACTAATCATTGGCAGCACTGTGGGTCTGGCACTGGCCTTGCCCTTCACTCACACACTGTGTGGAATCTGGAATCTGACCCACCAGCCACAGCGCTGTCACCTTTAAACATCCTGGGACTTACTTAACTCCCCCCCCCGCCCCCCCTCCTCGCTGGAGTATGAGTAGGATGTTGCCCTTTATTAATCATTTAGGATGAACATTAAATGTCATTTCCAGTTTTGTCTTAGGTCTTCCTCTCATGATTCCTGACCGGTGTCATTTAAAATTAATAAGCAAAAACGGCTCATCACAGTGCACAATTTATTATACAGCGAGCATTTCAGAGCTGAGCCAGTACCCACTGCATCACTCTGCTGGGGTGGTGACTACCTGCGCTTTGGAGTAATATTTGAGTTGTTTGTGAAGTTTTCCGTTTCGCATGCAAACGTGTGCTCTCTGTGAAAGCTGTGACTGATGAACAGCCGAGGCGCTTCCTTGCGCCGTCTTAACCAGATCTCTCAAGCTGGAGATTAAAAGTGTCGCATTAAAATGTTTTGTCAGCAGTGATGTTCACCCCTTAGCACTCAGACAGCCCAAGACAGCCAGGCAGGAAGATGCTGCTTTAAATAGGACACGCCTCTTCCGCTTGCTGGAATTTTAAACTGTTTGTGCTAATATCTGGTGTAAGCTCCTTACCCAGGTGACTGCGGGTGAGTCTGTGATCCATCCTTATTTTTCGTTATAGAGAATGCCGCTCTGCTCGGGATTGCTCTCGCTGCGCTCGAATGGGAAACTCTGGATTTATTGGACCGTTGTAAATGTGTAAATGTACTGCGGTGGCTTCTGTTTACACACACACAAAATAAAGGTTGTCTGAAGGTCCCCTGCTTTCGCACTGAATCACTCTCAGCCCTGTGCTGCGAGGTGGCTGCCGTTAACCGCAGAATCAGATCCCATATCCCTCTCTGATTCGGCGGCTGTTTCAAACCGACAGATGCACAGCTGGCTCTCTGTCACACTCAGCGCAGATCCCTGTGATGTCATTGTGCTTATATAAGAGGAAGTCGTATGCAGTCAGCATGAATACTGTGGCAATACGAGTACTCAAGAGGCCGAAAAGGGGGAATTTCTCCATTAGTGTTGTCATGAACATGCATTTAATTAATTTGTCTCCCTTGGTGAAGGGGAAGCTTGTATTAGATTTATTTGATAGGCAGAATGGCAAGTGCTACTCAATGTGACTACACAGGCCTGTGGCATAGGCAGCAAATCCCAGACGCTGTTTTTTAGAGCGATAACTTCCTGCAGCGATCTCCACTGTACTGGGGGATATCAGGCTGGATAAAGTATGATCCAGTCAGTTTATAAATCTTAATTATGTGGAGCCCGGCCAGTTAAATTGTGTGTGTGGGCTTGTGGGTGGTGTAATGCGAGCCTGTCTTCGTGGCCGCGCGTCCTGCGCAGTGTAATAACGCACGCAGGAAATGCCGAGCTCCTTTAGAGTAGGCCCGGGCTGCTTGAGTCCTGCAGGCTCTCACTCAGCCGCGGGTTTCAGGTGATTAATTGAGGCCTGACAGCTGCCTTCTCGTGGCGCTCCGCTCGCTGACTGGCAGAATTACTCTGAGAACCCCGCTGCCTCCTCTCTGCGCTGCTCTAAACTGTCCATTAGCAGAGCCCGCGCGCTCCGGCGAGCCCGCCTGATGAATCCCCCAAATCTGCCGTAAGTGGCCATTTGGAGCTTGGAGTGCAGAGCTGTGCGTCCAAATTCCACCCCGTTCAGCGCTGGCTTGCTGTGAGAGAAGCGCGGATGTTTGATGAGAGAAAGCGTTGTGTAATGAGGACTGAGAGTACTGACCTGGACGTCCCGAGTTCCAGAGGCGGGGGGAGAGTGACTGGGTTTTTTGTCTTTTTCGTTCCCCTGCAGTTTCGCTACAAGAGGCGTGTCTACACCCAGACCCACCTGGAGGACAAGCAGCTGGCCAAGCTCCACACCAAGGTAAGAGAGCAGGGTGTTCGCCCCCCCCCTGCGCCGGCCCTGTCCGTACCCCCGTCCCGCTGGGCCCGCTGTGCTCGTTGACCCCGGTGACCCCGGGGTGCGAGGCTCCAGGGCCTTCAAACAGGAAGTGAGGCTGAAGCTGCTGTGGATGGGATGTGTGTGGGTGTGACTGGGTCTGAGGACTTGTGGGTAATGCGGTCCTTGATGATGCCGGAGGTGTGAGACTGTGGAAGTGTCCGTCGCGTTGGCCCTGCCGCGCTGGTCTCCAAGGATCTCTGTCTGTCTGTCACTTTCTCAGCCCCTCCCCTTAGAAACTCCTTCGCCCAATACCTGTCGCCGAGGGTGTGTTCCGTCATCAGAGATGACTGCGACTTACAGGTGCGCATCCACACAGATAACCAGCTGCACACGGCGACGTACCTCCTGTTCTCAACGCAGCCGCGGTTGTTTGTCCTGTTTTGAAAAGGCTCGCAGCGTAATCCCCGCTCTCTGCTGAAGAGCGGAGATGAAGGCTGTCCTCTTCCTCTGATGTGTGTGCGCGCGGAGGCTCAGAATGGGCTTTGATCACAAGCGATCGTGGGGTCCCTGAGGAGCCCTGTAGACGGGCTGTGATTGGGACAAGGAACTAAACGAGCGCCCCGCCCGCCTGCCCGCTCGCACACCTGCGTGTGACCCCCGCCCACCCCGCCACCTCCGCCCCACCCCCCCCGCGCTCAGACGGGTCAGCAGGGCAAACGCAGCCTCTCCCCTTCTGAAGCGTGTGATTGCCCGGAGAAAGAGCCTGGAATCCCTGCCGTTTGTCTCGCTCATGACTGGTGCAGTGTTTCTGCAAGGCTGAAAATCGCATCAGGCCGACCGCGTTTTGACAGTACGCACGCGCTGTCCTCATCGCAGGCCGAGCGACAAGGACAGCGTTTGTCCCGTTTTGCTCGTGATTGATTTTTCTCCGATGGAAAATTGGAATCAATCAAAATGCCTTTAAAATTGAGTTGGACGTGTGTGAAGGGTTATTGTTTTGACTGCTTTGTCACCAGTGGAGAGAAGTCGTGGTGGGTCAGGTGCTGCTGCAGTGTCTCCCACTAATGAGAAACACATGCTGTGCCTTGTGTTTTTACATTTCCTCTTGAATTTTCATGTTTTACAGATTATATACAATATTAAAAACAAGTGGCACTGCGCAAGTGATGAATTGCTTTATTTACCATAACTATGCATCTGCTTCTCTGGGTTTTAAGTGCCATATTGCCTATGATTTTTTTCTTTCTTTGCTTTTATTTTGGACACATGACCAATAAATTGTGTAGGATGGATGCCTGTGTGCGCGTGTACGTGTGCACATGCATGAGTTTGTGGAGGTGTGTGTGTGTGTGGGTGTTTGGGTGTAAGAATATTCTGCAAACAGCAGAGGGAACTGGCAGCATGGAGATAAGACTGTAGTGGCTGTAAATCAGACAGCTGTGGCTTATTCAGCAGCAGGGCTGTGCAAATGCAGGTCTGTGGTTCAGCAGGTCTGTACCAGTGCAGGTCTGTGGTTCAGCAGGTCTGTGCCAGTGCAGGTCTGTGGTTCAGCAGGTCTGTGCCAGTGCAGGTCTGTGGTTCAGCAGGTCTGTGCCAGTGCAGGTCTGTGTCGGCATCTCTGCTGCACAATTTGGCTGGGCTCATGGTGACCATTGATAAATGTGTCAAACTGAGTTTGTGGGGGGAGAAACAGGAGCAGACTTGAATTCATCATCTCATCTGCTAACGAAATGGAGGTCTACCATTCAAGCTCTGACCAAGCCCACCACTCTTCTTACCTTCAGCCCGTCAGCAGGACTGAGGCTTGACTGCTCATTGGTCTGCTGGCTCTGGATTGTTTGACTAATAGCCGGTAAGTTGGAAAGTTGGAAAGTTCAGCGAGTCACCTTCCAGTGCATTTTTATTGAGCTGCGCTGCTGTTTGCATAACGGCTATAAGTGTGAACAATTCAGGTGGTGCCTCTGTGCTGGAACAGGCCCTGGACTGTGTCCAAACACAAGGTCTATTGTTCCGGAGCGGGAACAGGCCGGTGTTTTGGAGAAGGCGCAGGCCCGGGCAGAGGCCCCGCTGCTCTGTCATTGTCCTAATGATGGGGCGGACTGCTGTCTGCGTTAGTAATCAGTCTGCCGAGCTGGCGGGTCTTCAGCACGCTGCTCTCATCCTCAGGCTGGGTCTCGTCTCTGTGAGATGAGTGTGCACTGTCCCAGGGGCTGTGGATTTGGGGTGGTGGGGCTTTTGGGGGGAGGATGATTCCAAATTCCCAGACTGGTGATCTTTTACGTGGGGCCCCCAAAATCCCTGGCGACGTGTCTGTGCGCTCCTGAAGCACACCGGGGCTCTGCTGGGCTTCCCCTGAATTAGCAGTGAGCTGGAGCTGGGCTCCCATCCCAGTACCTGCCCCCCCTTAGCAGTTAACACACCAGGATAACAGCTACTGAACTGATTCACCCCCCAGAAAAACATTTTTGGGCACGTTGCAATGCATATTCACAAGAAGGAAGTTTCTTCACAGACTTGTTGAAGGCTTGCCTTTGCTACATTTTTTACTTTATGCATAATTCCGTCTGAAATTTAGGTCACATTTGGAATCTGCACACGACAGGTACCGAACTGCTTCTCTTTCTCCACAATGTTTTATTTGGGGCATCGACAGAAACGCAGTGTCCATACAAGAAACGGTGCTGTGGAGCTGCCTGTCGGCTGCCCCTAGACTCCAAATATAACCCAATGCTGCGACTGAAAAGCAGGTTCATAGTCAATGATGCTGCCCTGTCACATAGGAACCGCAAGCATGGGAATGCCCTGTGTTACAGTAATATATCCAAATGGAAGTAATAGAACACACAAAATTACGACCCCAACATAACACATGCGTAGGAAAGACTGGGTCACTACTCGCTGGGTTTAGTATTGGGTTAATACTCGCACTGTGCATCGTTTACTGTCCTGCATTCTGTGTTTTTGTGGCATAAGACAATAACAAAGCTGGCATAGCAATAGCACTGGCGTGCGCATGGCTCTCTTTATGCCCGGTATAATGCTATTGCTTAGTCAATTGCTTTTTCGTTTCCCCTGTCTGGGCAGGTGCCATGGATCTAGAACAGTGTGGGACTCATTCATTTCCAATGGCAGCTGATTACAGCAGCAGTTAAAGCCTGCCATCGGATGCTGTCCAAGTCAAGTGACACAGCTGCCATTTTGAGTGCAGGGAGAGGTCTGTGCTTGTCTGAAACAGCAACAGGGTGGATGTTCTGTTATTGGATGGGTCTTTAGCTCTGCTGAGTCAGGGCTTGACCTTGGTCTTTTTTTACTCTCTTCTCTCGGTCTGCAGGTACCAGGGCGTCTTGTCTTGGTGGCGGGCATTCTCTCTTTCTGACCACTGAGTGTCTGTATCCCAGTACAGACACACTGTGTCAGTATCCTAGTACAGTCATAAGTCCACCACTCACGGTCTGTCCTGTTTAAAATCAGTACAGATGCTAATGCAGAGAAGTGTGCGTAGCATAATATAAGGTGCAGGTGAAAATCCTCTGCAGTATCCAAATGAGGCAGGGAGGCACGTTCGCGCTGCATCACAAGCAGGGAAAGGTGTCGGCCCTCGCGTCGCGCGTGAAGCACTTTCTGCTATGTTTTAATGATCCTGCGCCAGCGCTGTCAAAGCCGGTTCTCTTCGAGGAAGAGGGCATTTCGGAAAACCCGAGCCAGGGTGGCGGAGAGGCGGCGGCAGCTCCGCCCGCGGCGCCGGCGTGACGAACCCTCTCCACCCCGAACGCTGGCCGGCCCCGCGCCCGGAGCAGGCCCCCGAATAAGCACTCCTGATCTCCTTATCTCACTGACGTCCCGTTTCTCATTCGTCCCATTGACTGCCTCTCTCGGGCCACGGCCAGTGTCCTCCCCCCCCCCCGCCCCACTCCCCACAACCCCCCTCCTTGGGCCTTTATTTCTGCCTCTGCAGAGGGCTGGGTAGCGCCGCCTGCGTTTGGGTCAAGCATTAGCCTACTTTGCATTAGCCTACTATGCTTGCCACTATTCTTTTCTTTCTCTCTCCCTCTCTCTCGCTCTCCTTTTCTCTGTCTCTCTCTCTCTCCCTCCCCCCTTCCCCCACACAGCTATTTCCTCTGTCCCAAATTATTTCTTTTCTTATCCAAGAGGACTGTGGGGGGGGGGGGGGGGGGAACAAGAGACGGTGTGCACACCCCGCACCCGTCAGACTGGGGGTGGGGGTGATCATGTGACCTGTGGGGGTGGGTTAAAAAAAAGGACCCTTTCTTTGGGTCAGACAAAGGGCGCACAGTCCTCAGAAGCATCCGATCCCGGAGCGCAGGGCAGGCCCTCCCTGCCCATTAGGGGAAGAGCACAGGCTCCCACAGCCCTGCGTTTCGCTGCGTGCTGAGATGGATGAGATCAGAGAGCAGGTATGGGGGCAGGTTCTGCCCCCACAGGCCTGTTTCTGCAGCTGTCTGACTCTAAAGGGCCCACCTGTGTCAGGAGGTCCTCAGACCGGCCCCGCCTTACACAAACATCAAAGGGCTTTTCACACAGGGTGGGGGGGGCGTGCCATTTAAGAACAAAAAGCCCTGCGCTCTGATGGGTGTAGTCTGGAGGGGTTGCCGTGGGGATCGTGGCGGGGTCGCGGCTCAAATGGATCTTCCAGCCCCCTGCCCTTGTCTGTACACAAACCCCACTCTGCTGAAATGGCCGTTAAAGACAAACTGAGCACAGCCACTGTAGGGGTACACACACGCGTGTGTGTGCTATTTTTAGATGTGCACTTAGCTCCCGCACTAAGCAATTAATCAATTAAATGCCTTCTTTACTGGTTGACATGTTTTTTGGCCCATTTTAATTGGATGAGATGTCTGGGCAGTTCTGCGGTGCTGGAAGATGGCGGTGCGGTGTCGGGGGAAGTGGAATAAGATGATAGAAGCTGTCTGTAAACATGAATGTGGAGAAATGCATTTTCAATTCCACCGCACTTGACACAACAAGGCTTTCTTTCCTTTAGGAACAGATGTTTTCTTTTTTTTAAAAAATGTCTCTGGATGTAGATCCTGTATATGTCATAGCTTGGGATGCTTAATCATTGAGAATAATTGAGGAGCCAGGCGTTCAGTCAGTCAATCGATCGATCGCTCCGTCTACATCCGTTCGTATTGTGATGATGCGATTGAAAGCAGGGGACAGGAAGGGTCGACCGTATTTGGTCGGGCTCGCCTCGTCGGTTTGCCCTGGAGCTACGTCACATCGCTACAGCTCTCTGCGGAGCACACGGTGCCGCTCTCTGAATGACTGATTTCTGGCTCCGTATGGATTCTGCCGCATCGGAGCTGTTCTGAACACCTCGCTGCGCGTTAGGGGACATTAACACAACCCGGCCGCGGCCGTCTGTGCGTCCCGCAGTGTTTCACCACTCTCTTCAAATATGTACACTCCGCTCGCGTATGCAAGCGCGCACGCACACACACACACACACACACACACACCTGAGAGGGGAGACAGGGTGGTGTGCGTGCGTGCGTGCGTGCGTGCGTGCGTGCGTGCGTGCGTGCGTGCGTGCGCTGCAGAAGCACTCAGACAAACATTTTAGGAAAAAACAGCTCCCAGGCTTTTCTGATAAGAGTAATTGAAGTGAGGAGAGAGGAAAAATAGTGAGACGGGGAGAGAGAGAGAGAGAGAGAGAGAGAGAGGGAGAGAGAGAGAGAGAGAGTGCGACTGAGCAGGGGGAAGAGAGACACAGAGAGAGAGGGGAAGAGAGAGAGCAAAGAGTGCAGTACTGAAGACAATCTGGCTGCAGTCTACCCAAACTGCTCAGAGACAAGCTGACCACCCCCCCATAGGCCAGCTGTTCCCGCTCACTGGCTGGGGAGTTCCACCTGTGCACAGCTGCACCCGCTCCAGCCAATCAGCACGCAGGAGCCCGTCTCTCCCCGAGAGTGGCAGCCCCTGGAAGACCTGGGCCAGCTGAGTGGAATCCCAATGCTGCTTCAGATGTGCGTGTGTGTGTGACTGTGTGTGTGTGTGTTTGGATGTGTGTGTGCGTGTGTCTGCTTGTGTCTGTGAGACTGTCTGAAGCTGCTGCTCCCCCTCCCACCTCCCTCCTAAACATTACAACCACCCCCCCCCCCTTAACCACCACCACCACCACCCTCATTTCCCCTCCTCCCTCTCTTCCCTGTTTCTCTCTCTCTGTCTCCCTCCTCCCTCCCTCTCTCTTTCTCTGTTTGCGCCTGGACCCCGTGAAAGCTCCACTCCGTCTCTCTCTCGCACGCGTGCTACTCTGGAGAGAGGGGGGAGAGAGAGAGAGAGGGGCAGAGAGAGAGAGAGTGTGAGTGAGAGAGAGGGAGACGGCGTGTGTGAGTGAGTGAGAGAGGGAGGGAGAGGGAGAGAGCGAAAGAGAGAGAGCGAGAGAGAGGAGGGGGAGAGCCGGGGATCTGGCCATGTGGATGCTGTTTTGGCCGCGGATGCCAAGCCTGATGATCGGAGATGGGTTCAGCTCTGGGGAGGAGAGAGGCTCAGGAGAAAAAACACAGCAAGAAGGCGCGGCGGAAGGACCGGCGAGCCAAACCCAACAGTAAGGTACCCTGCTCTCGCCCGTACGCAGCTAATACCGCCACCGCCGCTGCTGCCGCTGCTGCCTGCCGCTGTGCGCCGTGTCTGTAGCAGAGCCTGACAGACCCGCTCTCCTGGAATGTTAATGTGCCGTATTCCGCCGGAGCGCTGCGCCGCGGGACGCTAGCCCGCCGCTCGCCGCGTCCGCGGTTCTCAGCGGCGCGTCTCCAAACTGCTCTCTTAGCGGCATTACAACTTGAGATTGGAGGGAAGGGAGTGGGGAGTGGGGGGGGGGGGGGGGGGGTCGTGGGGGGTTTTGGCGCGACGCCTCGGGTGCCGTGCGTACGTGTGGTCAGGCGCTGCCCGCTCCGGCTAGCTGGGCGATGCAGATAGCATTAGCATGGATGGGCTGAACTTGTGGAGAAGGCAGTATTTCAGTCACTTGTGAAAATGTCCTGGTGACTGTGGTGGATTTATTTTTATTTTTACATCTCTGAAGCGTTTCCTTGGACTCAAACTGACTGCAAATAGTTGCTGTGTTTAGAGATATTCAGTAATGTTTTTAAATTTTGTGTTTGTCATTTCTAATGCCTTTGTTTTAAACCCATGTCCACAATGACATGGAATTAGTAGTCAGACGTGTCTGTGTGCATTTATTGAAAAACATTGGTGTGTCTGTGTGCATGTGCGTGTGCATCGGCGTGCACGTGCTCGCGTGTGTGTGTGCTGAATGTACATTAGAGTGAATGCATGAAAAATTAAGATTGGAGTGTAATTTGATCCATAATTTCTGCAGTGTCAGAGCGTGGTTCTTGGAGCCAGTCTCGGGCAGCTCTGTTGCGATGGCCTCGCTGTTGCGGATCATCCTTAATGGCTTCTGTCAGTAATGCGACTCTGGCGCTGTGTGGAGTTGCTGTGGTGACCCCTGTAGCCACGGAAACGTTCCTGGCGGTGTGACCCGATTCTCTCCCGCCTCCGGTGGCCACGGGGTCGGCCTCAAACGGGCCGCGTGTCCGGCCAAACTTCAGCCGCACTCTGCTGGGACGGCATCACGTATCACCGCAAGGATGCCTGAATGCGCCCGCGGTGTTGTGCCTAAATATGTTCTTTGTTTTCTTTTGGAGGATTTCTGAGTTTCTTCCACAGAACAGAGGTCCTGAGTATGCAGTGTTATTGCTGCCTCAGGAAAGAGGCACTTTCTGGCCCCTTTTAAAGTGCAGGCATATCACCCCGTACTCGACGTACCCGCAGATGCAGTGAAGCCGTATTTCACCTGTCAGGTGTTAGTCTGTGTGCGTGTGAGAACTTGCACTGTGCATAATGACACAGGCGTTTATCTCCCATGAATTCAGCGGTGGGAGACTCCTATTAATCATATCCTTCCCGGCACCTACTCAGAGTTTTGGCCAAATCAGTCTGGGGCCAACTACCTCAGACGCCTTGCTTAACCACCTGTGACTCATCGCAGGTGTAGACGTAGCGCTGGATTGCGAGCGCTGTGGTCCTCTTGTCCCCTCAGGGACAGAGCACAATATGTAATAACAAGCGTTCATGAACAAATGGCAAAAGTCTGTCAGGTTTCTGGTCTGTTGTATGGACTGTACGTGGTGGGGATTTTGATGAAAGTCCATAGAAAAGTTATCACAGGTGCCCAGAGTTGTGGTTCCCACACCTCTCCTCGGGTACCCCCAGCTGGATCCAGGTGTCTGAAGTGTTCCATCTCCAGCACACCTGATTCCACCACTAATCAAGGCTTTGGCCTAGAGGCAGAGGTCTGTTCAGTGCTCATGGGTGCAGGACACAGCTGTAGAGTTTGTGAATTACATTTTTTTTTTTTTTTTTTTTAAAAGGATGTTGGTCCGTACTCTCAATCCCCAGTGCCCTAGTTACAGATGGTCTGATGTCAAGGACACAGAGTACAGCTTTCTCATTAATTAATGTAGTGTTTCCCTTTCTCCTTCTGTTGAGACTCAAGCATATCCCTTATTAATTTTTTATGTACTCATGTAGTGTAGAATAGATGACCATGAACAGGTAATGTGCAAAAAATGGAAACCTCTAGGTTAATGAAGGATAGTAAGTGTGTGTAAAGCTGAGGCCACATGCAGGTACCATTCAGCCATTCACCCTTAAGGTTTAAGATCACAAATATGTAGAATCTTCTTCACTGGACGTTCCAATGCTGATGTGTCAGTCTCAACTGGTAACTGGAAGCAATGGAGTTCTAGAGCACTGACTTAGAATTTTGAAGAAAAAAAAAAAAACATTCCAAAAACGTACTCTTCAAAGGGTTAATTAAACAAATAGCATCCCAGCATGCACAGAGTCCTGTATAAACATGGCGGACAGGGCTGTTGCCTGTGATTATGACTAGCATGGCTGGAAGAGGGGACTGAAGTAAACAGCCATGAAAGCAGGCCCTGCCATCGCCAACAGGCATTAATGTCCTTCCACCAACCTTTCCCTTGGCACATTAGAGCCTCCCCACCACACACACTCACACTCTTTCTCACTCTCACACACAGATGCGCACACACACATACACTTTCTCACTCACACAAACGCGCACACACGCGCGCACACACACACACACACACACACACACACACACACGCACTCTCTCTCACACACACACACACACACACACATGGTTGTTTTGACCATTACTGCCCCTGTGCTGTGTGAATGGCCTGACTGGGCCGGGGCAGTGGTAGCAGAGTGTTGTGTGCTCTACCTGCCTAATGCCCTCCCACACACGGGAGAGTGATGGTGGGATTAGCGCTGCTGTAATGGCAAACAATGTAGCGGCGCGGTGTGCATTCTCCTCACCCCCCCCCCCCCCCCTCCGGTTCACAGCCTGCCTGGTTTTAGGATCTCAGTGCATTCTGGGCTGCTGCAGTACCTGCCAGGCTGCCTCTGCACATTAGTGTGGAAATTGCTTTTGGGGAAAAGCCTGGAACCTGAAATGTGCGGGAGCTGCATCGCTAGAGAAAGATGTGCGCACTCTGCCTATTGCAAGCTACTGCTGTGGCACACAATGGGGGAGTATAAAACCCCACCTGTTAGGACATGTGCTGAATGCCCATGGGTCATGCTGTAGCTCCATTACATCTCTGCTCTCCCTTTCAACATGTGCAAATGGCTCCGTTTCTTTACAAGCACGCAGTGTCTGCATGTTTTAGAAAATAACGACCTGCTTCTTCAGAGTGAGTAGGCTAGTTATACTATAAGCCCCACCCATCAGTGAGTAAGCAGCCAATAGATGACCTCCTTCAGCAGGGATATTGGAGTGAATAACCAATCATCTATCTCCTGGATAGTAGGCTTCTGCTTGCTGTGTGTTCTTACATACCTTGTTCCTGTGCTGTCCTGCCTTCTGTCCCTGTTTCACTCTTTCACTGACCCCCTACATCTCTTCACTCTCCCTCCCTTTCTTTTACATTCTCTCTCTCCCCCCCCCCCCCCCCCCCCCCCCTCTCTCTCTGTGGTGGTGCGAACGTTATCATAGCATTAGCATTGAATCACCGGCGGCCTCTCCCCTGCCTCCACTCGTCCATCCCCCTGTTGACACCCGCCCCCCCCCATTCCAGCGCATGACTGCCACTGATTCAGCTTTTCCTTTCAGCCGCCTGAACTGATGACGCCCGGCATTCCTGACATTCCCATCATCCTCTGCTCTTCAGCATGGCCTCCGCCCACCCCCAGCCCGCTGCTCTCTCCTCCCTCTCTCCCTCTCACTGGCTCCGCACACTAGTTGCACAATGTTGTTGTTGTTGTTGTTGTTCACACTAAAAGTCTGTGAACAAAATCAAGGTTAATGTTAGTGAATGAATAGAGACACTGGATGCCCCTTGTGAGGCACCTGTACTCCCATCGTAGGGCCCGCCTGCTGTGGGATTGGCACACGCAGGCGACACCAAGATAAAGCTCAGCAGTGCAGATCCGAGGCATGTTTCACTGCAGTGTTTCCTGTCTTTCATTATAGGGGGGAGACCTCACTGAGCTCAGCTCTCGGGCATGATCCACCCTGTAAATGGCTTGCTTTCTCCATTCAGTAATGCATCTTCTGGAAGTATTTGTTTTTCAGTAATTTGCACCGCTGGTACAGTATTTTTAAAACCCGCTTTTTCTGCACAGTATACGATCATCCCATGTAGACGAGGCGGAGTCAGTATTTCCATATGATCAACGAAGGCACACAGTGCAGCCATTAACTCCCGTTTCTTGAGAGGAGATGAGGCACATCGATCAAGAGAGGAGCAGGATGTGTAGGAAGAGGCAGCAGGTAGATTAGAGTAAGGCAGGCTGGGTAATGAAGTACACAGGAGGGAAAGTGAGGAGAATAGATAAGTGGAAATTTAAAATGGCGGTTGGGGGGGAGGGAGGGAGAGGGCGAATGTGCCGGTACCAGAGCCCAGTGAGCCCAACAATGAACAGAACTGAGGCGCCTGGGTGCGAGGGGCGCGAGGGGCACGGGGGCGCGTTCATGGGCGGAACACAAAAGCGAAAAGGGGCCGGTCAGCAGTCAGCGGCCCGCAGCCGCTAGCCGCCGGCGTCCAGCGAGCGTGCATTAGCGTCCGGCGCCCGCGCGTGCGAGAGAGAGAGAGCCTGCGCGATTCCGCACAGCATGCGGCACGACATGCGGCACAGCCCCAGGGGACCCTGCGCCCAGCGGAGCGAGGTCAGAGCACTGCGAGTTAAGCTTTTCTTCTTTCTTTCAGGAAAGTGTTTGTTTCGTTATGAGGGCGTGCGGTGCGGAGTCACAGATGGGGTCTGTGTGTTAAAGGCGATTTCGGGGGAGAAGGTTTTCTCAGCTGGGCCTGGGGTGGAATGGGCTGGAAAATTCCTTTGTGTGCCACAGATTTTTTATTTTTTATTTTTATGAAGTCTGACAAAGATTGGTGTACTAAAAGAAATGTACACTCATTTAAAATGGTATACATACATATTAAATAATGTTGGCATCAAGGGATGAATGAAACTTGGCAGGGTGCTGTGTGCTGAAAGTAGGCAGGTCGGCTTTGGGAAGTTTATTTTATTGAATTAATTTGTCATCGCTATTCTCATGGGCTTCCATTTTGTTTTCGCACAATTCATAGTTATCTTTGTGGCATTTTGGCTACAGTTTCCTCCCCACATTCCGTGACCCATAATAAGTGGGCACAGTGCGCTCCAGCCTTTTCCTTGCGACATTTGGTAGCACTAGCCAACTGGACTCAAATGAGTGAGATTTATAATCACGCTGAGATGTTCTGCCATCTAGCTTGAGTGGCTGTGGACTTGACTGACTTTGCCTGGTATAAGCTTGATTAAAGAGCTTAGTAGTACTTCAGCTTTGTAGTAGAGCTTATTATTTGACTGGTACAAACTGCTGTGAAATAGCTTGTGTTGTCAGGTTAAATCAGAGCTGGTCCTGTTCACAAACATGAATCACTCCCTCTGCTGAAACTTATATAGTGTTGCTCCGGGTTGGCTGTGACCCTAGATGACTCTATAGAATGTTTATGCCAGCGGTAGGCTCTGGGTTGGATAGCCGGAGGCTCCCAGAGAGGTAATTGTTAGCTAACTTGGTACCATAAGGTTTGTAAAAGCAGCTGTTTGCATCAGATGAGTCTGAGAACTCTCAAAAATCCACCCCACTGATCTGCCAAGTGGTTAGAGTGGCGAGAACTGATATCTAGGAGCATTATGGAAAATGCTGTTCTGCTTTGCCTCAAGGGTTTTTATGGGAAATATGGTTTTGTTTATTTTATTTCATTTTTTTTTTTGAAAGGCAAATCTTGGTTGGTTCTGGGAACTATTGAAACAACTCTGCATGACTGATGCCTGCAATACAGATGTGGAGGATTTTCAGAAATGTTGCCATGGTAACAGGATCCGTCCCCTGGGTATGCAAGGTGGGCTAATTTGTGGTCATGGAGTATAAACGGAGGTCACTGTGTGTGTTTGAAAGGAGTCTCTGGCTGTCTGTCCTTGTGGAACAAATCCTAATTTATGTGTTGCATATTGTACACTTCAGAATAGATGTGATGCTACAATGAATATTTTTTGAATTTCTCTGAAAGCACAATGGAGTGGATAGGGGAAGTGTTCCGTTATGACATGTCATGACTACACTGTTACTTGTATTAATGGTTCCTCTTTTTTTCTTTAGTGAAATGTAAAAAAATAAATAAAAATAAAATAAGTCTGTGTGACGGTGAGGAAGTGCTCCATATACTTGGCGGTTAAAGCAGTGATAGCCTGGGCCCATGGGACCTGGGTTCTCAGGGCTGTGTCAGCTGCTTTGGCCATTAAAGTTGTGGCGGTTAGCTCTAGACCCCACTCACAAACACAGATGGCATAACTGCCACTGCGATGATGCATGGGAATACAGTTATACATTAAAAGGCAGAAAGGTCACAAGCCAAACGACAATATTACACCTAATTCACTGTCTTACTTATCTTTTACTTAATGCGCTACACACCATCACTTCTGATCTGAAATATAATCTATAATTTGTAATCAGTGTAGGATAATGGTAATATGCCTTCTAATTATGGCTTTACTATTTTACCATAATTTTGTAATTACAATAATCTTATGCTGTTAGTCCTTGCGATGGGCTTGATTTCTGTATCCTCTTCATGAGAAGCTTGCAAAGTGAGCTCCTGAAAGAGGAGCATTCATTTTGCTAATGGCGTAAAGATGGGCTGAATGATTTTTATTCATCTGCTCCATCGCTCTTCCATATTTCACCGAGCTGCTAAGTTGCTAATGACGCTAACGTTGTTGACAAAAGCAACGGCGTAGCCCGAGCCCCCCTTTTGTTCTCGAGGATCTCCCAGCGCCCCGTGTTTTTTTTGGCACGCGGTATCGGCTATGGCCCATCGTCAACAAGAGATATTTTGATTGCCGGCATTAATTTGCGAGGCATTTAGCGGAGATGAGAGGAGCCGCACGCTAAGGACCCCCGGGCGCTTAGCGAACAGCCCCGGATCGTCTCCCCGCCGTGACTGGCCCGGTTTCAGCCACAGCGCTGACATTCCCGAAAAGGTCGAGTCAAAATGCTGCGGAACGGGGACGGCGACGTTAGCGTGAGCGTGACCCGGTCTGTGTGTGTGGAGGGGGGGAGGGGGGGCTCTTGCCTGTAGTCTGTCCTAAGGAGAGGGCAGTGTGCCCAGTCATGCCAGCCCACGGGAATTCAGTGCCCGTGCCAGCTTTCTGAGGACAGAGGACAGTGTAGCAGCGCTGGCAGGGTAGTAATACTAATTGGACTTTGGCTAGAGGTTGCGGGTTTGATTTCCCTGCGGGGCATTGCCGCTGTACCCCCAAGCAAGGCACTCAGCCTGAATTGCTGTAGTAGATAATAAGCATCTAGCTGGGTTGTGTGTAAAAGCTATGCAAGTCACTGAGTTCAAGCACAAACCATTACCTCAAGTGCGTTTCACTATGAGTGTGTTCAAATCCACAAATCCGGTAAGGCTGAAATTAAAATTGCGCGATATATCGCAATGCTTCTTCAGTCCTTTTGGCTGCGCGTGGATTTTGTAAGTTTTGGAACAGTTGCTGCTTTTTTCAGGGAGTCTAACTGCCATCTCTCGGCCAACTCGGGTGTTCCGGAAACTTCACTGCAGAATTTTTTGGCTGTGACTGGAATGAGCCGGCCCTGAAAGGGAAGTCCCCCATCGGCGCCTGTCTCCCCGACTGGCAGGAACTTCCTGTGATTTCACACAAGAGACACTAGAGGGAGGGCTCAGGCGAGCTAACTAGGCCTCTCTCTTTAAACACTGTACCCACATACTGCTGTGGCTGCAGTTACTGTAGTGATAATTTCCCTTTGCTGGGTTGCTGTTTGGCTGATGCGCTGTGTCAAGTGGATTCCAAAACTACTACTACGTACTTGTGTTCTGATTGGTCCTGAACCTCCCACTCACCCAGCTCACCCACTTTGTTCTCCAGAACATTCTCTGGGAACAAATCGGAGCCGATCCTTCTCAGCACGTTCTCTTTCATTGAAATACGCGAGTATTATGAGCTTTTGTCAAACGATAACATTCGTATTGAGATGTAACACAGCGCGTTGTGCCTTTATTGCTCCACTAAATGTTCCGTGCCCAGCGTATTCCCCTGTCTCGTTGGCGTATTGTCATGTCAGTTAGGCTGGAACAAAAGTTGTTATTCAAAAAAATTTCCCGCAGAATTTCCAAAATGAATATGGGGGGGGGGGGGGGAAAACAATGAATGGCATCCGTTCAATCCTGAGCAGAAATAATGGCTTCAGCGAGACCCGCCTGCTCCCGAGTCAGTTTGTCGCGGTGAACTGTGCTCTCCGACGGAGTAGAATGAGCTGCCGTGATCCCTGTCAAAATGGCGGACCTGCTGTGATTGACACTGAAAATGAATACTGTCCCGGGGGCTCTGGAGCCCCAAACCCAATCACCCAAGCTCCATTAGGTCAGTGACCTACACGCCCAGAGGACCCCCCTATATCTGCACTGGGAAGGAACCGAGAGTGTGTTGACTGTAGGGTGCTGGGACCTCTTTGTGATCCATTTTTCCAGCCTTCGAGTTTTTCCGTCCCCCTCTCTCGATATGACAGTCGCCTCATGTGCTCTGCACACGTGTGTTCCACGACCCTTCATTTTTAATGGCGCCAGCTCTGGGTCCATACCAGGAAATGCACCCATGAATAATGCAAATGCACTTACCAAAGAAAATAAGCTTCCCCCCTCTCAAAACGAAGGGAGGCCTATCACTGATAGCGTGTAGCGTAGCGTAGCGTTAATCCATTTTGCTACTTAACTCTTTGCTTTAAATGTCAAGCAGCTACGGCGCGGGCGAGCGACTGAGCTGCACTTCAGCTGGAGCGCGCTGCGCTATATCTGTGTGGCAGAATAACAGCCTGGGGGCCATCGGGGGTTCTTTAGCCTACATTTCACGCTCTGCCGAGTGCGATAGGAGGAATTCATTCAGAGTTGCTATGAATGATTGATGGCTAATTTTGATCTCATGTCACTGTAAATTCTAAAGACGCCAAGTCTGTTTGATGGGGGAAAAGATCAGTTGCCTAACTGGTAACTGGTAATGATGATTTAACATGTACATGTGTCTAATTGCAGCCTGAGATCAATGGTGGGCTTGCCGCGTGGTGAGTTTTTATCACTGAGCGTTGTGCTGGAGTGTGTTTTAAAATGGACTCGGCTTGTTAGACGGAGCATGCCCGCATCATATCAGTGACCAGGCTGGACCATGAAAAGTTTTCTTTTCAAGCAGAAGCTCTCTCTGTGCTTTTAAACGTAAGCCATGAAGTGTCGATACGATTTGAAGATTTTAAGTAGGTCTGAAGCTGCCCTACATTCAGGTGTATGTTACGTATTGTTCCCGGATCAGGACGTTTTAACTGCGTGATTGCAAGTTATTTTTTATAGTCTGTGTGAGTTTTTCGCATTGAGGCACTGCTGCCCAACATAATGCAGCGCGCTCTCTCTTGCTCTCTCAAACGTTAAAACGCTCCCTGGAAAATGTCTGGGAAAATCGATATCCTCTGCGTGCGTGTCAGATGCAGGGCTCGTTTCGATTGGAACAGGAGTCAGAGTGCCTTTAAGCCCGGGTAACATGCTTGTTCTCTGATTCTGGGAGCTAGATCAGGCGTCCAGCTGCTGAATGAACAGGTTTAGTGTTATTCACGCTTAAGGCACTGAATGAGCAATTGCTCTGTTGTGGATTTACGCCATGTTTTGCGTAAAGTTAGGCTAATCTCTGTTTGAATGCTACTGTTTGTGATAGACTTTAACGCATTCTTAACCCATTCATATCATCACCATTTATATTGCACCCAGGATCAGGAACCGTAACTAAATAAATAAATGTCAAAAAAATGTTATATGAATCTCGGTCTGCTTAAAAGATTATTTTATATAGGCATTTGCAAATGAAACATAACATGGAGCATCCATGGGGGAGTTTTATCCACACACACTGTGGGTTGATTCAAATGCACATACATGCAATGTCTCTTCACAGCTGGTTAGATAAGAACACGCTTTTCCACAAATGCGATTCCACCGTACTTGTGCTTTCAGCGTTCATAAATATGTAAGTGGAGTGAGCTCTGTCAGAGATCCATATAGAGTCGCTTATCCAGATCGCCTCAGTCCATGCACAGATGCATGCACTATCCATGGCCTGTGTGCTTCAGTATGTCTCCTTCACCTGTCAGTGCACTGCAGTTCGGCTCCTGCCTCACTGGTTTGGCCTTCTGATGATTCTCTGTGCTTCTCTCTCCATAATGTGTTAATAACATTGTTATTGCTGCAGCCATTGTGTTATTAATAATGTTATTGCTGCTGTCAGCGTGTTAATAACTATGTTATTAACGTCTTAATGACTGTGTTATTCCTGAAGACATTGCAGAGGCCCGTGCTCTCTCATTTACTCAGTAAAATGCAGGGTTTTCCCTGGCTGTAGCACTATGAGGAATGTTCAGAACTTACTCTTCCGTCGTTAACCAAACTCACCGTGTTAATGAACATGTGTTAGCCCTCTGGGTGGGCACATGTAACTTACTAGCTAACTATATGAGCATCTGTGACATGGTGCTCACTGTCCACACCAGTTTAAACTCACCTTAATGAACATAGATAAAAGTGCCACCGCTTTAGACATTAATTTCTGAACATTCTAAGCGTGATATTATTTCATTTAATTTCTATCTATGTACCATCGATCTCCCTACAGATGGCAGCAGAACCAGGCTAATGAGCCGATTAAAATTTAGTCTGTAGGAACAAACGTATCAAGATAAATGCACTCGCACACACCAGACTGTGTACATAGGTAAAAGATTATCAGTAATTCTTTGGTCTAGCAATGCATGGGAATTTATATGATAAGGTCTTCCAACCTCTCTGACGTTGTACTATTAATTATGGAAAGATTAATAAAAATTCTCTTTTTACCTTGCCCTTTGACGGAATTATCTTGGAAGTTTTACAGCCTTAGATTTTTTTTATTTGTCAATATTGTAAATCCCATAATCTTTAAGTATGCTTTCTTTGAACATATTATGCAATGTATATATATAGGCTATATAACAGTTCATTATTTGGTAGACTTATCCAGCGTGATGTGCACAGATTGTTTTTTAAAAAATTTACAATTCATTTATTTTTACTGATGCAATTCAGTCTAAGAGCGTCACTAAAGGGTACAACAGCGGCGCCCCAGCTGGGAATGGAACTCGCAGCCTTGAGTTACAGGCGCAGCTCCCTGACCGTTAGGCTCCTGTGTGAGGAGCCTGGCCTGCAGTCTGCAGTCTGCAGTCTGCTGTTTGTAGTGCGTTAGCCTTGAGCATCTGCAGCACATCCTGAGCATCCACTGTGAAGCAGCAGCGCTGATTCACCCCGACAGCTCCACTCAATACAACCAGTGCTGTGTGTCATGCGCTTGTGTCCTTATGTCGTATCTGCAAAATGATACACACGCACACACACGCATGGGCACACACACACACACACTCACACAAACACACACTCGCATGCATGTATGCACATACTGTACACTCAAATATGTAAACACACACTCACACATGTATGTATGTATGTATGTACATACTGTACACTGAAACTCTCTCACACACACACACACACACACATGGATGCATACAAACACACTCACACGTATGTATGCACATACTATACGCGCACACACACTATGGCAGTTGTACTGTGAGTGAGTAGCAGAGAGGGGCGAGGGGGGGGGGGGGGGCCTGCCCGTTGGATGCCCCTGTTAGAGGCGGTCCGCTGGGCCCGTGCGGGGCATGAGATCTGGCACACGGGCGCACGCTCTTTTGTAGGTCAGTGTGTCCACATGGGCACACACGCATTTCACGCAGCGCTTCACAATCAGTGCCCTGCTGTCAAGAGGGAGGCCGTATAAAGAGCCGCGTGGGGATCACTCACAAGTGTGCGCGCGCGCACACACACACACACACACCGACCCTGCAGATATAGGCCTCTGTGCTGCATGTGAGTGCGCTGAAAATGTAATGCACATGCATAGAATAGTATGTGTGTGTGTGTGTTTGAGTGTGTTAGCAAAGAGGCTGCTATAGCTTGTAGCCTCAGGCTGTGCTGCAGCTCAGGAGCGCACACAGCGGCTGCCGCTAATTGTGCTTCCATTGTACGCAATGTGGCGCTGGGTAGCGTCCCTACAACGCACGCTGGCACACTGGTGCCGCCCTGTGCCAGCCTCGTCTCTACAGAGACTCCGCCCAGCTGCACAGAACCCTTCAGTACGCCGGCCCGTATCTACAGCATTTCACCTCCAGTGGTGGTGACAGGAAACGGTGGGTTTAGCAGAAAAACGGGCGGTGCTTTGTAAATAAAGTTTCGGGTGCACGCACATACACACACAAGCTTTGTCTGAGGAACTGGAACAGAGGCAGAGAGCTCTCGCCGGTGCTCCAAACGGTTTTGAGTCTCTCATTCACATCGGCAGCCAAACTAAACACTTCATCTGGAATGATCTGAGGGAAGCCCCGCCCTCCCTCTGTGTCTCTCTGCTCCCTCTCCGCTCCGGGATCAATGGCCTCTGAGTCGAACCCCATTTCCCCGCTATCCTCCCTCTCGGTCCCGTAAGCTGATGTGTTTCTGCTCTGCGACGGGCACTGGATGAACCTGCTCAATGCTGTGAGCTCTCACTATTCTTCAGAGGGCTTCACTGAAAATCGTAGTAAACCACAGCTTTTATTCCATCTCTGCGTCCTCCGTTCCCACACACCCTGGCCAAAACAAATCGCTTTGAAATTTTGGCTGCGATAAAGTTTTTATATATATATATATATATATATATATATATATATATATATACTTTTATACTTCCGTTTGCTCTGAAGGCAAAGCTTTTTTGCATTGTGCTCTGACCAATGCCTTCCTAAAGGTCTGGGGTCAACCTGCTGTCAGGCAGTGTTGGGAGTCATGGCCCACATACATATCCGGCCATTCTGAATAATTCATCCGCACCGTTGCCATGGCACCAGCTCCTCGCAGTGACATCGGGAGTGTCTGGTGTTTGTAAACTGCTGTTGATTCAGAGTGGATCTCACTGGATTTAATGCTTTTCGCAAATATGCTTGTAGTTAAAACTCAGCAGAGCGCTACACTGCACACTGTCTCCTCCAGCAGGTCTCCCCCCGGCCCGGCCAGCCTTGCCGAGCTCGGGAGTGATGGTGCATTATGGGTAAAGATGTTATCATCACTTTATTGTTCACCGCTGTCAACGCTGCCGAACGTTCCCTGAATCGGGATGCATTTCTCTCTTTATTTTTGTTTTAAATGAAGTGGTGTGAATGATGAAGGGGCCTTCCCTGCAGGACACGGAGTTCACGCAGAGTTTACTGCCCTCCTGATGGAGCTGTTGGCACCGTGTTGTTTTGTGAGAGATTGTGTGTTTAATGCTCAGCATGGCCGCCCGCGGGGGGGGGGGGGGCGGTCCCTGATGTGTCTGCTTCAGCAGGTCCACCGCTGGTTTTCCGTCTCACCTGGGGACCGCCCACAGAGACACCGCCGTGTCCCCCCACCCCCCCACCCCCCACCCCCCACCCCGAACCTCTGGAAAGCTGTGAATGCTGCTCATTATGCCCAAATGGACATTGATCTCAGATCGCTGACTTCTGAGTACTCCTTCCTGTTTGGCTGAGCCTGCGCCTCAATGGGAGGGGACTGAGCTTCTGCAGGCTTGAGTGTTTGGGCGTGTAAGAGTGAGTGTGTAAGGCTCAGGCTCATATGTGAGTGTGTAAGGGAAAATGGTCCCAGTGATGCTGGTCTGGATGTCCCCCGTTGTCGCGGTATCACATTCGTCATGTGACTTGGCCAATGGCCCCTGTTGCGGTCGTGAGCGACGGGCTCAGCCTTGGCCCCGGAGTCCTGATTAATGCAGCCAGTCAGCAGCAGGCCTGCTAGGTGTGTGAGCGCTGAAGGCTCCTGCCCCCCCAGGGCATTATGGGATGGCTGTCCCCTCTCTCTCTCCATGCCTCTACCCAATACCAGTTGTTAGTTCTCCATTAAACCCTCAGTAAGCCCACAGGTTTAACTCCCCTCCGTGTGTGTGCATGGATGAATGGGTGAACGGAGGGCTTTATTTATTCATGATTTCCATGACCCATTTCATGGCGTTTGGAGATATAAAAAGAACAGTAGCGCTTTTTCCACTTAGCATGCCTGTGGTGTCCTGTTGTCATTAATAATAAACACTGGAAATCATCTTACAAGTTCTGTGCTGCAGCGTTTTTTTAATAATTTGGAGAGGATAAAATTAGAATTTTTATTAAGTTTGACAGATACATTTATCATCCTCTATAAATCATATCGATAATCATATAATCATGCTGCCATATGCTGAGGGACAGTGGGTAAACAAATGAAAAATAATTATTACATTATTACACTCTGTGTGTGTTTGTTTGCATATATATGCATGCGTATGCATATGGACATTACATACAGTACACATCTGTATGTATGTGTTTATGTACAGTATATATATGTGTGTATGTATATACTTGCAAATATACGCACGTATGGATATGCATATGTACGCACGCACCTATACCAACATGGCGTATATTATTACCGTTTAGACTCTCACGTTTGTGCATGTGAGCGTGTTCAATGTACTTTGGCAACGGTAGCACTAATAAAGCACCAGTTGGATTCAGGAACGTGTTTGGTATGGACTGCTCTTTGTCGGTGGGACTGCTTTTTTCCCGGCCTCTCTGTCTCCCTGGCCTCTTCCCTTTTCTCCTCAGCGCTGCTTTTAGAGAGAGGAGATGGAGTCTCTCTGTGAAAAGGGTATGGGGGTGGGTGGGGGGGGGGGCATATTGTGTTTGTGAATGGGGAGGCGGAGAGGGCACGGAGAGCGCTGAAATGCTCACAACGCGCTCCGTCCCCCCCCCCCCCCCAAGATTCTGAAGGCCAGTCCCGCAAGGCCAGGGGGTTTGAGGAAATGGCCTCCCCCTGACTAGAAGGGATGGGGGGGAGGGTCTTTTCCTCCTCAGGCAAACGTTGGGCAGTAAATCCTGGCTTTGTAAACCTTGTTCCTTCCCCGCGCGTGTAATTGTGCCCTGACAGGTTAATGAAGTGTGTGTGCTCATGCATATTGAGTATTGATTTCTGGCGTCACCGGCTCAGTGGTGACTCACTGAAGCCTTTATTCTCCAAGGCGAGGGCATGCGCGGAATGCTGTGTATGTTAGCATTAATCCGTATGAAATACCTGCTGTATAAATCATATGGATTAATGCTAATTAATTATCATTGTAATCAGTTTTATGACCTTACGGTATGCGTGTCCACATGACTGCATCTCAGATTTCATCTGAAGGAGTTACATTTTTTGATTTCACGATGGTGTGATGAAGGTGTATGTCCAGGAGGAATCGACTGTGCTGCACCTTTTTTTATTTCCAAACCACTGGAAGACTTGAGAGTGCCACAAAGTGAACCCGTCTGAATCTCAGGGACACTGTGCTGTCACACGTGTTGTGGTCTGAAGGCTCGTACGCATCATCGCCTGCAGGTGTTTGCGCGCCCTCACCGCACGCATCGCTGCAGTACCACTGGGCAAAGCCTCCGACTCCACTCCTGCACACACAGCCGGCCTCTGGCGTCAACACTCCCTGCAGTTCTTCAGGGGCCACAACCCTGGTTGTTTTTGTTTGCCGCATTTTGGGGCCACAGCCACATTCTTGCCTAGGGCCCCCGAATCCTGAGGGCCAACTCTGGCTGCATATCACCTGACCCACAGAAAGCCAGGCTGGTGTAAAATGGCACATCCACACCGCTGAACGCTGAAGAGCCGAGACACGCTCTGCGTACAGTGCCGCTGATGTGTCTCGAAGGCGGTCGGGCCGCACCAGAGGGGTGGCAGAAGGAGTGGCCTACCCGAGCAGGCGGTCTGGGGCGGGGAGCGCGAGCAGAGCCGAGCAGGTCTGGAGAGGAGCTGATCTCCAGCAGGGTGACTTCACTCCAGCCCTCCTCTCTCCTCTCCTCTCTCCTCTCCTCTCCGCGCTCCCCGCTCCCTCCCCGCTCTTCCACAATGCGCTTCCCACACACTCTCTCCGCCGCTGCCAGCTTCCCCTTTGTGTCCCATCACCATAACAACAAGCTCGGCGCATCTCGGAGAGAAAGCTCTGTCCGCGGCTCAGTGGCGGGGGGCTGGTGAGAGAGGAGCCTCTCTCTCTCTCTCTCTCTCTCTCTCTCTCTCTCGCGCACGCTCTCTCTCTCTCTCCTTTCCTCTTCCTCTCCGCTCTGCTCCTCTCCGCTCCGCTCCGATCGGCCCTGCACGTCCCCCTTGCCGCGGAAACAGGGGGATGAGCCGCGGGGAGAGAGGCGGGAGCGCACCGGGAGAAGGGCGGCGAAATGACGCAGCACATGGTGAGTGTCCGGCCAGGGGCCCCGGGCGTGCCGGGCGGCTCCGGCGGGCTGTGTGTGTGTGCACGCGTGTGTGTGCGTGTGTGCGTGCCTGTGCAGGGAGTTATGTAACCGCTGTAACCACCAAGGCGAGAGACCGCGCTGGAGATGCCGCCGACCCCTCGCCGTGCGTTCGGCGTCTGTGCCGAGCCCGTGAGAGCAGGAGAGATCTTTTTAAGCGTCTCTTAATTCCACATTTAGAAGGTGTGGATCACGCCCTCCGTCGGGCTGCATTGTCAAAGTGCTGTAGCAGGCGCTGGAAGTAGCTCGAATGCTAACGGTAACAGTTACGCTAATGAGAGCGCCAGTAGCAGGAGCGTAAGTGCTGCTGGAGATCATGCAGTTGCCGCGGCTGCTTTGGGTGTCAGTGGCTGAGCTGTGCTCAGCTCCTGCCCTTGCCGTGTGCAGTGTGTAAGGAAGTGTGATGTAAGGAAGTTTTAATGTGCGTGAAGACAGTGAGTGCTCGCATCGATGCTCAGCTGCCATTGGATTCGCTGGCCAGTGATGCTGTACAGGCGAGGCATGGGTTTTTTTTTTAGAGAGCTCTGTAATTATCCACATTGTCAGTATTATTCAGATGTTAGGGCTGGTGCGCGGATGGCACAGCTGACTCCCGGGGTACTTTGAGGAGCGCTCGTAGGGGAGTGGGGGGGGGGGGGGGGTGGAGGGGGGGCGGGGGGCTGTGTGTGTGTGTGTGTGTGCGTGTGTGCAAGCTCTGATTAGAGGCCACAGCGGCACTGCATGCGCTGGTCTGTGGGGATTATGTAATGCAGCTGGGGTCATAGCCTGACATTATCATCAAACAGACATTAATATGGATGAATGTGTCTTTCTTCAATTAATGATGAGGGTGTGCCAGTACATTACAGTAGGTGTGTGTTTCAGTGTGTGCGTAGGTTCACGTGTAGCAAAATGTGTGTGTGTGTGTGCGTGTGTGTGTGTGTGCATGCGTGTGTGCGTGCGTGCGTGCGTGCGTGCGTGCGTGCGTGCGTGCGTGCGTGCGTGCGTGCGTGCGTGCGTGCGTGCATGTGTGTGTGAGTACAGAGCTGTGCTGCTTTTCTCACTCAGAAGTTTCTGGTCTCCAGGAGCTTTGCAATAGATCTGAAGCTCCCAGATATTCAACCCAGACGTCTGTATCTATTAGTGCTCTGTCTGTGTCTGTCATATCCACTCCCTCTGTACATATATCTCTGTGACTGATATTGCTTTTGAGAGGTTTAGCATGTCCAGCCAACAGTCAGTGAGCACATGAGTCACGTGTGCATACGTGTGTGTGTGTGTGTGTGTGTGTGTGTGTGCTAGCATGCGCATGTGTGTATGCGTGTGTGTGTGTGTGTGTATGCGCGTTTGTGTGCATGTGCGTGCATGCGTGTGTGTGTGTATGCGTGCACGTGTGTGTGTGTATGCGTGCATGTGCATGGGTATGCGTGTGTGTGTGTGTGTGGGTGGCTTCCTTGAATTTTGCATTGTGGCAGCTCCTCAAAGCTCTCCTCCACTGCAGCCTGGAGGCCGCCTGGCCTCACTCAGAGCTGAGGCAGGGAGGGAGTGCAGCGAAGGCCCAGCGAGGCGCGTTTGGATGCGGACGCGCGAGCCAGCCGCGTTTCACATCCCCAGCGCCGTCCCCGCCGCCTCCCACCAGACCTGCCGCGGCCGCCATCGCTGGACTCTTTATCTAATTATCTCCCCCATCGATCGATCGCCATCGCCGACAGCTTCATCGCCGCCCGGCCGTGACTGAACGCTTTGAATCGGCGTTCAGATGCAAAGAGAGAGAGACGCCCGATTGCGTCTTACCGTGGCCGAACACGGCGCTCAGCAGACCGGGCGTGCGTCTGCTCAGAAGCAAACGGGACTTATTTGGGGAAGCGGAGGGGAGGGGTTTTGCCTGGCCTGGTGTCCCTGTGTGCTCTGTCTCTGGTGTAACTGCACACCCTGATAGGGACCCACGCGTACTCTGTTAAGAGCAGATTTAAAACGCAACGCTTCCCTGTGTGTCTCTCGCCTGTGCTGGGTAGGAAATGACACCCCAGCGCAGGGAGCGCAGGTTTCAGCACTGGGGGAGAGATGGCGTGCTGAGAGGAGCGCACACCTGCGCAACGAGGGCTGTTTCCATGCCTACCTGCGTCAGAAACCTCTCCTCCTGCACTCTGACACACTCTTGCTCGGCCGTGTCTAACCCACAGCGCTGCTCTCTCAGAGCACTCTCCAGCCCTCCATACACACTGCTGCTGATGCTCTGGAGAGCACGGAAACAGAGACTGGTGCAGTCTGGGAAAATCGAATCATCTCATACTGTATACTGTAGTCCATTTCAAGATTGATTATTATATTATATTATATTATATTATATTATGTAGTTGACAGGAAAAGTTTTCATGGGTTCATTAGCTGTCACTTGGTTTCCAGGTGGACTGTGATGTCAATCATAATGCTTTTAAAAGCTCATTTCTGATTGGAGGAGCTTGACTGTTGCTGCAGCCCAGCTCCTATTTTTCCCTCTGCAGTGCTGAGTAATGTACTGGCATGTTCCTCCTGCAGCCCTCGCACAACCCTCATCTCTCTCTCTCTCTCTCTCTCTCTCTCTGTGTCTATGTCTCTCTCTCTCTGTCTCTCTCTCTCTGTATCTCTCTCACTCTCTCTCTCTGTCTCTCTCTCAGGCTAACTTGAAGAAGTTTATGGAGTATGTCCAACAGAGGAACGTTGAAAAAGTGGCGAAGTTACTAGAGAAGGGGCTTGATCCGAACTTCCACGACCCGGACACGGGAGGTAAGGGGCCTGTGCTGTATTTCCCTCAGATGGAGATCCAGTACTCTTGACTTGTCATTTTTGTGACAATCGAAAGCTGGTTCTGGTAATATTTTCAGCATTCAAGACGCACCTCAATTATGACATGTCTTTACATCATAATTGTGGGTATGTGTTAAATTTCATTCAGTACATTTCCCCAATGCAAATTTAATGATATTTAATTTGCGTTGAGGAAAGCGTTGAATAAACCCCTGTGTGACTGAGGGAGTGGTGAGTCAGATGTAAGATGCTGGCGGTCCCTGTAGATCGTGTGTATAGAGGAGAGCTCAGGGCTTGGCAGCGGCGTGCCGTTACCAGCCTGCTACAGGAGACTGCCATGAAGTGGAAGGAGACAGGAGTGGGCGGAGCTGATTGTTCCGCTGGGGCCCGACCAATGAGCAGCCACGATCTCCCTCTGCAAGGAAGCCTGTCTGCCGGTACCCAGACACTGCCGAGCTCGTTCGTTTCCGTGCTCTTACATTGGCTGCTCCCGCACGGGCATGTTTTCGGGGGGGGGGGAGAACAGAGAGAGGGGCTAGCGTGGGTCACCTGTCCATGTCAAGGGGCGGAGCTAGGGGGTTATGACAGGGAAGGAAAGCTCTCCTGGGCACCAGCAGGTGCAAGGGGGGGGGGGGGGTGGTAGGAGTTCTAGAAATTATTTATTTATTTATTTTCCCTGGGCATATCATTTCTATATACGTGCCAGTCTACCACCTGTACTGGCCTGCATCAGTCTGGCTGCTCTTTGCTTTCAGAATTTGCTTACTTTTATCAAAGCACCACTCAGGACTCAGTGTCAGTTCCATTTCATTTCAAACCC
>CM077302.1:13379000-13722731 GCA_039654925.1 Anguilla pacifica
CCATATAAACCAGTATAACACACTGGAAGAGCAGGTCACATGCAGTGCCTACAGCAGGCTGTCTGAATGCACTGCATTTTTATACCTGGCTTTATACAGGTTGGATTTAAACCTGACAGATAAAGGCTCACAGAATTGTACCTCAGTGGATGCCAGCTTATCGATCGGTACATTGATCCGTTGAGGAAAAGTGCGTCTACTGACTGCGCCAACAGAGAAGGTATCTGCTGAGAAGTACAGATAGAGAATTGTTCTGCTGGTAGGAAACGTAATTTTTGATCGGGTCCATTGACACCCACCATAAACACTACAATGAAAGGAGGAATCATTTTCAGTGTTGTGTGAAGTGCTTGTAAATTTTGCATCCACCAACGGCCATGCCCCCCCAGAATGCAGTTATTGCAGGATCTGCATCAGGAAACTGGATGTTAAATCAGAATTTTTTTTAGAGCATCCGCTAAGGCCTTAATGTGGATCTAAATGAGCGCACAGGGGCTAAAATGGACTCATATTCTGCTGTGCAAGGAGCTGAATCACCTGACGTTATTGGGTTATTCTTCACAGCACCGTTTTGAGATTTAAAAAAATATGCTTTACAGTAATTTTTCCTGAGTAATCGCTGTGAGAAACTTCGAGCAAAGACATTGTGTAATATCACACAAGGTGGAAAAAAATCTTTCAAGCTGCTATTACTTAGTGCTTTGTCTTTCTGCACATGCAGGTTCAAACATCATTTTGAAGACATAACCCCCCCCTTCCTCTCTCTCCCTCTCTCTGTGTAATGGAAGTGTTGATAGCGTACATGTCTGAAGATGCATGTTGCTGTGTAAATAAGCGGCAGCTGGGAGAGGATAATGGGGTGTGGAGCGGTGATATGGTGCTGGTGGTGCTGGTAATAACACAGCGCAGAGCCGTCTCTATCTCTCTCTCTCTCTCTCTCTGCTGATGGCTGTGAGTGGGATGCTGGGATGGCATGCACATGCACAGCCTCCCACACAGCCAGTGCAGGAGAGAGGAGTCAGAGCACACTGCTGACTGGCAGAGCCCAGACAGTCTGCGTTTACACACGCACACGCACACACACACACGCACAAAGTGCGCACACGGACATATGCAAACCCTCGTACATGCACGCACATGCACTCTTACATATACATGTGCATGCATTTACACACACGTCCGCACCATCAGATGTGCACACACACGCACATTTAAACACACATTTACACATGCACGTGTGCAGCCTCGTGCGCACACCAACATCTGTGCATGCATTAAAAGATGCATGAGATACTTACACACATACATGCATACACAGATGCATACATATGGATTGTAGTGTACATGCATCTACACACCATCCCACGCACATACACGCAAGCCTGCATTCACAAATGTACAGTGCACACCCATGTACGCCCGCACACGTGCACATGTGTACCCTAATGTTCGCGCACACATGCACGCTCATGCATGCACCCTCACACAGGAAAGTGCACAGTTTGTGCTGTTTCCGGTGCATACACACACCCACCCACGCATGCACGCACGCATGCATGCATTTACAATACCCCCAATACTCACTCTCTCTCTCTCTCATGCTGTCTCATGCTCTCTCTCTCTCATGCGCTCTCATGCTCTCTCTCCCCCAGGCCTGTCGCCATGGGCACGTGCAGCATCTGGAGCACCTCCTGTTCTACGGAGCGGACATGAGTGCGCAGAACGCCTCCGGGAACACGGCGCTGCACGTCTGCGCGCTCTACAACCAGGTGAGCCCTCCTCGGCCTCCGGGAGCCGGCCGTGTCCTCGGCGTGAGCCGCGCGTAACCGAGCGCTAGGCAGGCTCAGTCTGAACCTAAGGGAGCTAAAGGGGACGACGCGTTTTAATGCTCGCCAGAGGAAGCTGAGCTGTGTGCACACGGCTGCTTTCTGAGGGGGACTGTGTCCTGTAGCTATTGATGTTTGCGAGGCCTCAGCATGCAGGGAGTAAACTGTACAATATATCCAGTTAGGTTTTCCCTGCTGACCTGATCTATGCCCCATAATGGTAGATATTTAATGGGCATCCAAGCTGCCTGGCGGGAAGCTGAGCCCCCCATGTTTTGGGTGCATCTCTAACCAAACCTCTGCGAAGACAGTACCCTGACCCGCAGAGGGGAGAGGTTGTGTTCACCGTCCGTCACCAAGCCCCCATCCAGCCATTCCACGTAATAAGGTCACGTGACCTGTCATACGAGTATGAAGGCGTGTGATTGGACCGAGGGGTCCGGGCTCCGGTCTGCGTCGGCCCGCGGAGCGGACCTGGGACCCGGGGACCCGGGGCCGGAGCAAGCGCTGGGCTGAGCTGGGCTGGGCTGTTGCGCTGGCGCTAGTGTGGCGGTCCTGTGGCAGCTGAGCTGCTCGCTGCAGTCATGCGCGCTGACCTGGTTCCAGGCTCAGAAGCTCACCACGGGCATCAATACTTCATGTGCATGTATAGAGCACACATGGGAGGGGAGCATCGCTGCACTGCCATCTCCCTCCGTTCCTCTTTCCACCCCCTCTCTCTTTCTCTGTTTCTCTTTCTTTCCCCCCCTTCTCTCTCTCTTTGTTTATGTTTGTAAATAGGGGGTTGGGGTTGGTTTTAACAGAATTGTTTAAACAGTTTTTGTGTTTCCGTAAAAAGGAGAATCAATCGTCAAAGTCTCTCCCCCCTCAAACTTAATTTTCCTTGCGCCCCTTTTCTGTGTGAAGAGTAATATCAGTGCATTGTGTGTCATCAGCTGTTGCCCTGGTGGTTTGTGTTAATCTCACGCAGGCTACCAGCATGCAGCGCGGTCACGGCTGAAGTTTGCAGCCCTGCATCGCTGACTGGCACAGAGAGGCTGTGGGACTCACGCTCGTGGACGTACGTCTGTGCACGGCGCTGTGCAGTATAACAGCTTAAGGAGGCCGTGAGTCAGGTTTAGGTACAGGCTCCAGAACTGCTGCTTGCAAAGTGCAGCACCGGCGATGTGTGGCGTGGTGCGGCTCAGAAGCGCTGGAAATAACTGCCTGTGAATGGAAGTATATTTCCAACGTCAGGCATCAGGACTTAAGGGTTTAATGGGCTCTACTCTTGCTGGATGGCTCTGTAACCACTGACTCTAGGCAGAGTGTGTGCCATCTTTCAGCATTCACCTGCAGTCTTCAGCCAGACGCACTTTATCAGCTTCAAACGCCGCAGTAAACACACACAGCTGTGTGGAAATGCTGATCGCTCTAATAACCAACATGAATAGATAAATTGGGCCAGCGGCAGTGCGTTTAGGCCCAGACCGGCGAGTGGTTATGTATCTGGGCTGATGCCGGTGTGCGGCAGTGTGTCTGTGAAGCGGGGTGAGCGAGTGAGAGAGCGTGCGGAAAATGAGTGACTTTAGAGGGAGGTCAAGTGAGGGTGTTAGTGGGAGGATGAGTGAGAATGAATGCTTTAAAGAGAATGGGAGGATGAATGGTTTGGAGAGAGGGGAAGCGAGTGCTTTAGGGTGGAGGAGAAAGCACAGTTGTAGGAGGGTACTCACCCTATGCAGGAGAGTTTGTATCTCCATTTAGACAGATGAGGACAGTTTGCTTTTCCGTAGCTCATAATCTGAACCTCCCCACCAGCGTGCGGGGTGTGTGTTTTACAGGATGTAAGTGTGTGAGCAGTGGTGTGTGTTTTACAGGATGTGAGTGTGTGAGCGCAGTGGTGTGTGTTTTACAGGATGTGAGTGTGTGAGCGCAGTGGTGTGTGTTTTACAGGATGTGAGTGTGTGAGCGCAGTGGTGTGTGTTTTACAGGATGTGAGTGTGTGAGTGCAGTGGCGTGTGTTTTACAGGATGTGAGTGTGTGAGCGCAGTGGCGTGTGTTTTACAGGATGTGAGTGTGTGAGCGCAGCGTGCGCGGCGGCTCACGCTGTGACTCAGCGAGCGACGCGTACCGGCCCTTTAAGAGCCCGCTGAGCCCGGAGACAGGTACCGCCCCCCTCTCGCTGCCAGCCTGCTGCTCTCCCGCCGATCGCGCGCGGTCTCAGAGAGCTCCCGGGCCGCCGCGCGGAGTCAGCGCAAACCCACAGGTGCCCGGTCACGGCGGGGTGCGGGGGGGGGAGGGGGGGGCTTTAGGGACCGCCGTCCACGCGCTGCGGCAGGCATCGATCAGGGTGCAGTCACACAGCGCCTGCGTCACGCCAGCCATCGACCAATGAGCGATCAATACCAGCCGAGGGCCCAGAGCCGGGAGGGGAGGGGGGCAGCGTTTAATAACACACCCATAGTCCCGCCCCCTTGCATGGGTCAGATAAAGGTGTCCAGAGGCTGAGACTGCAGGAGTGGAGTGGAATGGCCTGATCACATCCTGTCTGCCTGCCTCCTCTCCTCTCTGCTCCTCCCCTCTCCTCTCCTCTCCTCTCTCCCTCTCTCCTGAATGCCCCAGTGAGTGGCTCTCACTGGCCTGACAGACCTGTCCCTGATTGGAAATGGGATTTTCCTCCCTGCTCCCGCTCTGATTATGGGCTGCAGAGCGCGCCATGGCGACTGACCCGGAGACGCAGAGAGAAAGGCACCTGACGCAGGAGCGCCCCGCTCTCATCGCCGCCCTTAACAAGGGACGGGGCTCCGCAGTCACGCTCCTCAAATTCAATCCCCTGCAATTAAGGCCCGCTCAGCCCAAGACTAAACTCTGCTGGCTCCCTGGAGTTCTGCTGACGCGGGTTTGGACTTGCATGCAGTTCTGTGAATGGTCAGGGCTTTGTCCCAGGAGAGGAGGGAGTTTGTCTGAGTGAAATGACATGACGTAGTGATGTCAGTACTGACTGCACACTCTCAGAAAAAAGGGTTTCCAAAAGGCCCCTCTGTGTCTCCAAAGAGGAACACTATCTAGTCCAAGTGTTCTTTGTCGGGCAAAATGGTTCAGTCTGGTAGTTTTTGCTCTTTTCACACCTGCCATACAGGGTTCCATAAAGAAATAAAAATGGTTTCCTTATGGAGACGAGCTGGGAGGATATCGTAGTTGTCAAAGTAACACAGTGCAGTGTGATATTAGTCCTGACAGTGATGGTGGTTGTTAAAACGGCACAGCGTACTGTGGTGTCAGTGCTGGTATCAGTGGTTTAAATTTTCATTGTATAACCCAGCACAATAAAATATGAATGATGTCAAACCCAGCCTCTTATGTGAAGAGGCTCGGCTGCGTTCTGTTAGCTGTGAAATGCGTGCGGTTTATTTTGGGCTGGGGGTTTGAGTGATGTTTGAGTGAGGCTGGAGAGGAGCGGCAGTCGTGCCAGGCAGTGCTGCAAATGCAGATGCGTTCTGTTTCTCGCTCTAAAGGCACGGTCTTGTTTTTTTACTTTGTTCTACATGCGCTACGCACTATACACTGTCTGCACACTAAACGCACTACACACTAAACGCACTACACACACTACACGCACTACACGCACTACGCACTCTACACGCACAAAAGCCCGGCCGCCCAGCTGCCCCTAATGGACACCGCGCTCTCACGCCAAATTACCCACACTCAATGTCCGCACCGCCAACAACAGGACAGGGCTGCACCCTCCCGCCACAGAGCCACTTATTAAACCCCCCCCCCCCCCCCAGCCTGTGGTCCACAGACAGTAATTACCTCATTGTGTAGAACATTCTGGAAAACCCCACTGGCTGGGGATGGGCCCTCTCAGTGCCTGCCATGCACATATACAATCAGAATTACCAGAGTGCATTGTGTGTGTATATGGAGTCGAGACAATTATAATAATTAACCCCCAGGGACTTTAATCTGAGCCATAAGCCATGTCGGCTGACTCCTTTGGATAAGGGATTTGTATTTATATCCTTAAGATGGGAAAGAGAATGCACTGTTATTAATCACGATAATAGCCTTGCAAATGCATCAGAGGTGCATTTTGTTTTAGTCATGTTTCATTATTGTTGGGCTTTGGAAAGCTCCTGGTGTGTAAATCTGCGTAGGCTTTGATCTTTATCTGTGGCCACTGGAGGGCACTCTAAGCCAAAGTTTATGAAGCCTTGCTGTAGCTGTTGTGCCATCACGGGCAGTGTGTAGTCACATGAATGCTACGCTCGGTTATTTGAATTGTTTGAGAAATATCAATAACCATCAAACTTTGTGTATACTGAAATGTATAACTGTTGACCGTTTCAGCTGCAGGCAAATTCCTTTTGTGCTTGAAAGTAGAATGCAGTAGCGACTCCTCATCTATTATCTGATTGATAACTGAAATTACTCAGTCGTCTGCTTCTTCTGAGGCGGTGTCAGACATTTTTAAATGCGCCCTGGAGCAAGACTTGCAGCTCTGGCTTAATATCACCTCCGTTCCACAGAGGATCTGAATCAATCCTTTTTTTTTTTTTTTTTTTTTAAAAACACGTTTTTGTGACATCCCACATCTCCGCACGGCTGTCTGAAGGAACCTGTAAAAGTACAGCGGGATGAATAACACAGACACAGGGCCCCTGACACAGACACAGTAATGCCACGCCGATGACACGCCCATCTGCAGAGAGGCCCACAGATCAAGGAGCGGCATGCCGTTTCTGTCTCTGCTATAGACGCAGAAGGGAAATGATGTTTCCTGGAAAGCCTGCTCTATGTTTTATACATGTTTCTGTCTAACTCATGTCTGCCCCAGGTCTGTAAGTACGGGGGGGGGGGGAGTTGATAACAGCATTTTAATGCATACCGAATGTGCATTCAGCAAGTGCTCTGTCATTACCTTGTGCTGTCGCTCGGGTAACAGCAGGGATCAGAAACCTGACCTGACCGAAACCCCTCCTCTTTTCTTCTCACCCCTGGGTCAAAGGTCACCCTTCAGTGCTGCCAGCCGCAGTTGAGTCAGGATTCCGTGCCGGGCTGTCCGCCTGTCAGTCAAACAGCCTTTAGAAGGCTTTGCTTTATGGTTTTAAAACGATGGTGTCCTTTTTGTGTTTTCTCTCATCCAGGATAGCTGTGCGAGGGTTCTACTGTTTCGAGGGGCCAATAAAGAGATCAAGAACTACAACAGTCAAACGGCATTCCAGGTAAGAGCCTTGTGGTATGTTCATATGATAGAAGTTTGTACATTTGTCTATTGTGTGCGGGTGAGAGAACAGGGTACTGCTTGTCCTGTGATGGATAATCACTGGTAATTGCACTTTTTAATCAAGATTGACCTGGAAGCGAAAGCGTGATTTGATGTGATGAACCACTGCAGTTCTTCCAGGTCTTTCCGACATGTGTTTAAATTGCTGCGTGCAAAATTGATGTTGACGCACATCTCCAGTGCAGATCAGAGTTAGCGTGCTTGTGTACAGGGCGTGGGTGTTGGGGCGGCGACACAGCAAATCAGCAGCACAAACAATAAACATCATCAGACAGCTGGTATAATTGGCTGCTTAATGAAGAAAATCTGGTGTGTTAAATATGAATTATCCCTAGAGCTCAGATTTGGGGGGGGGGGTAATTACTGTGGAGGTGGTTGAGGTGGGGCAAAAGTACAGGGCATTATTACCCTGTCTGTGTGGCTGGGGGGCACAGATGGGGTATTGCCCAAAAGCACACACAGCAAACCATAGCAGGGCCAGTCTCATGTGGTTCCTCTATTGTGCTGGTACCACACGCTCTTTATACCCAACAGTCCTGTGTAATTACAAATTCACAGTGCAGCTTATAGCTTTGTGCTCAGAAATGCAAACACTTGAGCGTTGCACCTGGAAAACTTGTGATTGCAGCAGAATTAACAGTGGTGAGATTATGTCTTGGCAGTGATGGTTTGTCTCTTATCTGACTTTAACCCTTTGAAGAGTATGTTCTTTGGAATGCATTCTTTTTTTCTATTCTAAGTCGGTGTTGTAGAACTCCACTGATTTTAGTTAACAGTAGCAATTGTGACATCAGCATTAGAATGTCCAGTTATGAACATTCTCATCTCACTTTTGTGCTCTTACTCCTTAAAGGGTTAAAGAGCTGCTTACTGCACTTTTGGCCCCTGGCCATTTGTATCTGAGATTAAAAAGTTGGAATGCTTGATGAGATCCCAGGACAGATCCCGATGATCGGAGGTTATTAAAGCTGTGCGGACGGCCTGTTGGCTTCACCGCCGTCTGAAAGAAGCAGTCTTCCGCCGTCTGGATTTGTACGTTCCCAGCATGCAGTGCGTGGCGGGCCCAGAGCGGGACCATTGTTAGTGGAGAGCAATCAGTGCGGTGGGAGCCGCTGTAGAATAAGGGGGTACAGAAGAGGGGGCCATCCAGTGGCCTGGCAGGGATTTAATGAGCATTTAACAGTCAGAGAGACTACAGGGATAAATAGCCACTCCCACAGCTAGGAACGGTAAGATAAGAGAGATGGAGATGGAGAAAGAGTGAGAGGGAGATGGAAGAACAGGACCTATCACCATGTGCTGTAGAGAACTTCTCTTTGTCTGAGTGTCCACAGAGAAATCACATCCTGATCTTGTTTTATTTTTTAAAAACAACTATCTATGCGTCCTGCGATATCAAGCATTCCCACAGTGTTGCTTGTTGACAGTTTGTGGCGGAGTTGCTGAGCTGAGCGATATCTGCTATCAACAGGAAACACTACATAAGGCTCTCTGGAGAGCCCATGGGAGGTTTCCTGTGTTTGGTTTGTGCAGCAGAAAGCCTTATTCTCCCACTGAAGCGCAGCAAGGCATATCAGTGACATGGGAGCCCTGTGTATGTGATGAACACAGAGATGGGATGAGAGATTTCACAGAATATTCCGTGACAGGACCGAGTCACGGTTATTTAACCATTGTTTCATCAATGGTAGGCGGTTGTTGGCCTTCCCAGTATGCTGACGGTTCTAGACCTGTATGCTCCTTTGAACTCCATTGACTTCAAGATCATCTCTCCTACAAAAGGATTGTTTTCAGGGTTTTATTTTTCTGCTTTATCTAATGTGTATCTCTGGGAACTTTGGGTTCTTTGAATACATTTCCTCTCGCTGTTGGACACGCAGCTTATCGTACGAGCGAAGCTCTTTTTAAGTAAAAGCAGCTGGTGTCGGTGCTGTGCGTGCGGGAGGCGCTGATGTACATGTCATCACGCGGCGTTTAGAAGGCAGCGCTGCTGTGGGGAGTGACGTCTCTCCGGGTCGTCTTCAGAGCGGCCTGTGCTCACAGCTCAGCCAGCTGGTTCACTGGGGCTGGAAAGGGCCGTGAGCTCAGGACTGACGCTTCTGACTTTTGAATTCTGGTACCTTTCGCTGGTGATCAGAAAATAAATGCTCCTGTGTCCAATGGTGCATTAAACTCGGTCTGCTTTGCACTGACTACCGAGTCCACTGTCCTAGAATAAACTATGATGGGCTGCAATATGTGTATCTTTTTTTTGTCTATAATAGTGATAGTCTGTTCACATTCAGCTTTTGTGTGTGTGTGTGATGTAAAGCTGAAAATCCCCATTGTACATTTTGAGAGTACTTTGAAATTTGTACTGATAATTGATTGTAAAGGTAATGTTTTGGGAATTACGTGAGTGCGCTAATCCCACTGTTTTAGGCATGTCTTATCTTTCCTTCTAATTTGTTTTTGCCGTTTTTGCAGGTGGCAATTATCGCTGGGAATTTTGATCTGGCGGAAATAATAAAGATTCACAAACCATCAGATGTTGGTGAGTGCAGATTTCACATCACTGTTTCGTTCTCCGTATTTGGAAATATCATGACAACAGTCCTCCTGGCTGAGATTAAAATCGTGTCAGTGCTTTTGGGCTTCACCTCTTCATTTTGTTTTATATGAATTTATTTTAAATGCAGGCCATTGTAACTTCAACAATTAATATCGATAGCAAATGCAACAGGTATCTACTGTACTGTTAACCTCTTATTTATACAGTAGATCTTTTGCCACTGCAGCTGAGATGATAAAGCTGTGTTTGTTCATTACTGCAAATAATATGAGTAATAATACCTATCTGTGCCTGTAGCATTAATTGGCTCGGTGGTAGTTGAATAGCTTCCTAATGAGCTTGCTGTGAAGGCTTGTTGCATGAGTCCTAGGAACAGAGGTTTTCTGGCCTCACTAATGAGTTTAGAGGATCCAGGATCAGTGTGGCAGTTCTTTTTTTCATACCAGTCAGGGGTACATCACTCCCTGTGTATACAGCTGTGTCCTGTAAGTTCTGTAAAATGCAGAGGTGGAAAATCCAGGTTCAGGAAGTAAAAGTCCTCCCCAGTATTTTGTTCCAATCACCAGGATTTGCTAATTAGCACAGTCCCTCAGCCAGGAGGTGGAACTAATTGGTGAAATCATCTGGGCTGAGTGCATGGGTGGAAGTAACTCATGGCAGGACTTTTACTCTTTGAGCCCTGGACCTTCCAGCCCTGGTAAAAAGTGAGTGATGTGTATGTGCTTTTACAGAAGGGGGGAGGCGGTGTTAAAATAAGCCCCTCCCATCTCTCAGTGCCTTTCAGGGAGACGCCCTCCTACACTAACCGTCGTCGCGTGGCGTCCGGCGGCGGCACGCTGACCTCGCCCCGCTCGCTGCTGCGCTCCGCCAGCGACAACAACCTGCACGCGGACGGGCACGCGGCCCCCGCCCACTCGCCCGTGCCCTCGCTGCGCAGCCTGCCGCCGCTGGGCCCCCCCGCGGGCGCCGGGGCGGGGCCGGGGGCGGGGCCGGGGGCGGGCGAGGCCGGGGACAGCCTGCAGAGCACAGCCAGCTCCCGCAGCTCGCACTCCCGCTCGCCCTCGCTGCACCGCGTGCCCGAGGAGGCCGACCGCCTCAGCCTGCGCAGGCAGCCCCGCGGACGCCTCAGGTAAGGACCCCGCCCTCTACTGTCGGCTTCCTCTCCACTTCACCTGTCACCTTCCCTAAATTTCCCCACATCCATCTGCTGATTCCTCTTTTCATCTGCTTTTATCATCTATTTATTTTCTTCCCCTTTTTCGCCCTCCTGCCCTCACTCTTATCTGTCTTGGGTAGAGGTCAGTGTGAGGAAGAAGGTCTTGTTTATCAGCTAAAGCTGCTGTGTGTGTGTGTGTCTGTCCCTCCTTTTCCGTGGAGCTGCTATTTCAGTACTCTGCACTGCTGTTCTGTGGCTGTGCTGTTGTCAGTTTGTAGGCCCTGTTTGCATCTCTCGTCAGTCAAGTTGGACTCCTATATTTTTCCATATTTCTTTCCCTGTTCATGCAATATTATGCCATTTTAAATCAAAGCAAAATGGTGTCCTGAAAGAACAGCACTATCAGTCTTCTGGATGTTTTGTTGTTTCCTAAAGGATCCATAAGTAAGCATCGGGTAGGAATTCAGAGATGACTAAGATACATCAGTCTGTGGCTGTTGGAGGTGTCAGTAGTGGAACTGTAATTTATTTACACTCATTTCCTGTATTAGTCATTGAGCAAAAGCATTTCCCAAAGCATGTCCATTTCACCATTACTCACCAAAAATAAACAGACTGTGAAAGGAGGCGCTAGCGTACCTATGAATGATTTGGGTGAATTGCAGTGCATGTTAGCCAGGATTAATAAGGTCTTGTTAAGCCCAGACACAATGCTCTATTCTCCCAGGAGCGCTTGTCACTGCTTTGTGTGGAGGCAGATTACAGCTCGTCCGTCCTGAAAGGAAGGCTGTCTCAGGTGTTCTGCACGCATGCGGCAGCCCCAGAAACACGGGAGTGAGGGAGACAATGGGCGCCCTGGGGGTGGGCGGGACAGGGTAGCACCCCCCCCCCCCCGATATCTCTGTGAAATGAAACATCTCTGTTGCAAATGGCACCTGTCCTGCTGAAACGTCAGACTTGCATTTGCCTGCCTTCCCAGAATTCCCTGCGGTGTCATACTCCAGCTTTAGTCCCTCACTGAGGGTGGAGGAAGAGAGAGAATGCAAGCTGTACGCCATTTGTTTTTCTTTTTCTTTTTTAATGCGGTCTCTTAATTTGTTTGTGATTGGTTGGAAGCTGGAGTCAGTCTGCTGTCATGGCATCTCTGTTAGTCGCTGTAAGCAGCCAATCGGACGTCCCGTTGGCCCTGAGCCCCTGCTGGCGCACAGCTGCTCGTCCGTCGCCTCCGTCTTTAACACGGGGAACAGAAATGCCTCGTAGCGCAGGCCCTGGCAACTGTCTCCAGGGAAGGCTTCTGGGGTCAGCACTAAGAGCATGGGACTTGCTGACGGTGAGATGCTCATTATCCCAGAGAAGGGAGAAGCTCGGGGCAAAAAAAGAAAGAGGTACTATTGTTCCTTAAAGGGCCGACTTTCCCTAAGAGAAGTTTTCAGCAGTTTCTGCTTTAAAATAACCATTTAATACCCATGACTTAAATGGATCTCAACTGAGAAGAGATTCATTTCAACTGAAACAAATGGGCACATAGTCAAAGTCTTCTGCCAGGCTGACATATAAATACTTCTTAGGTCCAGCCAGTAACTTGTCCTAGGTTTTATAACCAGGAGTTCATCTTTGGCCTCCATTTAGCTGCCAGAATGTGACATCGTAATTTGTTTTGAAATATGGAGTGAGCCCCACTGCCCTCTTGCCGGCTGTGCTGGTCACCGAGGTCATGATGTCACGGCTGAGGAGTGTGACCCGAGGAGAGAGAGAGTCTTCACCTGCCGGGACTCTGACACCGGCCTCAGCTGCCACGGCAACTCCCGCTTTATTACCAAGGCCTGAAGCAGCAATAACGCCCTGACGCCTCTGACAGCGGGATGGCTGCGGTGGGACAGCCGCGCGCCCAAACCCCCCCGCGCGCCATCACTCGCCCATCAATCACGGGCCCGCGTGTCGCCACAGTCTGATGAGCCCCTGCCAGCCAGACCTTCAGCTCGGTCTCTCCTTCCTCTGCCGGCCGTCCCTCAGTGCCTCTCTTTCTGCCCCAGCGGTGCGCCCCCTTGTGTTGAAACAGACTACATACGCCTTGTGTCATCTTCCTTTTTCTATTTTTATTCACTTTTTCTTGAAGGTGTTTGAGGAATCATCTCAGTTTGCCGCTGTGCACTGGCACTGCTGGTTCAGTTATCTTGACGGGTTTGATCTTTCACCTTCAGTCCGGGGTGTCGGCCATCTTGTGTTCGTGATTTGCAGTAGCTGGAAACATGTATTAGTACTTGCATATGGAGCATCTTACTCATTAGTATTGTAGTGTAGCGATGTGAGTTGGGTTAGAAGTATAGTAGCAGTGACAGTATTCGGCCTACTTTTGTAGCCGTTTGCCTGAAGTCGCAGGAGATGATGAACTTGAGCAGGTTTGTTCTCTGCTGTGAGCGGGGTTTTTTGGCTTCGCGTCTCCTCCTGTCGGGCCTCGCCCTTCTGTCAGCGCCGGCTCATCTGCCATTTTAATTAGGGCCGCGGGGTAGCGGCGGTCTGTACTGCAGGGCCGGCTGCGCTCCCTAATCTGGGCGGGACCAGTCGGGCGCACACCTCCGCGGATGAGCCTAGCGCGGGTCAGGTGGGCGTGTTGCCGCGGCGTCCTGCCCCAGTTCCCTCGCGCACGCAGCCTATCAGGGCCCGGCACTGCCCCGGCTACCGGCCGTGACCAGCTGGCCGCCCCCGCGCGGGACGCAGGGGAGTGTGAAATTAGCGCTGCTGGTCAGCCCTGCCGCCCGAGCCTTCGCTTCCTCAACCGTCACTGTGCACCGCACAAGGACCTAGCCAGCCAACGACCATATAAGGAGAGGGCCAGGCTGTGATGTCATAATGCCATCGCCGTTCTGACCAGTCGGTGGCAAGGTTTTTACCCTTGTGGAGCTGAAGGGGTTTAGGGTGACTGAGGCTAGAGAAAAGGGCACATTGAGTGTGACAGCTGATTTGACTTAAGGAAACTTTTCTGGTGATTGTTATTTTATACTCTTTGGTACCAAAACTGTGGAGTGCTTGAAATGCATTGTACAGTACTGTCTGTTCATCCACTGTCTGTCTTCCTCGTGTCTATGAGCCCACAATCAAACTGAACATTTGCTCAGTGCTTCCGTTGGTCTTTTAGGATGGCTGGCTTTTGTGGTTAAAACATCTGAGGATGGTTGGCGAGCGGTGTGAGAGATGCTGGTGTCTTTTCAGCGAGTGACTCCTCTTTGACACTGATCAAGCGATCGTGGCCATTATGGTTTGCCAGTTGTGTCACCGAGATGGAGCCACATGCTGGTTCTGTCTGTGCGGGAGTAACTCCTCAGTGCAGTTTTCTCCCCGCTCTCTCTTCTCTCTCTCTATGTCTAATAATGCTCTTTTTTCGGTGAGAATCCATGGTAATTCTATTATGGATCTTTGGAAGACTGCTGTTTCTCTTGGAATAAAGGTTTCCATGGTGACGGAAAGTGTGTGTGTGTGTGTGTGTGTGTATGTGTGTGTGTGTGTGTGTGTGGAGGGGGAACAAAGTCAGCAGTTCTGAATCTGCCTGTTCCCAGGAGAGATGTCACAGTGCACTTAACTCACTCTTGTGTCAGTATGCTTGATGTTTGATGTAACTCAGTAACACACATGAACAGTCATGTTCAAAATCACATTTATACCCTCCTACAGCTCTATACAGTTTGTCACTATTTTTTATCCTTTTCAATAGCATCACATTATCCAACACTGTGTTCGTAAATAGATAGATGTGTAGCTTATTCTTCCCATAGGGAAATTGGTCTTGGTCTCTCTATGTTACTGCACATTACATTATCAGCATAATTAGCTCTTATCCAGAGCGACTTACATGAATTTTTACGTAGTATTTACATTGTATCCAATTATACAGCTGGATATATATACTGAAGCAATGCAGGTTAATTACCTTGCTCAACAATGGTAGTGTCCTACTCGGGAATCGAACCTGTGACATGACCCATGTGTGCGTGTGGTGTGTCTAACTGAATAATTCATTTGAGGCCATCACAGCTAGAGAAACACTGAGGTATTAATTGTGTGTAATGAAAAAGTGTGGTTACACACTTGCATGCCAAAGCAGGATATTTTTAACAACAAAATAATAACTGTGCTACCTTGTAACCCCTCTGTGGTGCGTTCATGTTCTTAGATAATGAGTAAGATGTGTAACACTTCAAGGGACATCAGTCCCAAAATATTCCCATATTTCCTGATTATGCCAGGTGTTTATGAATCAATGCCGCAAGGGATATAAGCCTGGTGTGTGATTTGCATTTCCCACACCATCCCCAGTTAGAGATGCTTAATTGTAAGGTCAGTTATAGAACGCTTTACATTTTTTACAGAATACACCCGGGGATGTTTTTTGTTAGCTGTTGTACTCCCTTTAATTCTCATTCCGTTCCTTTTACAGACAGGCCGCCTCCCTCACTGCGTAAACGGAGAAAAGCACCCTCCTTCATCTTTAACGGACGTCGGGGTTTTTCTCTGGTGTAGCGCGGACTTTGCGAACGCTCCAGTCATCATCATTAGGCTATGATGCGTAGGGGAGAGGGGATGCAATCACATGGGCTGGGTTAGCATGAGCTCAGGCAAGGAGATGGTGATAGCAACAGAGGCAACACTGATGGTTGTGTGAGGCGCGCGTGTGCGTGTGCGTGCGTGCGTGCGCGTGCATGTGCTCATGTTTTCCAACCGCCTGGCCTCTCAGCCTGTGCATTAGTCTGCATAGTCGGCACGCTGGGTCTCATAATGGCCAGGCTCCGCGCGAGGCCTCTGGAACTAAAACCCCCTTTAATAGGAGACTGGTGGGCTGCAGGCTGAAATAGAAAGAGACGCCACCCCGGTGGCTGGCTGCTTTGGAAGGATAAATTGTGGCGACTGTAAGTACAAGTTCCAGCACTGCGTGGGATGCGTGAAGTCAGGGTCCTGTGCAGTACATGCTGCTGACTGTTTATTTGCCTGTCTGGAGACAGGAGGCTCCAGCAGGAGGAGCGTTTGAGGTTTCCATGGTTACTGCGATGCATGTGTGTAATTAATCCTTAATTGGCGTGGTGTTACAACATGGGTGTTAGACATGAGAGTTGGGTAGTAGGTCATTTGCTTTCTCTGTAATTTAAGAGCAGATGTGCTTTTGTTACTCTTCATTAAAGCATAAGAAATGTTTTTGGAGGGAATATTCTGAGAAATTTTGGTATTGGTATGGAGTATTTCCGCTTTTAGAATGTGTTCAGAGCTCAGTCTTCCTTATATTTTCAATACTTGGATTTATGCCTTTCTTTTTTGGGATCAGATGGGCATAAAATAACTTGGAGTAAACTTGAATGGTTTCATTGATGGATAAAGGGGGAGAGCACATTTCTGTTAAAATGAAGTAAAAGTGGTGAGCTGTGGTTTAGAAAGCATAATGAACGGATGATGGATTGATGCTTGTGGGATATCTGAGCCATGCAGATGGTCCCTTTGAGATGAATGTTGGGAAAGGACCAAACACTGGTTGCATGGAACAGTAGACTGACCGGCTGAAATCGAGTTAGCACAGAGCAGGAGTCTGATTGGCTGATATCCACTTAGCACAGAGCAGGAGTCTGATTGGCTGATATCCACTTAGCACAGCGTCTGTCCAGCTGATATCCACTTAGCACAGAGCAGGAGTCTGTCCAGCTAATATCCACTTAGCACAGAGCAGGAGTCTGTCCAGCTGATATCCACTTAGCACAAAGTAGATATCGGCCCGGCTGATATTCATTTAGCAGAGCGACAGGCTGATATCTGCAGTCATGAGCCCAGGGGGGCTGGATCTGCCTTCTGATTGGCCGGCGTGCCGTGTGAGCCCCGTATGCGCGCGTGTGGAGCCGTAATGGCGGCCGAGGGGAAGCGGGGACTGAGCTCCTCACCTTCTGGAGGAAGGACAGCTCCCTGCTTATCCACGGCCAGGGAGCGTAATTATCCTCATTTGAATGTGCTTACTCAGAGGGCATGCTTGTCCAGTCATCGCTGATAAGCAACCTTATGTGACAAAGTTTTAAGATTACTCCCCAACAGGGAGGGAGGGAGGAGGGAGGGAAGAGCTTTTTTTGGCTCAGTCAAATCCTCAGCTGCAGGGCTTTTGATGTTCACACAGACAGGATGAGAAATGACATGGGCCTTTTGTCTGGACTTCAAATGTGGCGAGATTAGACAAGACCGGCTAATCTCTCACAGCTGTTTTTAAGATGTGGTGCCCCTGAAAGCATTTTAAAACTGCAAAGTACATTCCGGTAATCCATTTTTTATAAACCCCGTTCCTTTGGTTTCCCCATTGCAGCTCATTCCACCTATGAACTGCTGCATGGATGATATTAAGATGTGCGGTGTTATGCGGTATATGAATATTAGTAGGCCCAGTCCACAGCGCTGGGTTTCTGATTATGAGTGTAGGACAATATTATGGCCGCGAGTGCATTGAGCCAAATAGACCCAAGCTGCACACTTTTTCCCCGCCTTCCACCCTCTGAACCTAAAAACCTACGACCGGTTTGCGGTTCACAGAGACAGTCTGATTCTACAGTATCAGTATCTGTGCAGTTTACAGACAGAAGAGCGTTTGCACGTTTCCTTCACTTCGTGATGCTGCGGTTGCAGTGGCTGCAGATCAGATGGGTCTGAATGATGGAGGAGGTCGTGTCCTGTGCCTCCACTTCCACTGTCACCAGCAGTTACTTTCCCTCTCTCTCTCCCTCCGCCATTTTCTCCCCCGGGACACTGCAAGCCAAGGCACTGAATGCCGATGGGCCAAGGCAATCAATTTCAGATGAGACTTTGCTGACCGCCGCTATAACAATGACATACACACACACACGCGCGCACACACACACGTGCTCTCACACACACACACACACACGTGCTCACATACACACACACACAAACACACACCCACACACACACGCGCACACACACTCACGTGCACACACACACACGTGCACACACACACGCACGCACGCACGCACGCACCCACACACACACGCACCCACACACACACGCGCACACACACACACGCGCACACACACACACACACACACGCTCGAGCAGGCACACAAGGCCATGCTATGGCAGCACTATCAGATCATGGCCATTGTTTTTACGCTGTTCGGTTTCTCACCTTCCGTTCACTCTGCGTCCCCATGGCAACCGGTGGCTGAAGGTAATGGGGTGTTGGAACTCTGACCCTGGCTGTCTTCAGCTGGTAAACATGAGCACAGACTCTGCTTCACAGAGGCTGAAAAACAGTCTAACAGTTCAACTGCTTAAAGACGTGTTTTAGTGTGGCTCGCTTGTGTTCTTGCATGTGCATGTGAACCATTGAGGTCACCCTGTGTATGACCAAGGTAATGAACGCTGCTGACAGTAAGTCCAATGAGAGAGAAGTTTTGAGACTAAGGATCTGATCAGCAAGTAGAAAGAAAAAAAATACGTTGCCAAGGTGACTAGATGCCAAGGCAACTAGATGCGTAGAATGTTCGAAAAAATGAGATCTGTCCTCACGGGCGTCATCGTCATCGTAAGCCTCCAAGGATTCAAGGCAAGGGCCGTCTGCTGTGCTAGATGGGACCTAATGCGCAGCTTCTCAAACACAAATCTGCTCTGTGCTTTTATGACACACATTGAAAGCTCTTGAAATATCTATATATGAATGTATTTATATATCTATTTATATATATGTCTTCAACATGATGTGGAGATGTTATCACAAGACCATGCTGTCCACAACACGAAGCCGTCAGATTTAGCAGTGAGGGAGCAGGGGGTTGTTTTGGGTTGGGTTTGGGTTCAGGATGCCGTCGTTCTCCCCCCGCTTTCCCAGTGTAATGATTAATGAAGTCCTTTTTGACCCAATGGCTATCATCCCAGGTTAGCACATGCTAATGACAGATCGATTTCCTCTCGTGGCATAAAGAGTTTGTTGCCATGGAAATGGACATTGTGCTGTGTGGGCCTTAAGCATTTTAGCTCCTGCAAACCAGAACTTCTTCAGGACCTTGACTCCTAGGTTCGAGTTAGCTCCGGAGCACCCTGGCCGAACCGTATGCGGTGTTTGAGTGCGTTTGGTGTGCACTGGGAGGGCAGGGCGGTGACGGCCCTGCTGCCGAAACGCTAGCGCTCGGTCTCAGCGGGCTCTCCCAACGCGCGTTTAAGCAAAGCGGCTTCCCGCAGCTCGCACTTTCCCCCCGCCGCGGCTGTCATCTGCCACCGCCGCCCGTGTGTGTGCGCGCGTGCTGTCTGTGTGTGCGCACGTGCTGTCTGTGTGTGCGCGCGTGCTGTCTGTGTGTGTGTGTGTGTGTGTGTGTGTGTGTGTGTGTGTGTGTGTGTGTGTGCGCGCGTGCTGTCTGTGTGTGTGCGCGTGCTGTCTGTGTGTGTGCGCGCTGTCTGTGTGTGTGTGCGCGTGCTGTCTGTGTGTGTGCGCGTGCTGTCTGTGTGTGTGCGCGTGCTGTCTGTGTGTGTGTGCGCGCGTGCTGTCTGTGTGTGTGCGCGCGTGCTGTCTGTGTGTGCGCGCGTGCTGTCTGTGTGTGCGCGCGTGCTGTCTGTGTGTGCGCGCGTGCTGTCTGTGTGTGCGCGCGTGCTGTCTGTGTGTGTGCGCGTGCTGTCTGTGTGTGTGCGCGCTGTCTGTGTGTGTGTGTGCGCGTGCTGTCTGTGTGTGTGCGCGTGCTGTCTGTGTGTGTGCGCGTGCTGTCTGTGTGTGTGCGCGCTGTCTGTGCCTCCGTTCAGCGCGAGCCCGTCATCTGTCTGCGTTTCCTGTTCCTGAAACAGCGGGAACTCTGCTGTATGTTTTACAGGGGAAGGGGGGGGGGGGTGTTCTGGTGTCTCATAGCATTAGCTTTTTGCTAATGTTCAGCAGTAGTTTAGAGCCTCCTCTAAAATAATCAACTGAAGAGCAAAGACGTGTAAATGACCGTGTTCAGGTTCAGTCTTTGCTGGTTTGATTTTAAAGAGCTCGTTTAACGCAAAGTGTCATGGTCCTGTTGGCTCCCAGTGTGATGATGCAAGTTATCCGTTATTTCACACCTGGGAAATGTGGGAACTGTAGTAAACTTATCTTATGAGTATGGAAACAAATTTAAGAGTTTTCACACTTAAATGAGGTCCAAGATTTAAGGTTTTGTGCAATGTCAATAAAGTGCATTCTAGAAAGCAGTAGTGACAGATTGCATCTCAGATAGCACCCTCTGGCTTTCTAATTTGGGATCATCCTGAGGTCATTTAAGAGCAGACACTCATGTACTCTCAACAGTTTTTGTTTTATATTTCTGTGCATTTAGGTGTTTAAGCTCTGGTTAAATGTGAGGCATGAATCGTTATTCGTGAGTGGGTATCATTCGCTTGCAAAGCACACAGTGCTGTAGGAGAAGAGTGCTTAAGAGTGGCTGTTTATTATGAAGCTCAGGCAAAGCTCTGTCACTGAACAGGGCAGGATCCAGCAGCCGCAGTCAGCCTGTCTGTCTGTGTGACTGTGTGTCTGTCTGTGTGTCTGCCTGCCTGTCTGTCTGTGTGACTGTTTATCTGTCTGCCTGCCTCCCTGCCTGTCTGTGTGACTGCCTGTCTGTCTGTGTGACTCTTTATCTGTCTGTCTGCCTGTCTTCCTGCATGCCTGCCTGCCTGTTTGTCTGTATGTGTGTCTGTCTGTCTGTTTGTGCTTGTCAGTTCTGTGTCTTTCCTATCAGGGTCCTGTGTGCGATGGCCCACATCCTGGTGTTTTACTGGGTCAGTCTCTCTCTCTCTCTCTCTCTCTCTCTCTCTCTCTCTCTCTCTCTCTCTCTCTCTCTCTCTCTCTCTGTCTCTCTGTCTCTCTGTCTCTCTGTCTGTCTGTCTCTCTGTCTGTCTGTATTTTCTGTTGCATGAATGCACTGCACCCTCAGCTCAGCCGTTGGCACTGAACTGAATCTCCTGCTCTGTATCCCTGCAGTAACTGTGAGAGGGATAGAGGTGAGGTAAAGGAGAGGGAGGAGAGGAAAAGACTGAAGGAGAGTGATAGAGTGAGTGAAAAAAGGGTGAGCTTAGAAGACAGGACGAGAGTGAATGAGAGGGGAGGAGAGCGAAGGAGAGAGCAGGGGTGAGGAAAAAGAGAGCGTGAATGGGATTGTGTTTGATTCAGCTGAGGGGTTGATACATTCCTGACTCCCGGAACAAGATACTGAGGAACACAGTGACAAAACGCACATGCTCAAACGCACGCACGCACGCACACGCACACACACACACACAGACAAACGCAATCACACACAGCTGATCTTGCAATAGAGCAGGAGAGAGGGAATGGTGGAGAAACAGAGGGAGAGAGAGCAGCCGTTGTGATGAGAGTGAATGCATTAGCAGCAGTATTAGCGATAGCAGTAGCAGGAGCAGCAGCATTGGCAGCAGCTGTAGCGGCTGCAGCAGCGTTAGCTGTAGTAGCAGCAGCAGCAGTGATGAATGGGAGAGCGGGGAACCGGCAGCCTGCGGCTCTCTTAGCATTCTCTGGCCGTGTGTCTCCGGCGCGGGCGGTGTGAGGTGGGGGAGGAGGGGAGGGGAGAGGGGAAGAGTGGGAGGGAAAAGGGTAGAAGGTGGGGGGGGGGGGGGAGGGACAAGCGGGGGTGGGGCGCAGGGCCAATTAAGCGAGCGGGACGCTGCTTTTACGCCCCGCGCTCCCCAAAGAGCTGTTTTAGGAGCGGGAGCTAAAGCGGAGGGGGCGGGGAGGCGCGGAGAGGAGGGGGGAGGAGGCGGGGAGGAGAGGAGACGAGGGCAGCAGCTCCGCGCATCGCTCTCAGTGTTTCGCAGGGCTGAATGGGAGCAGGAGCACGAGCAGGAGCCGGAGAGAAGCGGGGACCTCTCAGCCCCCCTGGACATGCGTGACTCCCAGCCCGGCCCCCGGCCCCCGTAGGGACGCGCGGCGCGCTGGAGGAGGAGGAGGAGGGGGGGGAGGGGGGTCGCTCCCGCAGCGTCCCGGCCCAGGACGGGGGCGGGGGGGCGGCCCGCGCCATGCCGGTGACCACGGGACTCGGCTGCCAGCTGCCGGGGATCACCACGGTAACCTATGTTTTCGTTTACAGCCCCAGCACGGTCCAGCGGGAGCCCAGCCCCCCTCCCCAGCCGCCGGCCCTCGCCGGGCCCCGGGGCCCCAAGAGGAAACTGTACAGCGCCGTCCCCGGCCGCACCTTCATCGTGGTCAAGCCCTACACGCCGCAGGGGGACGGCGAGATCCAGCTGAACCGCGGGGAGAGGGTGAAGGGTGAGTGCGCGGACGCTAACGCTAACGCCTCAGACCTCTGAACTCCAGGGCAGCAGAGCTCTGGACCGGCCCTCCGCCGCCGCTGTAGCTCCTGTGTGTGTGTGTGTGTGTGTGTGTGTGTGTGTGTGTTTGTGTGTTTGTGTGTTTGTTTGTTTGTTTGTTTGTTTGTTTGTTTGTTTGTTTGTTTGGAGGGTCCGGCGTGCGATCGCGTCTGCTGGGTTAGCTGCGGGGTCACGGCCGGACAGCCGCACGCGCCTCCTTTTGGGGACACGCGGGGGAAGCAGGGGCGCGAACACGCCGTCTCTCTCCCGCCGCGTCCCTCAGGAGCCGTCGCGCGCTGGGATTAAGGCAGCTGCCCGTGCCCTTCCTCCCTCTGAAAGAGCAGCTATAAGCGCCCAGCTGAAGCTGTTACCATCTGAAGTTTCCAGGCCGTGTCCTCCTTGGCTTGCCTCTGGCTCACGCCGGTGTGTAGCTTTAGCAATGCTGAAGCCAGTTAGGTCCTGCACGTGTGCCCGGCACTCAGTGAATCACTGGAATGGGGCTGTTTGGGTCTGAGATTTGTTGCCTTGGCTTTATTGAATCAGAAGAGGCTAATGGGAAACCCGCTAACTGTGTTTGTGTTGAAAAATACCCCGGCGATGGGCTGCGGATTGATTGGTGCTGTTTGGTCTGTTACTTAAAAAAAAACGTTTCCCATTCAGAATGTTGGCAGGTGGAAAAAAAAAAACCCATCGGCTTAACCTGACTGATATGGTGTGTGCTTTGTTTTTTTTGTTTTGTTTGTATTTTGTTTTCGTTTGGTTTTTTTTGTTTCGCTGCTTTTCACGTGTGTCTGTTCTTATCTCCATCCATGCCTCATTCAAGATGATCAGTCTAGTGATGCGGGAGGTAAAGACGAGAATACTTTTTGTTTTTTTCACCTCCACCCACCTCTCTCCTCTTCCTCCTCCTCTTCCTCTCCAGTGTTAGAGTAGAAATCCTCCAGCCGGTCCTGGAATACGAAGTGTGTGTTTGTGTGTGTGTGTGTGTGTTTGGAGGTTATAAGTGGATATATCTCACGTGTCTGTGCATGTTTAGCTATGCATACGTTGCCTCTATGCATATTGTCTCAGCACCTCTGTCTGGTTGTGGTTCTCACCCTGTGTGTGAAATAGCCTCCTTCCGCCTTCTACTGCACGTCTGCGTTGTGTGAACTGTACCCGTGTGCAGTGTTATGCTGACTATAACTCACGCTCAGCACACTCCGCATATATTCCACCTGAGGATGCTCTGTGACTTGTTCACACTGAATCTAAATGGCTCGTGCCACTCCTGTGTACCTTCCCATCAACAGTCTTCCCCTCTGTTTTGACCGACTGAGATCCTTCTGTGTTGGATGCTGCTTTGATGATTTGTGTGGACAAAATGCAGAATTTGCCTGCTTTAGAGACTTGTTTGTTTTGAAACTGTTTTATTCTTGAAGTTGAACTGTGTATTAGCCATGTAAACAGGTCCCAACACAAGGCAAACCTTTAATAATGCAGTAGAGTATTTAGCATATGTTTGGTTGTTCCCTCTTTTGAGCTATGAACGCTCCCTCTGATATTTCTGTTCATGAAATTCGTGCCAATAACATGTTTCTTTCTCTCTCTCTATAAATAATTCATTAAGAAAAAGTATTGCATTTTTACACAAATGTTGTCCTCCGCTACAAGTCTTTGCTGAAGAAGCGCAAACATAATATCTCTTTCTGCACAGTTAAAATATTCAGTGTAGAATCAACTCGTACAGAGTAAACATGGTCCCTATTGCTCTAATATATACTCTTTCAGAGTTCAGTTAGCCATGGAAGTTTACTGTGTGTGGGTATATCATTATTCTCTGAATGCGTAATATGCTTCATGTCTTTTTTTATCAATGAAAGGAAGAGAGAAGGCTGTTAGAGGCCTTGTAACAGTGGGGTGTTCCGTACTGTTCCATGGAGATGAATGCAGCCAATATTTCTTCAGTAGTAATCTGCAGAGAGGAGAGCACAAGCATACCCCCCTTACACACACACACACATCTCCCCCAAAATCTTCGTCACAGCCGAGAAGTTGAGCTCTGCAGCAGGCCCTGTAAATTTGACTAACAAGCCTTGCTGCTGCCACGCCATGGACAGCAGGGATTATGAAATAGGGACTGACGTGTCAAACCAGAAGCTCTCCACCAATCACGGACTACAATGCTAACTACAAATGTAACAACACCCGCAATAATTGGAGGACTCTTTTTGGCTATGCTAACAAGGGATATGCCTCAAATACACCCAGAAAGCATCTGCCAATTACCATTTCATTTGTTGATGGTACATATGGTTCCTGTCCAGATTTTACACACCCACCCACACACACACACACACCGTCCCGATGGCTTACAGCAGCTAAAGATTCCCCACTGCCTAATTCCCATAACAGAAAGGGGACATTTTTCAACAGGAATGAGAGGCCTCAGATAAGGGGACTGCCTGTCCTGTCTGCAAAGCTAGATTGTCCACTTTGATGAGCACCGTTTCGACCCGCTTTTTCATACACTAATCTCATCTTTCTCATCTTTTCTCTGGTCTCTGTCCATGCCTCAGACAAGACCATATCGCTGTCCATCTGAGAAACCACATATATTTTTTCTCCTTCCTTCCGTCTCTTCGCTGTGAAAGGGATTAGACTGTAACAGATGGAATTTTGGGGGGGAGGCAATCATGGATGTTTTAAACTAGCTGGAGTTTGTTGCACCCTCTGTGCAGGATTCTTTTGGTAAAGCTCCTGGGTGTTGCATGCACCATTAGCAGTAGATGCTCTGATCTCCATATTAACACACTGATGATTTTTTATTATACGGGGGGGAGGTTAGCTTTCCCCTGTTAGATAAGCACACAGGAGCGTTTAGGGGTCTGGCTTTAATTAGAGCTGAACTGTGTTTTTTTCCCCGTCTGTTCTGTTTCCACCTGTCTCTCACAGAGGACCTCCGGTCACATGATGAAGATGAAAGAGTCAAATGTCCCCCCCTAGTCACGTCTCCACTAGTGCTTAATGGCTTAATGGAACGTTTGCTAGATCCTGCTATGTACACAGTCAAGGTTTCAGTGTTCATTCAACTCATAGAGTGCATCTGAGCCTGTAGGGATCAAATGTACTCTTATCAGGATAAAACAGAATTTAATTGAGTTGATTTAACATTGTGCATTTGCTATGTGGGTATGCCCTGAGGTTGGAGAGGAATGCTGATATGCTGTAGCTCTTTCACACTCTTGATGCGTTTGCCAGTTGAAGCGCGGTAATGCTAGGGTTTGGTGATGGTTCTTGTTCTTATTTGATCGCTTCACCAAGTGCTCATGAAGTGCAGTGGTCTTCAAGAGTACCTGATTATGAGTCACGCTGTGGTTTTGCATCTGTATTGAGTATCAGCGGCTCTTGCTACGTATAGGTCCTGCATACTTGGTGAAGCATTGCTGAGTGTCTTTCATGGTTGTCAGTGGGTTTGGGGAGGGGTTTTGTGCGTAATTAAGAACAGAACGCTGATTTGAGGCAGGATGGAAGCCTCAATACCCCAACATTCCAAAGGGCATGCTCTGCTCCCGGATCCACAAACCACAGCTCCTCACGGCTGTGGTTACCATGGAGACTCTAGCTGTTCTTGTCCTCGTCTCCTCCTCATATGAATGGCAGTGTATACTGTATTGTACATAATGTGTAAAAATCACTCTGGATTAGCGAATCTGCCAAGCAAATAAAATGAATGATGTAAGAACAGCAGAAACGGTAACTAATTTTTACTGATTCCAGGGATGTTTTCACTGTGCTGTTCTTTGGGTGGGGGTGTACTGTGACCTGCCTCTTGCTATAGAGGGATGGTCAGCCAAGCCAAGCCAGCATGGCAGCCCATTAATATTCCACTGGCATTAGAGTGATGTAGAGCATGAATCACGTTTGTGCGTTCCCAGTCTGAGCCGGGCGTGTGCCGTGGGGCTCATGCGTCACGCGCAGAGAGAGGCGGTAAAAGGGGCGCGTGTTTCTGCAGCCGCCGCGGCGGCGTGTTTCCTAACGCTAACGTCCCGCAGCTGCGGGTGTTTGTCTAACGCCTGTCCTTACTGCCTCTCCGTATGCGCGAGCGGAGAGCAGAGCGGAGGGGCAGCTGTGACTGGAGTGGCCTGGCATAATCTGCTCTGTGTGTGTGGGGGGCGGATGAAAGGGGGCCTGTTCCTACGGCTACGCCGGCGTTTGATTGGCTGTGAGGCGATGAGCGCACGCTGCGCAGGAGAGTTGCGTGGGTCGGAGGGCACCGCGCCGGCGTGGGACAGCGCCGCTCGCGCACGGCGATGCCGGCGGACCGTTTGCTTGGCCCGCGGGTTGTCATGTGAACACGTTGCGCGTTTGATTCCGCGTCGCCGAAATTGTCGCCCGAGCATTTTACTGAAAGCGCTTTGGGCGTGCGGCATCGGGGAGCCCTTCTCCCTGCTTTTGAAACGCGGGGTTTGGATTTATGCACGGTGGAGATGCGCACTGAATACCAATCTGTGTCATTTCTCATCTGAAATTCAGCAGCCTTTCAGGCACCGGTAGAGCTCCTCCTGATTGCTGAAAGTTTGGAGTTTTAATAGGAGCAAAGCTGTTCATTGATATGATGGCGCGTGTTTGGTGGGTACCAGCGGGAGCTGAACGCGCGAGCGGGAAGCCTGCGGGGGATGAGGTCATCACACCGCGGGAGACGCGTGTGCGGGTGGGGAGGGAAAACAGACAGAGAAGCGGTGTGCGGGCGGGGGGGGAACAGACAGAGAAGCGGTGTGCGGGTGGGGTGGGGGAGAACAGACAGAGAAGCGGTGTGCGGGCGGGGGGGGAACAGACAGAGAAGCGGTGTGCGGGCGGGGTGGGGGAGAACAGACAGAGAAGCGGTGTGCGGGCGGGGTGGGGGAGAACAGACAGAGAAGCGGTGTGCGGGTGGGGTGGGGGAGAACAGACAGAGAAGCGGTGTGCGGTTGGGGGGGGAAACAGACAGAAGCGGTGTGCGGGTGGAGGGGGAACAGAAGCGGTGTGCGGGTGGGGTGGGGGGGAACAGAAGCGGTGTGCGGGTGGGGTGGGGGGGAACAGAAGCGGTGTGCGGGTGGGGTGGGGGGGGAACAGAAGCGGTGTGCGGGTGGGGTGGGGGGGGAACAGAAGCGGTGTGCGGGTGGGGGGGAACAGACAGAAGCGGTGTGCGGGTGGGGGGGAACAGACAGAAGCGGTGTGCGGGTGGGGGGGGGGAACAGACAGAAGCGGTGTGCGGGTGGGGGGGGGGAACAGACAGAAGCGGTGTGCGGGTGGAGGGGGAACAGACAGAGAAGCGGTGTGCGGGTGGGGGGAAACAGACAGAGAAGCGGTGTGCGGGTGGGGGGGGGGAACAGAAGCGGTGTGCGGGTGGAGGGGGAACAGACAGAGAAGCGGTGTGCGGGTGGTGGGGTGGGGGGAACAGACAGAGAAGCGGCCCTGGCCCTCTGTCCGTTCCGCTTTCTCACTTGAGAGACCTTGGAGCTGCTTCAGGCTCTGATGGATGCTCTTCCCAGTCCGCCCTTCACGTGTCTCCTCGCCGGTTCAGGATTTATTTCGTCTGTCAGAAGCCGGCCAATCGCGCGCTTCGTACGGCTCGCTGCAAGCGACCAGGAAGCTCTGTTTTCTTTCTCATGCCGCTCAGCTTCCGCTCTCTCACACCTGGTCTCTCAGAGCGTGGCTGCAGCTTTGGGCTGTGTAAGAGCAGGGCATCGTAGGTGGGTACCCAAGTGGCTCTGTTGGCAAAGGTCCTCGCCATAAGGGTAGGCTGAGCGCTTTAGCCGAGGCGCTGCTAGTTCAGGCAAGAGCTGCTGCTTTCACCACGGGTCCAAAGCAATGGTCAGGTGGACTTAAGTCATTCAGTGTTCCAGCTGCACTAGCGCCCCCTAGCTTCCCTCTGGGGACCGAAAGGTTACTGGTTTGTTTTCAGTGAGGAATGTGCCTCTCCTCCTCTCTCTGTCCTGCAGGCTTGCTTGTGGTGGTGTGAGCGCAGAAGGATGACACAAGGGCGTTGTGCTCTTGGCTATAAAAACATTCCCCGCAGGTGAGAAACGGGGCTAAATGAAAGCACGCAGAAACGCTCGACATGATGACGCAAGGCTCGACGGTGCTCCACAATAAAGCGGAAAGACTTGCAGTGAAGTGTACTGAATGAAACCCTGAGCCATTGTGAATTTTCATTCATTTATTTATTTATTTGCTTACTGCGCGTCTGGGGAATGGTTCTGTCTGTTACCAAGCAACAGGACGTTGAGATGCATTGAGCCGATTTATCTGTGCGTTTTGATGGACTTTTATCACATAAAATGGAAAACGCTGTCATTTAAAATAAAAAAATCTGAATCCTTTTTAGAAAGAGTTTTTTTAAAATGAAATTCCATTTAAGCACCGGTATCATGCAAGCGCCATCGCTGAATGACACACAGACAGATTCCATGAATCTGTTTAGATTGGGCGGAGCCCCTGAGGAGTGTTTTAAGCCAATAGAAAACAAGGATGTGAAGTAAAGCACAGTACTTAAGCTCATGCAGACAAGACAGCACTTCAGTCTGCAGGGGCCTTCCTCATGAGTGGACAGAGTAGTGGGCGTGTGCTGTGCTGTGCTGTGCTTTGCAGTAGTTTTACTGGTCCTGCTCCTAGCGGAAGGCATGGATGTGCATCGGATGTGCATCGGATGTGCATATTCCCCTTCTCTTGCGCTGTGAATGTGAAAGGCAGCCGCCAGTGTTAAACATGCGCCGATTCCTTCCCTGCTCTCCTCTTCTGACTCCAGAAGAACTCTGGGCGGGGCGGGGCGGGGCGGGGCGGGGGAGAGGGCCGCCTCCCCAGCATGCCACTGCCCACACCACCTGCTACACTGTCTGTCCCATGTACTCTGAGATCTTACCGCTCATGACCCATATTTACACAGGCTTAGACTCAATCACAGATATATGCTTACACACATGCATGCACATACACACACACATACTCAAACACATTCACATGCAAGCACAAGACACCCATACACACACACACACAAACACACACCTGTTAAAGCTCACACTCAATCGGCCTTTCAGAAATTATTACATTACAGTTTTTAATAACCGCCAACTGATACTGAAAATGGCCTGCCTGGCCTGCTTAATTGTCAGTACTCGTTATGTGCCAGTGTAAGTCTCTTCAGACAGTCCACTTTTAATCACAGGCTTTGCTAACTGTGTCTAATGCAAGGCCCACAGTGAGCTTGCTTCTCAACTGAAACCTGTTTGAAGTGAATAATTAAAGTTCGGCTGAAGTCCTCTCCTTTGTTCTCACAAAAGCAGTTATTTAAAGAATGTCATCTTATCAGCAGTACAGGTTCTACAGGCAGTAGACAAGACGAGAACTCAAAGATCAGCTGCAATTTGTCCGTCTTTTCCAGTTAGAAGCATATCAGTGTAGCCAATTATAATATCACCTGTATTAGAGGTTTATATAATTTTTATGGGATGTACACTTTTTTCCCCATTGTAAACTCTATTGCCTGTAGGAGTATAAGCAGCAGTATGAAGCAAGACGAGCTGCCGTCTGTTCCATCACGCGAGGTGTGTGGGTTGTATGAAGGCGTACGTGACTGTCAGACAGCGTCTGCCACATCCCGCTAGCACCGCCGCCATCCCAAACCGCCTGTCCATGCACTCGAGGGCATTATGGGAGTTTTCCCCTGAACTGTCACTGCGTGAGCGAGAGACGAGTCTCACTTCAGCTTTCAATTTTTGCTGAGCAGAGAGAAATAGGCTGCAGGTTGGGAGGGGGGGGGGCGGGGGGATGGAATCTAATCCATTTTCCTCTCCGCGCTTCTCTATGCACCCCCAGCCTGGACATGATGACTTGATAGAGAGGAGGAGGCAGGGTCACCCTGACAACTGCAGCGATTGACAGAATTCTTAGCGAGAGGCCTTGACACGCAGCGAAGGCAATCAGGATCATAGCGCCTTGCGCTCGGAGCTGGGGTCGGCGCTACCGGCGGGGGTTCGGCCGCTGAGCCGTACGAGCCGGTCTCTCTCACACCTGAGCCTTTGCCTTAGCGTGTCTGGGCCCGTGAGAGAGGAGCCTGGATTGAGCCTGCATCGCTAGCCCAGCTTCCAGTACGTCAGAGAGCCAGAGCAGGCTTCAAATGAGACTGATGAAGACAAGAAGGCACATGAAGAAAGAGCCTTTCTGACCGTCCGCACTCTTCAGCTCATCGTCAGACATACGAGGAAAGACAGTGGCACCAGAGCCGGAGTCTTGTTGATATTATAATGACAGATACCAAGTATTGGCGTTTGAGGTTGTAGATGGGAAAGGCCTGGCTCATTTCACTGCCTGGAATTAGAATGGGAGAATTGCTCCCGTAGCTTTGTCAAAAAAACAAATCTGGGTTTGTGGTTTGGCGTGTGCCCATGTGTGTGGTTGGCATGTGCCCGTGTGTGTGGTTGGCGTGTGCCCATGTGTGTGGTTGGCGTGTGCCCATGTGTGTGGTTGGCGTGTGCCCGTGTGTGTGGTTGGCATGTGCCCGTGTGTGTAGTTGCTGTGTGGCCATGTGCCCAGACCCCAGTACCAGACTGTGGGAGCTCAGGCAGCAGACATACAGATGAAGCTCTACTCCTCTGGCTCTCTCGCTTCAAGCCTAACTGTGCTGCTTGATTACATGGGGACGTACAGCATCTTGCGTAATCCAAGCCTCAGCCGAGATCCGTTCTTTACTGTGAGCGATGCTTTCTTCTTTCTCCTTTTTATCATAATCAAATATCAGAGGTAAAGGTCAGTGCTATAATATGCAGATTAGATTCTGAAAAAGACTGAGAAGTTTTGCCGCAAAATTAACACAGCTTCAGGGCTGTGGTGGTCGCTGGTGTTCTTTGAGGTTGCAATTGTTTTTGGTTATTATTCAAATGAGAGGTCAGGACCAGTTTTTTTTTTCCAATTTAATTATTTGTTGGTGGGAAGGTAAAGTCGAATGTTGCGGGAAATCGGTATTCAAAGCGGGGAAATAATCGCCTTTCAGCCTCCGGTGAACTTTATTCATGTGCTTGAATGCAGAATTCACTCGGGGAGTTTTTGTAATAAAACTGTTGGCCGCTTCTTGCAAGCCACCATTGTGCTTCTCCTCCTGGTCCCCCGCAGACCAAAAAAGATTCAGCCAATCGCGATGCTTCAAACTCCCCGGCCTACTTTCGGAGTCTGAATGGCAGGAAACAAAGAGAGCGGAATGTCTAATCCCTGCCGTGGGAATCCTCGCATTAGCATGGAGATGAGTGTGTCCCGCTGTGTTGTTCCCAGTTCTCTTTCTTGTTTTTCCCCACGGTGTAGCGCTCGATAGCTTCCGTGTAAGCCTGACACGGTTTGACTGTCTTGGCACCGCTTGACAATCTTTAACCACAGGTGGTGTTTAGACGAAGACAGCCAGCGCCAGTTTATCTTGCCCTCTTAGATTATTAGTTTGACTCGAGCAAGATGACGAGAGATTACGATCATCCTAAAACGGCTGGAGAATGGCATCTTCATGGGTCTGTGAATGTCTAGGTGAGACCGCGGACGCTCTCTTGTCTTGGAACGAGATCGTTAGCCAAATTAATGAGCTATTAGGATACTAGTTACCCTTTCAGGAGCTCTTGATGTGCAGATGCCTTAATCATCTCCATTGAAATCATAATCATGTCCTTCCCTTTGATTACCTATGGTGCGCAAATAAGATTCTAAAGGTTAAACGTAGTTGTGATTCACTTGTTCCAGACTCATAAAACTAATCCGGCTATGATTTAATTAGCTTCAAAACAAGAATCAAAATAAGACATGAAAAGCCTATATCTTACACACACCAGCCCACCTTACACCTTATATGGCACACAGTAAATCGTTCAGTGTTAAATCAACTCTTACAGATTACATACAGTCCCTATTGGACCCATACGTACTCTGTTAGAATTATATTAACCCGGGACATTTTATTGCACACACACACACACACACACACACACACACACACACCAGCGGACCTCACCCCCTCACGCCTGCTGTGCGCCATTTTGTGAGGCGGAGGCCGAGGCAGCCCGGCGAGGTTTGGGCAGAGTGGTGCGGAGGGTTGGAGGACAGGCCCGTGAAACACGCAGGGCGTTCAGGCGTGCGGCACTAACTGGATCACAGCGAGCGGAACCGATATCACGGGTAATATGATTAGTGTGAACTCCACTATTTAGCATCAGGATGCCACAGCGAGGTTATACATTTCACTCTCTCACCCCCCCTGCCCCCCGCCCCCCCACAAGCCGGGTTGGCAAGCGGCTGGGTCTTTTATTGCCATCGCCGGGGGACCCCTGGCAACCGCGCTCCTGATGAGCACCGCCAAGCAATAAGCAAGCAAAGAGCCCGGAGTGACACCATATGGCACCGGGAACAACAGCCTACTGAAGATTACACCCGCTCTGCGCTTCACCACAAGTGGTGGCAGCAGGACAGAAAACAAAAAAACTTTGGGGGGAAATTAGGCCTTGTTCCTCCATCATGTTAAATTATGAAGCGAGCTGCTGTTGACCACACTTTCTTTTCGGTTTGAGGAAGGAAGGAAGTCTCGCACTCTGGTTTCGGTGTGTATGTGCGTTTGGTGTTTGTCAGGTTGTTAACTGTTAACCTTGATGGCAGTGCTTGCATTGATGAACTGACTGAGTCAAATGGGTCAAGGGGGACACGCAATGGGCTCAGTGTAAATGGGTGTGGTTTACACTAACTCTGGCTGTGCGGTCTTGGGGTTAGACACACGCTTTTGAGAGCGAATACAGAGAGTATGCGACCTATGTATGGTCATGAATGTCGGTGCCGGGCCATCTTTGGCCCGATGTCTCGACGCTCTACTTCCTCTTTAACCCTCCCTCGCGCTGCCGGGAGAGTAAACTGGCGAAGCTATTTTCGGATGCCGCGCTTTAATTAACAAGGCTGTGGGAGAGAGCCCCCGGCTCTCAACAGGAACCCGGGGTGCTGGAAGGAAACATGAAGGTTAACAGCATGTTCTCTGACTGCGCGTCGCTAACAGTGGGGAAAGCTGTTAAAGAACGGAGGAGTGGAAGGTGGCGCCCCCTGCTGTCAGGGAGGGCACACCGCCCGGTTTCTCAGCGGCGGGGGGGGGGGGGGGGGGTTCGCAGTGTGGCGCCTCCGTCCCTGTTTTGGAAATGGTTTTCGGCGCACAGCGCGCACCTTCACACTCCACACTCCACACTCAGCATCTCCTGGAGCTGGGTATGACCTTCACCAAGGGGTCGGGTTATTTACAAAACCGGTCCTTTGTAAATTGCTGGACAAGCTGTTTTAAAGGTGTTTCACTGATGACAGTGTCTGAGCCTTCATATGTCAATGGCTTCTTGACAACTAAATTTGCTAAAATTGACTGAAGCGCATTGGGGGGAAGACTTAGCGTTAAGTTCTCACAGCCTTGTGTGGTGCCAAAGGGATCTGCAGTCAAAAGTGCTCAGAAAACCTTCAGTTGTACTGCAAGTCGGGACAGCCATTAAAACCACACGTAATTTTCTACACGTTATGAATGATTACAGACACGTGTATGGGCGACGCAGTATGTGCTGATCCGCTTTAACGGGCTCCTGCGTTTCGTGGTCGGTGCGAAAGCCGCTTCGGGAAAAACTGTGGTGGCCATTAAAAAAAAAAAAAAGATCATGGCAACAAAGCGGATGGAAACAGACTGGCCCATCTGCGACGGCCCGCTTGCAGGACAGGAACAGCGTGTTTGCTCTGCCTGGCTTCCAGCCGGCCGCGGGGATCACAGCGAAGCCAAGCTGCTCGTGCACCGGGCGTGGCTCGGCTAGCTCGCTAGCGTAGCACCGTGAATTTTCCGTAAAGCGTAGCTCTAGTGTAGCAGGTTACCGTGACAACAGTCTCTGGCGACACAACCCTCAGGCTCAAAATGACAATGACAATGTTGCCCGAGGTTTACCTCAGATCCACTGCCACTGGCGAGCCATTGAGCGCTTGTGCCGGTGAATGTGTGTGTGTGTGTGTGTGTCTCTGTCTCTGTCTGTGTGTGTGTGCACCTGTTTTGTGAATGATAATGAGGCCGCTGTGCGTCACTGAATGATACCTGAATTCCAAAAAGGCTTTGCCTTTGGTCTCTGTCATTCATGCTCTACAGAACTGTGAGAAACAGAGAGAGAGAAATGGGGAGAGAGAGAGAGACAGTGAGAGACAGAGAGAAAGAGAGGGTGAGAGAGAGACAGTGAAAGACAGTGAGAGAGAGAGAAAGAGAAAGAGAGGATGAGAGAGAGAGGAGTAATGGGATTTAGAGACTGGGTGAGAAAAGGAAGAGGAGATGGAGGGATTCCTGTGCGTCAGTGTTGGAGCAGTCCTTGCCTGTGCTGCTGTCATTCATAAAAATGAGACTGCGCCTGCTGCATACCGATGAGCTCAGGGTTACCCCACACTGAGACACACACACACACACCCCCACCGAATCCGCACACACACACACACACACGCGCGCGCTCACACCCACCCACCGCCAGAACTCCCCTCCCCCCCTTCTCTGAGGAAACATGCCTGTTACGCTGCAGCTTGTGCTGCATCCACCTTCCTCTTACTAACAGTGTGCAATGCTGCTCAGAACAGCGCATGTTCTGCATGCAGCTGCACCTCTCTGCACACTCTGCACCACTCTGCACACTGCAGTCCTTCAGGGGAAAGGGGAATCAATGCAGATCTCCCCATCAAGGGCACTCAGTCACACACACGCAAGCACACGCACACACACACACACATGCTCACACTCACACACATGCATGCGCATGCACACACACGCAGACACACTCATGCAAACACAAACGTGCACACACGCACGCATATTTCAGCCAATCAGGAATTCCAGTAGATGATTCTCTTATTCTTTTTAAAAAAAAAAAAAAAAATTTGGCTAAAGGTTGAGCAAAGCTAAATGCACACATCACAGACATGTTTGAGCAGTACACAGAACACACCGTGGGAGTGCAGTCAGAGTTCAGTTTGGGACATGCTCTGCTAAGCTCTCCGGCTGTCCTCTGTTCTGAATCAGTCACTGAAAAAGGGTGAAAAAGGCTTCAGGAGTTTTAGAGTCTGCTCCCAGGCTCAAGTCTGCTATCGCCTGCTCCCTGACGGCCTGCTGCTGACGTGGCTCTCAAAAGGGGCGGCATCATTTTTATTATTTTTCTCAGGCGGATTACATTCCACAGTCTGCCCCCATATTATAGGAGGAGAGCTGCTTGGGGGGGAAACTTGTTTAGATTATCCCAACTGCTGGCTGCATTGTAAAATATAAAAAAGGTTCTGTTTACTCAAATGGTCTGAGAAATTAATGAAACCGTTTGACTTCATCTGTTGAAGTGCGTTCACTGGTTCTTCTTTTACTCTTTTTAATTGAGTAATAACAACTTATTTATTACTTATTTAAGTTGAGAGTTCATTTTGTGAAGTTGCTGTTTTGTTGAATGGTGCCGCGGACTCCACAGAAATGGGTGGGAGCTTCTGTCCGAGAGCAGAGACCTGGTCTGGGATGCATTATTCATGCTGGAGAACGGCCGTGGAGCCCGGGGCTGATCCAGGGTTTAATATTAATAACAGGGCTCACGGAGAGATTTGGCACGGCTGAAAATAGTCCACAGGCCGGGGAGGGAGATCCCTTTGAGTTTCTCACGCATGCTAACGGCCGTGACTGGGTCTCAGTCACGCTGAAGCCACACAGCGCCGCTCCGCTTGCACCTGCCCAATGCCACCTGCTCAGTGTCTGTACAGGAGCAGCAGTGATGCCGCTGCGCAAGGCTCATCTGTGAGGTCTAAAAGAGCATAACTGGGGGAAAATGCCTGCCTGGCTTCCTTTATTTGCCCAGCATTGATCTGAGAGGCATTGCCCTTCAGAGCGGCTGCAGTGGTGCAGCACATGACCCTCATTTCCAGCGCCTTTGTGGAAACATTTCTCGCCAACCGCGGCTCTCTCCAGCCGGTATTTATTTAGCGAGTCTCGCCCGTTTTAATCCTGTCGGCCCGGGTGTTTGCGCTATGGGCCACTGCTCTGGAGCAGCGGGAGCTGTTCTCTTCCTTCTCCGAGCACAGACCGGAGCCAGCGTAGACCCCACTTTCAGCTACCTGTGCTGTTTCAGTCGCTGAGACCTCTCTGTGCTCGTCTTCTGGGCAAATGATCTTCCATTTTCAGCATACTCATAACAGGAACCGATACCCACTTGAGTCATATTTCACGTTTCTCATCGGAAGTTAATAAAAAGCGTTTATGTAATATGTGAAGGGAAATGGGCTGTTTTCTAAGAGCAGTGGCAGGATTTGAAGGGCTGCTGTTAGTATTGCTTGAGACAGGCCTGCTTGTTGGCTTCACAATGTGACTCAAGGTTGACGAGTGCCTTGTCAATGCCATGCATGGAGGAATGTTTAGTTCCAGCACTGCTACAGTGTCAGATGCTCCCAGTCTGTTTATTTACTGCTCTGCCTCATACAGTTATGCAGGGCACTTTGATTTGGTTCTCTTGAGCACACGCACACACATACACACATGCATGCCCACACACACACGCCTGCACAGGCGCACACGTTCATATGCATCCACACTCATGTGCAGGCAAACACACAAGCAAATAAAAATTTTCATACACACACACACACACACACACACACACACACACACACACACACACACACACACGTGCACTCTCACACACGCAGTCATGTACGACTGAGGACCGTGATCACACAGGGTGCTGAGCATTTGACAGCATTAGCACCCAGCTGGTGGCCATATCCATTGGCACTGCACTGTGGTGGCGTAGTCTCTCTCACCATGTTGAGCAGAGTTCTCCACACATTGGCCCCCCCCCCCCCCCGGTTAGCTTCTCGCGCGCGCGCCCTCGGACAGCCTCCCTCCCCAGGCCTCAGACCCAGGGAGCCATTAACCTCGTTAGCACTCTGATCCGCGCGGCTGTACTGCGCGAGAGAAGCAGGCGTGGAATTAGAATCAGCTCAGCCAGCCCTCCACAGCGCAGCACTGATTACTAGCGGGCGGGGGGGGGCGGGGGGCGGGGGGCGGGGGGGTGGGTTTGGGTGCCGTTTATAAATAGCAGCGCGTCGCTGCGGCTACTGCTGCTTCTGAGGAGCAGTCAGGAGTGACTCAACAGCTGGGGCATCCCAGGTGTGCGGTGTGTGTGTGCATGCATTCACCCACTCTCTGTCCATTAGCCAAAGGTAGTGTGTGTGTGTGTGTGTGTGCGCGCATGTGTGCATTCCTGTGTGTGTGTGTGTGTGTGCGCGCGCATGTGTGCATTCCTGTGTGTGTGTGTGCGTGTCTTCCCCGAATTCCACATCACAGAGCAGAAGGGAGAATTCAAGGCATTCATTGATACACTTACATGTGCTGTTGCTGGTAAAGAGGAGGATGACGATGAGCACGCTGAGCAGCGGTGTGGATGAAGGCGCTCTCTGGCACGCGGATCAAAGCGAGAGGTCAGGGGCTGAGACTAATGACAGCCTCAGACCCCTCGCTCTGTTCAGCTCGGGCTCAGGGGCTGTTTAGTGGCCGGGGATCCAGAGGAGGCTTTGTGCAAAGCTCTCAGTGACTTACTCACCGAGCCCCGGCCATTCATCTGGATGAATAGCTTCTCTGGCCTTTGTTCCTGCCACGCGCTCAGAAGCCACATCCTTTTTTTAATTGGCGCGTGTTTCAGTGACCCGGCTCGAGTGGACGGTACAGCGCCGAGCGCTTTCATACGGAAGCCCTGCCACGCCTTTGCGGGAACCCTGCTTTTCACTCTCTCAGTTTGGGGCTTCATTAGAGCTGGGAATTAACAATCAATTGCGCTACAAAATAAAGCGTAAAAAAAATAAAGCACAGCAGTTCTTCACACAGTTTGTGCTGTCTGTCTTCACACAGTTTGTGCTGTCTGTCTTCACACAGTTTGTGCTGTCTGTCTTCACACAGTTTGTGCTGTCTGGATTGTGGCAGAGCGTATGCATTATAACCTCTCTCTCTTATATATTGTATGATGGGCACTGGGCATGCTAACTCGTCTGAAGCTTACAGTAGCACATTGCCTGTCAGGGCGAATCTAATGCAGAAGCCCTGTGCCCTTTGATTTTAGTAGGTGGAAACTGGTGACTGGTTTCTGCATGCTGGACTGTGAGTGATAGGGGGAGATCATTTAGAGCAGGGGGCTCACACTATGCCTGTCCTGGTAATTATCTACTCCAGTGCTTCAGAGAGCCTCAAGTCCTTATGACAGGTGACTGGAACAGTTTATTTGGTTAACGCTTCTCGTGGCTGAAGTCGTGATTCCATAACTGTGCGGTTAAAATTCAGGAAGCGCTTTGGCGGTGTAATGGCGGTGTAAGGGTAATCTGCGAGAGGCGGTGACGCAAATGTTTCCCCCCCGAAATATCGCTCTCTGTGCTAATGGGGCCCTGCGCGCATTACGAGTCCAAATTAACATTCCGCTGCAGCACTGCATCGCCGTCACTTTATGGGACTGGAACAGGAAACGGCCCATTCTTCAGCGTTACGGGCCTGCGTGCCGTGCCAGCCGAGAGCTCTCCATGGTGCTGAAATTTCCGTCCCCTCTAATGTGTGCTGCGCTCTGGTCTGAAATCTGACGTCATAATGGAACCTCTCCTTTTCTATCTTTATTAGACTGAAGGAATTCGCCATCACTTCATTCACACAGTTATTAAACTACACAACACTGAAAGCTGCAGCCGGCCGTGGATCTGCTGAAACACACTTGATATCTTGAGACTTATAGGCTGAGTTGATGTTTGAGCACAGTTTATATTCTTAGTACCTGGCAAACCAAAATAATTGCCTCTCCTCTCTGTTAGCTTAGTATGTTGGTATTACAGCAGGACTGGATAACAGCTGGCTTCTACAGCGCTAACATCTAACAGTGTGAAGATAATGAGCATATTATTATAATATAAAATATATCTATCATTTTTGTCACACGTTGCTGGTTAGCCTGGGCAGTGCAGTCAGATAGCGTAGCTTTCCTCATCTGCATTCTGCTTCTGACTGTGCTTGAGGACACATTGATAGAGCAGCCTGTTCTCCAGCTGCAGTCAGCAGTTCTTCTAATCATCAGGGGGGTCATTTGCGATGAAACACGGATTTTATCCCGAAAACAACATCGGCCTTTCATGTATGGTTTATCGTCTGTGCAAACCGATGCATTACATTGTACAGGAGTTTCTGATGAAACATGAGCTTAAACCCCTAAAGATGCACTTTGAAGTGGTCTGCACACGAGCACAGAAATCCCACCTTTTCGCTCATGAGTACTGGCAGCCCGACTCCGCTCCAGTGCTGCTGGAGTCTGTTCCAGGGTTTCCTGCACGCTGCCAGCACAGCCTGCTTCTGTGACACTGTAACACACTGTTAGCTGCTGCCAACCTGCTGGTGCTAATGCTGTACTGTGGAGCTTCCTGATGCTAAAATAACCCTCTCTTTCTTTTTCTCTCTCTCTCCCCAGTGCTCAGCATCGGTGAGGGGGGATTCTGGGAAGGCTCGGTGAAGGGGCGCACCGGCTGGTTCCCTGCAGAATGTGTGGAGGAAGTGCAGATGAGGCAGTACGACCCACGGCTCGGTAAGACCGCCCCGCCCCGCCCCGCCCCACCCCGCCCCACCACGCTCTGCCCCGCCCCCCCGCCTGTCAATCAGGCCCCTTCCCTTATTCATTTGACTTATTTTTTTATTCATCTTCTGCACATTCCCCGTCCTCAGCCTCCTCCCCACACTCCTGTCCCGGTGGACCAGCTGAGCGCAGCCGACCTAACCTGCAGCACGCCTTTGATCTGCAGCGGCCGCCTCCTTAGCGCTCGCTGTGGGGTAGTGATCGCACAGAGCTCAGGCCGCATTACCAGGGCGCCAGGATCAGGGCTCAGCTGTTTATCTGCTGACCCTTTCCACTGCGGGCCAAAAAGGGAGAACTGACCCCAGATCAGCAGCCCTGTCTGTGTGCAGTTTTATGAGCGCAGGCGCTGGCATGGTGGTGGCAGGGATGATTGGCGGGTGTGTTGCTTTCGGGGAGCGGTACCGAGGGGGGGGGGCTCCTAAGTGCCTCCTGCAGAGGTGCCAGCCCAGTGAACACTGTTTAAATGCGCTGTGAGATCTCCAGCAAGGAGGATGAGCGTTTTCAGCGCAGGAGACGCCAGTATCCTCTCCGGCTCCACAGGGGACTCTCAGGAGGGGGAGGCACTACCCTCCTCCACCCCCCCCCCCCCCCCCCCCCCTCACCGCCCATGGTTACTGGGACAAGTGATGCTGCCTCCTTGTTTTTAATCCAGAACATTCTCATTATTTTCTCTTCTTTATGCAGGAGTTATGGGGGGGGGAGGGGTGACTGCAGATTTTGGCCCAATTGTGTGTGTGTGTGAGAAACCTCTGAAGAGGGGTGTCATAAAGCGTAGATGTGCGCACATGTGGTTGAACATTCTCCTTTTTAATTTAGCGATCTCCCAGCAGATGTGTGTGACGGGGGGGAGGGAGCGATCCGTCTCCTCCACATGCTTGTGCAGCGAGACCATATGTCAGCTTTGCTGTGTATGTGTGTGCTGTGGTTGCACATTTTAGTTGTGTGTGTGTGTGTGTGAAGGAGAGAGGTGACAAATATATACTCCCTCCACACACACACTGGCACACACACGCTCCAACACACACACACAGGCACACAACTACCCACACACATGCACAGTTACACACACACACACACACACACACACACACAGAGCCTCTGTAGCAGCTGTAGGAATCCCTCTAATGGAAGTGATAAATTGAGCTCCAGCACATCAGTCAGAGAGGGGGTTAAATGCATTTCGCTCAGATTAATGGCTTCTCTGCTCTGTGCAGGAGTTTCATTATAACACTGATTGCCCAGGTTCCTCCACTTGAACATCCTTAATGCAAAAGGCAAAAAAGAATAAAATAAAATAAAATCTGTCCTAAATTGAAATGATGCCCAGGGCAAAGACAAACTTTGTTTAGTTTTTTTTTTTTTTTGTATTTCCGAGTGCTGTCTGCGCTCACCCTGATTGATGGTCGATTTTAAAATAGACATTAGAAGGCCTCGAAGATGCAAGAGCATTTGCGGTTTTTTGGAAAAGAAACAGACATGGCGACAAAGCTATTCTTGAATGCCATTACTCAAGGTAATATTTCATGCATAATTTGGCTGCATTTGTTCAGTTTATGAAATGCATGGACATTTCCATAATGGATTTTGATTATGGATTACTTCTGAAGGTTTGTCCGTTTTGCCTGGGATGTTCTGTTCAGAGCCACAGTGTCCTTTCCTTTATTTCTCAGCCCAGTGTTTCCCTCTTATCATTACATAGTACCATAGATGCTGACTCCAGATCAGTCCTGAATGGTTTTTCCCTCTGTTTTATTATGAATGGGCTCTGCGTGGGCATTGGCTAAGCTGATCCTGAATCAGAAAGTACCCTGCATCCCTCTCCAGCTAATTATCTGCACTGTGAACTGTGGAACACTGTGCATTATGATGTAACAGTACCGCAGTGCTGGTCATGTACGGGTGTGTTTGCGACCAGTTGGTTCTGACTGTGTCAGTACTGCAATATTGAGCCCATTCACGTACCTGTAGCCTTGTTGAATGGTCGCTTTTATTCTTTAGTGAAACAACCTCTGCCAGATACAGTCAGCCTTTTGCTCCCTTGCTCCCTGGGGGGGGGGGGGGGTCAGTAGCATCGCCCCAGATGTTTACCATGCGATAACGGAGCCAGGGCTTTGCGCTACGACCCAGCAGAGCGAGGGACAGGGCCCGGCCCGCACTTACAGAACGCAAACGGAGACGCCGTCCCGTACAGCTGAGCGTGTGTGTGTGTGTGTGTGTGTGTGTGTGTGTGTGTGTGTGTGTGTGTGTGTGTGTGTGTGTGTGTGTAGGGGGGCTGTGTTTGCTCAGATCAAAGTAAACACACTTGCTTCAGAGACTGTGAGCGTGGTGTCCCATCAGTACCCCCAGCCTTGCGCCCGGCCTCTGGAAGACCCTCTCTCCACTCGGCAGGGGTGGAGGAGACCCTGCAGCGGGAGCAGCCGGCTAGCCCAGCCGCCATAGCCATGGCAGCCAGCTGCAGGCACAGCGGCGCAATTAGAGTCGCTAGGGAAACGGCTACGGATGCGGGCCTCCGCTACGTGGTAGAGCCTGCGGATCGCACTGGCTGAAGGGCTGTGTTTATCGTGAGCTGTGAGTGACTCAGAGGCACTGTGCTTTATGCCCAATGCCCCAGGGGGCTGCCGGTACCCGTCTCCCTGACCGTACGGGGTACTGAGCGTGGGTGGGCGGGGCAGCTGTACTTCCTGTCCCGCCCCCTCTCCGCAGGAAATGAGCGGGTGCCTTGGTGGGCGGATGGGAAAAGGTCCTCGTGTGCGGAGAGAGGAAACGGCAGGGTAGGCTTTGACGTCGGTGGGGAGCAGAGACTGGGGCTAATTCTATGTGATTTTAACTGTGTTATCGCTGAGCCCGGAACCCAGCGCTCGACAGGATAATGGCCCCGATGGCACAGTGCTCATTAGCCTTCAGCAGTCAGTCACTCACGCGTCCGTGTTCATACGCACGTGCTGTTTGAGTCACCTGCCACCCCCCAAAATTAGACCCCCCCCCCCCCCCCCACCATCAGACCCGTGGAGAACGTTCGGTGGCACGGGCTAACACCCCCTAAACAGAAGCCAATTGGCAAGACAAAGGAGAGGATTCAGTCACACACGCTCAGTCTCTTTAGGGTGCATGTGTAGTCCTGTCAGCCCAATACAAACCTTCCGAGGTTAGAACACGCTGCTGGTGTCAGTGCGCTTCAGTCAGTGTGGCCTTCTGCGGCTAGCAACCGTGCGGCAGCGCTAACAGTCTTAACCAGGCTCCAGCTACAGTGCATGCAGGTGCCGTAGTACACAGTGCTGTCACCCACACATTTAACAGTAAAGTCCATTGTGTGCACTTCTTTACTCCATTTGAAAAGCTCATTTCAATTAGTGGTGTTGGTATATATGTGGACGTAGGGGAGGTGTCGATTCTCTGCTACAGCACTGGGCTTCGGTGCTGAGTCATCCTCTGGATGGGGTGGGGGGGAGGGGGGGGCGGGGGGTTGGATGTAATTATTCCAGCCAAGAATCCTGCTCGGAAGTATAAATAGAGTTAGAAGTGAGCGCTTGAGGACCCTGAGGGGAATCCCACATAGAACATTAAACCAGCCGAGCTGAATCAAAACTTCAGGTGAATTACGAGGGATAGAGAGTGTGTGTGTGTGTGTGTGTGTGTGCGTGTGCGTGCCTGTGTGTGCCTGTGTGAGCGTGCGTGTGTGTGTGTGTGTGTGTGTGTGTGTGTGTGTGTGCCTGTCTGAGCGAGTGTGTGCATGTGTGAGTGTGTCCGTGTGTGTGTGTGTGTGTGTGTGTGTGTGTGTGTGTGTCCGTGTGTGTGTGTCCGTGTGTGTCCGTGTGTGTGTCCGTGTGTGTCCGTGTGTGTGTCCGTCCACGTGTCCACGCATCCATACGTGATGCCCAGGCCTGCATAGATGCTATGACTCCAAAATAAATGAGAGGTGAAGGATTCGCAGAGGCAGCAGGCTCTCTTGTTGAGACAGAGGAACTCTTATTGAATGGAAGTCCTCTGCTGAACTCCACATATCTCCCATGTCATCATACATCACTTCTGGAATCGATAAATATTTTATGAGGCGTTGCAGCGGCCGGGTTGTGATGTGTTTTACAACGAGCCGCCAAAATTGCGCCTTCCCCCCAACCCCCCCCCCCCCCCCCATCCCTGCATTACTGGGTGACTCACCCTCCGATGAATCACCAAAATACAAGCGATGCTATTTTTAGATTTGGGATTTATTACACCTTTTTAACTGGAAGAATCTCTCCCTCACATGTGCTTCTGCACTGTTTCTCTTTTTCTCTGACCCTCTCTCTCCTCTCCTCTTTCTGTTTCTCTTTCTACTCTCTCACTCTGCTTGTGTCTTTATCATATCTCCTCTCCTCTCCTCTCCTCTCCTCTCTCTCTCTCTCTCTCTGGCATTAGCCTTGGCTGCAGGCTGAATATGACCATAGCAGTCTGTCTCAGGGGTGGGTTTATGGTCTCCCTGCGTCTCTGTCTGTGTGTGTGTGATGGGAGCCTCTTGCTCTGTCCTGTGGAAGTCTCTCTGGGGGCAGTGACTCCGCCTTCAGAGGACCTCTCACAGGCGCAGTCAGTGCTGCGGGGGGGAGGCAGAACACCATGCTTAATTCTTCTCTCTTTATTGTTGAGCAGGCCTCCTGCCAGTCAGTGGACCGGGTCTGTGTGTGTGGGTCAGTCAGTTGGAGAAGGTGACTGGGGTTGCGGGTGGGGGGGGGGGGGTAGTTGACGTCCTCCCAGCTGTTTCAGCAGTGCTGCCCCCCCCCCCAACAGCCAACACCTGTGCACATGTATCTCATGGGTCTGCCTGTGAGTGTTAATTAAACACATTCTGATGAGAGTCCAGCTGGCACAACATCGCTGCTACATATATTTATATATATAGTGATGCAACGATGGGCTGGCCACTGTATCACATGGGAACCAGACAGAATAAAGTCACAATGATAATTGGCTTAAGAGCTTTGATTTCAAGAACTGAAACTCTTCTGAAAACCAGAAAGGAGGACACAGTAAACAAAAACCTCTCTGGCAGGAGGCAGTGGCAGTGGCCAGGCAGCCTCATACAGGTGTCCCCGTTAGGCCTGGGAGCTGGGCCCATTATAAGCCCCAGTGCTCAGGCAAAGGCCAGCAGCTGTGGTGGCCGCAGTGTGAGTGGGGCTGGCGCTGTCCATGGTCCTGGGGCGGGCTGGAAAGCCTGAGGTGCTGAAAGGACAGCAAACCATCATCATTCCTGGCACCACTATATACACTCACACGCACATGCATGCACACACACACTCACACAGACACACTCACAGACACATTTAGGTGTAAAGATAAAGATGAAAATAAACACAGTGTATAATTATCACTCCTGTTCTTCCTGAAGTTTCCATCTCCCTGAGTGACTGATGATTGGCTGGCTCTATATTCGCCTTTTCACTTCTGAAACAAATTAGCACCAAGAATGGATCTGCTTTTTCTACTATTTCAAACTCTTAAGGTATCCAGACAAAGCATATACAGAATCCTAATATTGATATAAAGATATTGCAATGTCTAATATTGCCATGCCTATCGGGGGAATTAAGGCCAGGCGCAAACAGAACTGCACAGTCCGTCTTTGAGTATTTTTGATTTCACACCGTTTCTTTTAAAAAAGTTTTTTTAATCAAAAGTAGCACAGTTACAGCACACTTGTGGTGTGATCCCATTTGCACATACCCTGCTGGATACCTATTCACTCTGGGACCGTTGAGGATTTAAGGGGTCTGTCTGTTACCCCTGAGGCAGTGCATTCAGCATTACAATGCAGAGCGAGATCAGCCCGTGTTCTTCCACGATGGAGCACTTCAGCCATGTGACTCTGAGAAAGAGAGAGAGAGAGAGAGAGAGAGAGAGAGAGGGGACACGCAGTCAATCACTGTCTGAATCAGACAGCGGTAGCCGATGCCAGAGTGTACTCAGCCACTGAGGAGAGGCACAGAAAGCCTGAGGCTGTAGGCATTGTGCATTTTTGCCCCAAACAGCTATGGTGCCGTGCAGGAGACGCTGGCTTCCATTAGTCTGGGAGGGTTAAACGATAGCAGAGTGACTCCTGACCTCTGAGATCTCCCCGCATGCCTGTCCTTGGGCAGCGCGCGGCGGTAAAGCTGTGGAATGGGCTTTGCGTTTGATGGAGGGAGCTGAAACGGAGAGCAGGATAATCCAGCTGCTCCTGCTCCAATATGAGCTGCCTCCTGTCCCCATCTGGGGCTCACCGTTTCAATAGCGAGCGTGTGTGTGTGTGTGTGTGTGTGACCTGAGGTATTCAAAGTGATTTATGAATGTAGTGAAATTAAATATAAAGGCAGAAAAAAGGAGATTAAAAAGGAATAGAATTAGTTGAAGCAAGGCCTCTTTAAAAAGTTTTGAGTAGTGCTTTAAAAACTGCAACTCAGGGTGAGTCTTTGATATTCTGTGGCAATACTGAAAAGGACAGTGACCTGTCCTTGGTTTTAAAACAAATCCAGAAGCCAAGAGTTGATTACCTTTGTTCTTTGAGAATAAGTTTTGAGGTGGATGTCAAGGGTGTCCTCTGATCTTAAGAGAGGTCTGAATATGCAGTCAGAGTTATGACCCTCAGTGCTGCATGTGAGACTCCGTGCCTGCTGATACTGGCTGGTTAGTTGGTCAGTCAGCTCGTGTGCTGCTACAGTGGGGATGAAACCTTTAAAGACAGGAGACCCAGGGCAGAATGAGGGAGCTGTCCAAGGTAGACAACTTTGAATAAAACACTCTAAAGCCTGTAGTCTGCATGTAGAAGAGAAATTATTACTGCCACTTCTATCTCTCACACACACACACACACACACACACACCCTCCCTCACTCTCTCTCTCTCTCGCTGAAATTTCATTTTTCATCCCAGTTTTGCCAGTGAAGTTTGCTGCGCGTGTCTTTTGTGTGCAAATGAAGGCGAGTTTGAGGAGAACATCTAAAGCGTTTAAATAAAGCATCTGTCCTGCCAGGAGCTAAAGACAGCCGGGACAGAGCAGGTAAGAAAAGAGGCTCAGTCCTACTCCCAGTAATGGAAGGGAAGAGAACAGGAATAGATTTTGGCGCCCGCCCCCTCGCAGTCTCAGAGCTGAGTGCAGCCGTTCCTCGCCGGGAAGCGGAGCGCTCCCAAAAAGCCACGCAGCATTCAGGCCAGGCGCGTGTTTTGGGGGCGGGCCCGGCCGGGGATTCGGCGATGCCACGCCCCCGCCGGGCCCCCTGGTGGACCGGCCCATGATGGAGTGCTGCTCGGGGGAGCCCGCGCCCTGCCGGAGGGTAAACCGCGTGGCGACCGTCCCGCGGGGGCGCGGCGAGGGTGAGTCTGATGGCGCTGTGTGTGACCGTGACTGCTTTAGATATGGAGCTAAGTCCTCCCTGTGATTTCAGCTCCAGCTCACGCCGCAGTGCTGGAGAGGGTCAGGTGGTAAAATTGATGTTTTTCAGCATTTGAGACACTTTAATGTTTGTCATGTGGTGAATTCACTGTGTGAGTGTGATGTTTGGGTGTAAAAATGCATAGATGCAACACCCTAGGTTGTCACATTATTTAGGTGCAAGACAGAGGTGTAATGCAGTACTTAGTATTTCATTTTTTAAAGTTTGTGAATCCTTATGCTTACTGATAATTTTTTTCATGCAGAAATCAGAATCTTTCCCACATTTTATTCACCTTGAACTTGCAGCCAATTGCATTTCAGCGTTCAAAAGGAAGGCTATGTCGTGCTTGAGGCTCTTATTACTGTTTGACTGCGGCTGCCTTGGCTCGTCTGTTTCGAGGGGGTACATTTGGGTCATTTGAATCCATTCCACAGGAGTGCATGCGAAACAGTTGGAATGTTGGGCCAGTTGAATGGGAAACAAATCTCCTGCACCAGAGGCACAAATCATGCGGTTCTTCCCCACCAGCGGATAGCTGTGAGTGCAGAGTGCTGCTGGTGGGGCCCTGCTATCGCTCAGCTTTGACCTACTTGCAGAGTATTCAGTCCCCGGGCCCTGGCTCTGCTTCTCCTGCAGTCTCTCTCTCTCTCTCTCTCTCTCTCTCTCTCTCTCTCGCTCTCTCGCTCTCTCGCTCTCTCTCCAGAGCTCCGGGAGAGATCAGTGGCTTTTATTGCTTTAAAATCCCCTGTCTGGACCCCGCGGTCCTGTCGCTGCGGCGGGTTCTATAGCGGGGGGGGGGGTGCGACGAAACGCCGCCGCCGTCTCTCAGCGGGGCGGGGCTGCCGCCTGTCGCCAGGGCAACAGTTCCTCACAGGTGTGAGCTGTCGGTGTGATCGGCAGGTATATTCCAGGTGGGGTGGTCTGTGGGTTAAACCTGGGACAACTAGTGGACAGTTCGCTGACAAAGCTGAACTCTGTCCAAACAGGATCTCTGGGCAACTTGCTAGATTAGGCTAGGCTAGGTTAGAATAGAATAACCTTATTGTTCCCAGGTGAAACTTCAGGAACTATACTGATGAACAGTTATTTTTATGTGCTGTATTTTTTATTTTCAACACTGAAAATCTCCAGGGCTTCAAACTGTGGAGAGCTCATTATCGGAAAAGCTTGTGTATTGCTGAATATGTGCACATTCATTTTCAAGAAGAAAATGGTTAAATAAGAATGTAGGACTGTAGAAATGATCTTGAATCATCTCCAACCCAAATACATTTATTAATATTCCACAAGCCTTATCGAACTGTATTCACCATGACTGCACTGATCAGGTTTGAATGACAGGACCCAGTCATGTGCCAAACCTGAGCAGGACGCAGAGGCTTAATAAGTCAACGCGCCTGAACGCCAAGTAATTAGACCAATCAGACGCTGCCTTGCTTCTCCTGAAAGTTTTTTTTTTTTTTTTTTTGTCTTTGACTTCAGAGAGAGAGCGCAAAGGAGGTTCCAGGCTCATACTGCATCGTTAGGTAGAGGAAATCATGGTCATTGTCATTAGGGGGTAACGATAATGCCTCTAATGAGGCTCCCGTCCTCTCCTGGCGGTGGGGGGGCGGGGCAGCCATGCGGCAGATATATGGCAGCACCAGGTGACCCCCCCCCCCCCCCCCCCATATTCTCTCATTCAGGAGAAGAGAGGGAGGGGAGGGGGGGGACGGAGGCAGAGCCTGTGTCCTTCACTCAAGGACAGGCCTGCAGCCCTGCGTGGGGGAGACACTGTTGGCATAACAACGGACCCTCCGGCTCCATTCCCAGAGCCGAAAACAGGCCCCTCCCCCCTAGAGCCCGTGTTCTCTAGACTCTCTCTTCAGGTCCTGAGAGCTTACATTACATTACAGGCTTTTAGCAGACCTTATCCATAGCGACTTACACAACTTTTCATTGCATCCATCCATTCATGTGTGTGTGTGTGTGTGTGTGTGTGTGTGTGTGTGTGTGTGTGTGTGTGAGAACTGCTGGCCGGACAGCCTGTGCGATTCATTACTCTGTCCTCAAATGGAGGTTAAAGATCCCATGCATTTCCTGTTGGGCTGCATATACCAAGCTGTGATTGGTCAGGAGCAAAGAATCATTCACGTGCAGGCCAAGGACATGGAAAGCCAGAAACCCTCTGTAATGAACCATTAGACTTAAACATTAAAATATGAGTCTGAAACTGGTCCTGTAGTAACCTCCCCCCTCCCTTCCCTAATCCCGGTCTGTTCATGTCTCCTGAGGTGGCCCCTCAGCCATGCTGACGTTCTCTTCTGGCATCTTGGAATCATTTGACGTTCATGAGGAATGTACCTGCCAAGGAAACTGAAGCTGATTGGCAGGTTGTGAGGTCACCTGACTGCTTGCCTGCCATCTGCTCCTACTGTCTGATAGTCCTGATGGAAAAACCGACGGAGCTTCAGCTGATAATATTTCTGCTCGTTCTGTTCCTTTAGGCAAGTTATCAGTCCTGCCCACGTCCGATTGAAATGCTGCAGAAATTGAATTGATGGAGCATATTGAGAAAATAAAAAATGGTGATAGAAATGTATTTTTTGAAAACGCATTATCCTAGACGTACAGCATTAAGCCCCTCACATGATGCATTATTGCTTTTTTTATGTGGGCCTCTGAATAGGGCGCAATTACTCCCCCCTTGTGTAGCAGCAGCTGAAGCTTAGGGGAGCACTTCAGGGCTCTCCATCAGGCTCCCCTGGGCTCTCCCTGGGATTAGTCTGGGATTAGCCTGGGATTAAGGTACAGGACGCCTCCCGAATCCCCAGCGCTGAGTCAGGGGTAGAGCCCCCCCCCCCCCGTGAATGGCAGCTCTATGCTCATTTACATACGCTGTATTCTCAGGAGCTGTCTGAGCCCAGCTTGACACTGACGGCGTCCCGTGTCTGAACACAGTGCACAGCTGTGAACATTTAAGGGAATGAGAGATGTTTAAGGGAATGAGGATAGTGTTAAGGGGTGAGTTCGCCAATAAAAAATACATGTTGCGTTGCATTTACACTACAATAATTTGGATCAGCAACACTGCAGAACTGGACATGGGTAGAATTGTCTTTTAATGAGCCTTTCTTTAGGCCTTCCCAGGAGCGGTGCTTTGACCCTCCATGTGAGCTTGAGCGTTCCCTCTGCTGCAGTTACTCCCCTAACCTGCAGGGGTCAGAGCAGCATTTCAGCCTGCAGGGGTCAGATCAGCATTTCAGCATGCAGGTCTGGGCTCTTGGCTTGCCCTGCTGGGAAGTGAAGCCACGCCCTTCCCTTTCGCGATGGCCGGGTGGCACCGCACCCCTCGCACGGTAACGGGTCAGGAGAGATTTGGGGGTTACCTCCGCCGCGGCGGAGCGGCCCTCTCAGGCGAGGCCCCGGCCGCAGCGCCCCGCTGGAGGGGCGTGATGAATGAGCCCCATTACCCCCGCCCCAGCCTCGCCCTCTCGCTCTCTCACTCACTCGCTCAGGTGCTTGCCCTTTACTTCCTCTCTCACTCCAGCCTCAGCGCAGCTTTGACAGCTCTTCACATCAAAGCCCGCTCTTAGCCGTCCAATCAGGACCCGTGTCTGTGCAGCTGCACTACCCCCCTCTCCCCCTCACCCCCTCTCCACCCACTTGCGCCCAATCACCTTGCGTCTAATCACCTTGCGCCCAATCACCTTGCGTCTAATCACCTTGCGCCCAATCACCTTGCGTCTAATCACCTTGGCGGCTTTGGCGTTGGATGGGGCCGCACTCGATGCTCTTTTGCATGCCATTAGCATAAAGCGCTTCGCCAGCCGTCCTCTCCTCCAGCGCTGACAGGAAGTGAAGCGCTGACTCATGCGTGGCGGTGTCAGGTCCCGGGGGGCAGGGGGGCGGGGGCGGGGGGGGGGGGGGGCGACCCCGCGGACGTGCTGTCAATGCAGGCAGCGCGTTGGACGCCCCGCGGGTCCTTATGGCTCCTTGTACACCGTGTCAGCCACCGCTATCAGGCCCTCCCGTCTTTAAGCTCATCGATTAGAGCCCGGCCTTAAACGACAAATTCATTAAAATGGAAATCAGTGGCGTAACTGAGGCGTGCAGGGCTGTTTGGGGGCGGAGAGCTGGGTGTGATGTCATAAGAGAGTGGGCGGGGCTGCTGAAGGTAATGCCGGAATGCTGTTGTGACAGGCTGAAGCTTTTTCCAGCTCTGGGAATGAGTGAATGAAGCCGGGTTTAATGCATGTTTAATGGGGCCTGTGACCTTGCACTGGGAAAGAGCGAGTAGTAACCCTCCCATTGGCTCCTTTCAGTCCTAAAATGCCTAATGCCGCTCTCAGCTGCGGGCTGGGTGACTATTATAGGAGATGTGAAATTGTCCCGCCCTCTCACGCTCTCAGGATATGAAGTGAATGTGCCCGCGACCTTATTTGTCACGGTGATTCCTGGGCGCTAATGCGAGTGACTAAAAGGACCAAATCACAGTCATTTCTGCCCCCCCCCCCCCCCCCGCTGCTGCTGCCACCGCTCTTGAGTTACGTGCACTCTGATTCTCTCTCATTGTGAGCAGAGCTAAATATAGCTGCTAATATGGGGGCCCAAAAAAACCCCAAAAAAACACACAGGCTGAATCTACGTCAGAAAGGTCAGTAAGGCAGTGAAATAAGCTCTTCCGAGACTTTTATTTCAACCAGACAGTGCCCATACACGGGGGCAGACATTCCCACAACCCTTTTACCAGCTCAGTTATTTTAATGTGTTTGTTATACGTGTGTGTGTGTGTGTGTGTGTGTGATGACGCCCATACTCCCCCCCCCCCCCCCCCCCCCCCCCCCCCCCAGGAGAGGGGGAGGCTGTTATCAAACAGCTATCAAACCTGACACCGCAACCCCCCCATCTCAGGAGGCCGCAGCACACGCCAGCTGATCATTAGCTATTGATCTGCCAGACCCTGCCTCAGAATTAAAAACCTGTCGTCCTTGATTAAATATGCGCCCCTCGGCGAGAGATCTGATCCTGTTTGAATATCATTTCCATGTCATTTCTCTGTGACAACTGAAACAAATAAAATTAAGCAGCTGTACTGGACTGGAGTAATGACTGCTCCTCGTGTGTTTTATAGTGCTAAAGTGACTGACTTGTGTGTGTGTGTGTGTGTGTGTACATGGCTTTGTGTGTGTTTCTCAGATCTTGCTGGCAGAAATAATGTGGACTCTGGCTGGATTACTGTGTAGTGAGCAAAGAGTGAGTGAGGTCAGAATAAAGGTAGCTACCTGACCTGGGGATCAGTGGGGGCAGTGAAGGATCATGGGAGGCGAGTGACCCCCCCCCCCCCCCCCCAAATGCACTCACACCGTCCAGCTGAAACCTCTTTCCCCATGACAAACTGTCCTTTAGCTTAATCAGAAAGAAAAGTTTTATGCAAAAAAGCTTTAATATAGCTGTGCCTTAACGTCAGTTTTGTTGTGTGTTCCCCTGTGCAGAGACGCGAGAAGACAGGACTAAGAGGCTCTTCAGGCACTACACAGTGGGATCCTATGACAACTTCACCTCATACAGGTTAGTGCACCTGGATTAACCCCTTTATTCCTGCGCTGCAGGTCTTCTGAGTTCCCGCTCCAAGGCTAAGGTTGTAACAGTGGCTCAGTACTGAAGCTGCTCTTCCATCAGTCAGATCCAGGAGAGCTTTGGGGAATACACGTGTGTTCTGTGTATTGATTCATGTGTGTGTATTTATGTGCCCTCCTGGGTTAAATGTGTTTGTCTTACATTGATTACAAAGCCTGTTTGGGAGAGGTATTGAAGATTGTGTGGCTAGTGTTTGCGATGCAGACTTGCTGGTTTTGGTGCTCGCTCTGTGTCGGTGCTGAAGGCCCAAGACTACAGCCCTCTGCCCAGAGAATACGGGTCGGTTTTGGGGGAGAAAGGGAGACATGCCCCCCCCCCCCACCCCCAATATTTTCACTTGAATTCACTACTTAGACTAGCTATGCTTGTGAGACTTAAAGTTTGAAGGCTAGGTGGTCCAGTATTGCAGCTCCCCCACGGTTGAAATTAAACCTATGCCTGTGGTCACGATCAGGCCCCTACTATTCCAGTGCTGGCTTTCACTGGGATCCGGCTGTTTACAGCACTCACAGAGAGGGAGACGGGCCCCATTGAAACACACAGACGGGATGTCTGTACTCTGAACCTCTGCTGACACCTACTGGCCCAATCTGTCCCTGCGGCTCTTGAATCTTGCGTTTCTGCGATGGATCGGCGCATGCATTTGTAACCCTGCTCACGGTGCTGTCGGGACCGGGCCCTGTCAGGCCAGGGTTCACTGTGAATGCACTGTGGACAGATCACATTCACAGACACTAATCAAGTCCTTGGACAGCATGGGCTCCTCTCGCCTCTCTATAGCCCCATGCTGATTATAATAAACTACAACTCCCTTCACACCCATCCATCTCCCTTTGAGTCCCCAATGAGTTCACATCCCTCAGATGAGCCACTTTCAAGCTTAGCTGAAATGTTTATAATAGACTGGAGATTGCTGCAGAGCATGCACACACACACACACACACACACACACACACACACAGTTCATTCTTTCCAGCGTATAACAAAGGACTGAAGCTGTGGCTTATTTTAGTGTACCATGGATAATTTCTGTGCAGTCTTGTATGATTGTGCTGTATATGTGCAAATGAATTGTCAGTAGAGACTCCAGCAAAACAGATTCTGTAAATAATGTCACACACGCGCGCACACACACACACACCCTCCCTCCCACACATTAACATGGTGACCACCATGTAATAGCACAACCTCAACATTACTGCATTGTTTTGAAGCACTAGGATGCTTCACAGTAATGAAGTCGCAGGGTGAGCCAATAAAGCAGGTGACTGCTGCTTTTCTGTTTTCTGTTTAAGGTCAATTTATTCATGAAAACCGCAGTTCCTTTGTGACCTTTCTCACATTGGTGAGACGCACGCAATCACGTCGAACGCCCTCCACGTTAATTGAGTGTGTGCTTAAAAAAAAAAACGCTTGGATGGATTGTTGTTTATCATCTTGTTTTATTTTTTTCAGTTTTGCTTGTTCTCCTCACTGCATGGTGTAAAGCCATTCCATGTTTGGTTGTTCCCGCCAGTTAACCCTGGGCGAAAAATAGTCTAAAAGCTGTGACACCACAGTGCTGTATGTGTAGCTCTAAGTAAAAACGCACAGGCTGATGGGGCCTAATGAGGCAGCCTGTGCTCATTGTGCAGCTGTTTAAAGTCACACATAATCTAATATATAATAGGTGGCGACATAGCTCAGGAGGTAAGAGCGATTGTCTGGCAGTCGGAGGGTTGCCGGTTCAAACCCCACCCTGGGCGTGTCGAAGTGTCCTTGAGCAAGACACCTAACCCCTAACTGCTCTGGCGAATAAGAGGCATCAATTGTAAAGCGCTTTGGATAAAAGCGCTATATAAATGCAGTCCATTTAATATCAGGCCCACAGTGCTTTGCGGTTTCTTGTGTTTTTCCCCCGGAATGTTCCTAATCTAATCCTGTTTCGGGGTGTGCCAAAGCGGGGGACACTAGCTCAATGCAGCGCTCGCGCCGGGGCGCGCTCGCCGCATCACGTGGCCGTTTGTGCTGACTGGCAGGACGTGCCGCGGGTCCGACCTGTTTGCGCCGGGGCCTACGCCGCCCTGCGCTGAATGCAGATCAGCCTTCGCCCTGCGCGTGCCTGCGGTCAGCGGGGGACTGATGCTGGTTGTGAATGGGCTTCCCTGGCTTTCTGCTTCTTCTGTGAGATGCATAGGAGCCCTTGCGAGGAGGCCGGGCGGAGGGATACGCTTCGGCGTGGCGCGGTCGCTCGGTGATTAATGCCGAGCTCCGGGGGAAACGGCTTCATCCCCGCTCCGCAGCCCGGCTCCTTGGCGGGCCTTGAGAAGGCGCATCGATCCTCGCCGGCCCCGTTTAAAACGCCAGAGAACAGCTGGACCGAACAGCTTCTCTGAGAAATCAGTCTTCCCTCTTCTCTCCGCCGCTCAAGTGTATGAGTGCTCGCCGTCTTCCCAATATGAAAACTGATGCTTTCAACCTTTCTCGCGAAGGGGTTGTCCCTCTCTCTCCCTTTTGCGCTTGTCCGTAGATATCCACGGCAACACCTGACACTCCATTACGGGAACTACTTGAATGATTTTCAACATACACATAAAGGAAGTGACATCACAAGCGAAAGTGAAATCGCTCCCTACGGCACTATGCTCACGAGTGCCTCACTAAATCATCCAAGCATTACCTTGTCACCAGAAAGCTGTCAGTCTCTCGAGCTGCCGGGGAGGTGGGGGGTTGGAGTCGGGGGCTGGGAGGGAGGGCAAACCCCTTTTTTGAAGCGATTGTAGCCAGAAAATGTTAGCATTTCCTGTTAGCACAAACACTAATTTAGAACCTCACACGTGTGTCCCGGTTACTTCCTCCAGGGCGTCTGATGAGATGAAGTCAGACAATTGAATCATTAGTAATTTATATAACTGATGCATCATGGTCCAATTAGGCCTCGCGTCACTTCTGATAAATTAGAGCGAAGCAAACATGGATTCAGAGGGGAGTCGCTGTAAAGAATAGCAATCAGGGGATCAGAGGAACTCATATTCCCCGGCAAACGGCTGTTTAATGGAATTCCAGTCCTTTCTCCCGTGTGATTGCAGTCAATCGCATTGATTGTTTGCCAGACGCGTTCATTGGAATTGGCCCAAGGTCAGATATACTGTAGTAAATCACAGCACGAGAGAGAGAGAATTATTCAACCGAACACTTATTTAATAAAAAAATAGTAAGATTCAATATTTTATTGAATGAATGTTTTTGCACTACCACAAATTAGCATTACAGGAGTTTGTTTTGTTTAGGTTTATTAATATTATAATGTTTTTTTTCTTTTATTAAATATTCATGATGAATGTTTTATTGTTGCTGGTATTCTTTTTTTGGGTTATTCTTCCTGTTAAATCTTTTTCCCTGTAATCTAATGGTTGTATATTTTATTGTGGGTAGCCGATGCTGACCTCGCAGACGTGTCTTGCTGAATGCAATCGATGCATCGTGTTATTCAGTTTTGTAGGATAACCAACCAACAGCACCTTCAGCAGAAACAGCTGTGTTCTTTCCCCCTATAATGTTGCATAATGTCTAATATCACCGGCATTTCACAGAATGCACTTGGCCCTCACAGCATGAGTCAATTAAGCACTCACTTCCTGTCACAGTGGCTTCATTCTATTATCTTTCCCTCCCTCCCTTTTCTCTCTCTCTATCTCTCATTCACACTCCCCGTTCTCTTGAATGGTCTCCCTGCCCGTCTCTCTCCTTCTTCCTCTCTATCACTTCCTCTGGAATCCTTCCTTCTCTTTTCCCATCTCCGGGACTCCCCCTCTCCGCCGGCTGGCCCCCCCATCCGTGACTCATTCCTCCGTGGGGGAGACGGCTGTGTAAACTTCACAGACGGGTTTGTGTGTGTGTGTGTCAGTGTCAGTGTCAATGTCTGTGTGCGTGTGTGTTTCAGATCCTCTCGTCTCTTCTCTCTCTCTCTCTCTCTCTCTCTCTTTTCTCCTCTCTGTCTGTCTGTCTGTCTGTCTGTCTGTCTCTCTCTCTCTCTTTCTGGAGATGAAAAGATGTGTGTAGAGGCTGGCTTATCACAAAGAGGTTCAGCCTGAAGAGGTCACCCTCCACTCCACAAAGCTTTCATTTTGATTGGTCCTTTTACAAAGAGGGGAAGGGAGTAGGAGATGGAGAAGTAGTAGGTGGTGTAGAAGGAGGAGTTGGAGGAGGTGGTGACGGAGGAGGAGGAGTAGGAGGTGGTGTAGAAGGAGGAGTTGGAGGAGGTGGTGACGAAGGAGGAGGAGTAGGAGTAGGAGGTGGTAGAGGCTGTGGGTATGCAGTGCCACCCTCTACGCTCCCTTTTTTTCCGTCATGGTGCTCAGCTCTGACCTGGCGACCTCTCCCCCCCCCCCCCCCCCCAGCGATTACATCATCGAGGAGAAGAGCGCCGTCCTGCAGAAGAAGGAGAGCGAGGGATTTGGATTCGTGCTCCGAGGAGCGAAAGGTAAGGCCAGCCCTTGGTCCGCACCGCCTGCAGCTCTGCCTGGCTGGGCTTCCTCAGCCTGGAGCAAACATCAGCCGACATCATCACGTCCCGCTTATTTTACTCTCTCTGAGAGACAGGCCAGCTCGCCGTTGCCTTGACGATGTCACCTGCTGCAGAGTTTGATTAAAGAGCAGAGTGGATCTAGAGCCCTGCGCACCGGTATCGACAGCTGGTGTGTGTGAATGCCAGGGGCTGCAGTTTGGGCAGGGAGCCCGTGTGTGCGCTGGGACGGGGGCCCTGGGCCCGGGGTCCGGGGTCAGGGGTCAGGGGCTCGGCCGGCTGACAGAAGCTTGGCCGCGGGTCAGGGGTGTGTCTGGCCCTGGTGGCCCCACACTGGGAAACAGGGACCCCCAAACCCATCTGCTCCCCGCACAGAGAGCCAGAGAGGAAGAGATGGAGACGCAAGACAGCACTCATCTCCTGCACTCGTTACAAAAATTGAATCAGGATATTGCCTCGTCAGGGAGAATAAAAATAATTCTATTATGATTTTAGAAAAGAGGGGTTGAATGCAAACTCTGTAGTGAATAGATACTAGTTCATAGGCAACATCAAAGCAGTGCTCAGTCAAAATCAAAAGTGAGCCCCCACAAGAAAGGGGTGATGAGGCAACGGAGGTATCAGTCTACAGCCCCCCCCCCCACCCCCCCTCCTCCATACCTGAGCGCTTTATCTCTCTGTGTCAAGCGCGTGACATCTTCCTTGTTCTGCCGGTAACTATAGTAACGTGCAGCAGTGCAGCCGGCGGGTTCTCGCGCGGGGCGAGGCTCTGGGCTGTGAGGGGGATGTGAGTAATGAGCACCGGGGGCTTTCAGCTTCTCTTTCAAAGAACCTTAAAAGTCGTCTCAAGAGGGGAGGAGTTGAGGTCTTAAAACGAGACTCCCTGCTCTGGAGCTGAAGGAGAACCAGCACCAGGCTGGCACTGTCTCCAGGTGTCTGCTAACAGATGCATTTTACTGAGCTCTGTGGACACTGCGTTTGCTTTTTTCAGGCAGTGTTTGTTTGGCCATGAGAAAAAAACATGCTTGACTGTTTTCAGCTCTATCGGTTCCCCTGTCTTAAGTCCCCTGGCTGTCTGTCTCTTCCCAGCGGAGACGCCCATCGAGGAGTTCACGCCCACGCCGGCCTTCCCCGCGCTGCAGTACCTGGAGTCCGTGGATGTGGAGGGCGTGGCCTGGAGGGCGGGCCTTCGGACGGGGGACTTCCTCATCGAGGTAAAGCCCCCCCCGTTTCTGTCCTCCCCCCCATCCCCCATACACAGGATTGTCCTACTGCAATTCATGATGTCACCTTCCCCAAACTCTCAGGTTGTGCAACAGCAGTCTGGACCGTAAGATAGAGGGATTGGTAGTGTGTGCTGTGTTGGCCGAGCTGTAGCTGCATCAGTGTGATTTATCCAATGGCGCGCAGCTGCCTGATGGGTCAGAATATTGATGAGCTGCCTGGTCCCAGCTTGCGTTAATTACAGCCTGACACAAGGCTCCTCCCCCTCCCCTGTCAGTCAGCGATGGTGTACGCAGCAGCTGGGAGCTGTGCCGTCGCCAGACGGTGCTCCTCACCTGTGTCTTACCGGCAGTCGCCATGACAACACTCGGCCCCCACGGGAGGTGGAACGGCAAGAGCCGCACTTGCCTCCCCGTTTGGCTGGTTTCTGAAAACCTTCAGCCAATAAGAGCCTTTCCCCGAGACCGTGAAGCTGAACCTGATTGGTACAGCAGCTCTGGTGCTGTTCAGCTCCGTTAATGGGGTGTAAACGTGTGGTGTGTTTTTTGCAGGTAAACTTTCGATTGCTGTCACTGTGCCTTTGCAGTGTTCAGAGGTCATTTTGATCTGGGGCGCGCTTCGTACCGTAAGACCTCTCAGGGTGTGAAGCAGAGACGGGATGTCACGCCTGTAAATAGGTCAGCTGATCAGCGCACAGACAGATGCTTCTTAAGATGCTGTGCACCTCGATGACTCAGAGCAGCACTGTGAACTCAGGTGTGCTCAACATCTTACAGCATCAGCACTGTAGAACACTCTGCTGCCCTCCTTCCAGGTCCACAGGTGGGGGCTTTGAGTTCATACGGTGTGCAGCCAGGCAGGAGGGACACCTGCTGCTCTCCATCGCTCCTCTCCTGATGGGCGTCATTTTTTAAAATCCACCTCATCAGATTCATGTGGATAGGAGAGAGAGATATAACCAAAAAATGATCCGAAAATGATCCCAAAAAAGCGAGAGTGAAAATGTGCATTAGGCGGGTGCAGCTGTGTCCTACTGCCTGGTACACGGAACAGAACGCTCCCTTCTCTCGGGGAAAAAAAATTCATTTAAATTTAGCGCGAACTGCAGAAGCAGACATGTTCCTGTGAGTTTTGAGCTTGGCTGTCTCTGCTGCCCTGATTATGCTTCTCTCCTGCCCCCCTGGAGAGAGCGGCACGTCCCCTCTGTGGCTGGCTGCTGTTCTGATGCAGTGCGCCTACAGGCGTGTGCTGCCCCCCCCCCCCCCCCCAATACTGACCACGCCTCTCGTCCCGCCCGCGCAGGTGAACGGGGTCAACGTGGTGAAGGTGGGGCACAAGCAGGTGGTCTCCCTAATCCGGCAGGGGGGCAACCATCTCCTCATGAAGGTGGTCTCTGTCACCCGCAAGCCCGAATCGGAGGAGGTGGTGCGTAAGAAAGGTGAGCTTCCATCCGTAACATCTGGGGTGGAGGGGGGTTGGTTTGCAGGCTGGCCAGGCGGTGGCGCTGTTTCCACAGAGCAGTGGCATAGCCCAGTCTGGGAGCGACAGGAGGGGGTGGCAGAATGTGTGCGGAGAGCCTGCCCTGGCAGCGTGTGTCTGTGGGTGGAATGAATACTCATCTCATAAACCGTGCAGAAAATTGTGCCGAAATCCGTTCAGAGAGCGAGAAGCAGACTACTTTCTGTCTCTCCCTCCCTCCTTACAATCCCTGCCCCCCCAGCCAGGACAAGAGGCGATGTGTGTGTATTGGGGGGGTGTGGGAGGGGGGCGCTCTCAGTCAGATGGGGTAGCACTGACCTAGTTCAGCAGCAGTGGATCTGGCGGCAGGACAGACGCCAGACAGCAGCCGCTCTCTCTCTCTCTCTCGCGCGCACACACACACACACACACACACACACACACACACACACACACACACACACACACACACACACACACACAGACACACACACACACACACACACACACAGACACACACACACACAGACACACACACACACACACACACACACACACACACACACACACACACACACACACACACACACACACACACACACACACACACACACATCGCCACTCCAGCCCTGGATACCAGGAGCAAAGAGAGAGAGCAGCTGGGGGGATCAGCCATCTCTGACAGGAGCCTTAGCTCTACAAGGCAGACTCTCTTCAGTCCTTGAGGTCAGGGGGAAACGCTGGTTTTGTAGCGGGTGTGACGCAGGGGCGCGGGACGGCTTTTTCGGCTGGGGCCAGCGTAACGGGACAGCCACGCGTCTGCAGGTCCGCTGTCCCGCGCAGCTGGGCTGTTTGAGCTACAGGCCGTTCCTCCAGGACAGGGTGGAGGCCGCGTTAGAAGGGCAGGGAGGGAGTCTTCGTGTTGGGTGACCCTGGAGAGCAGAGGGCCTGTCTGCTGGGACTGGAGCCCTCCATTTAGACTGAGACCACAGGCTTGATTTCACCCAGAGGAAGCCCCTCTGTGGGCCCCCCACCACCTGGCAGTCTGACCTGCCGGGGGCGCCACTGAGCCCCAGACCTCTGCACGGACTTCACTTCTGTAGCCTCACAGGGCCGGACTGCGCCTCAAACAGAGCGGAGGGAGCCGTAGCAGGAAGTCACAGTTTGGATCCACTTCAGTTTACGGCTGAAAAGGGGATGCTGATTTGCTTGAATAGCACCTCTTCTTGAGTGAATGCAGAGGTTTTCTGACTGTGCCGTGTTGCAGTTTTTACCCCTGCCTTTCCGGGCTGGTTATGAAAATGTGTGTTGCGTGAGTCGCTTGACGACAGCAGAAGTTGGTGTGGCTCTGTGTAACTCTGAAGCTGTGTGGCTCTGTGTAACTCTGAAGCGGTGTGGCTCTGTGTAACTCTGAAGCTGTGTGGCTCTGTGCAACTCTGAACCAGTGTGGCTCTGTGTAACTCTGAAGCTGTGTGGCTCTGTGTAACTCTGAAGCTGTGTGGCTCTGTGTAACTCTGAAGCTGTGTGGCTCTGTGTAACTCTGAAGCTGTGTGGCTCTGTGTAACTCTGAAGCTGTGTGGCTCTGTGTAACTCTGAAGCTGTGCCTGTGTTAAGCGCTGTGCTCCTCCGGTCCCTGCGCTGGCACACCCACCGCCCGGCTGGAGGAATTCTGCGTTTCCCACCCCTCCCACCGCGGTTACCATGGTTACGCTAATGAATGCTTAAATACAGCTTTGCAATAGGGCCTGGGAAATTCGGTTCTATTTCTTTTCTCTCTCTTTTTTCCCCACCTCCTCCTTTCTCAGTCTCAGTGTTCCCTCTCGGTTTGCGATGTACACTGAGGAAGGGATCAAATATTTGCGAGCGCTGAATAAGTGGTGGAGACGGCTGACGGCGTAGCGGGGCTGTGCGGCGCTCTCCGCCTGTTCCTTTCCCTTCGCCAAGGTCGCCGGGTCCCCGCGCGTCCGTCAGACGCCTGCCAGAGCAGCCGCGCCACGGAGAAACGTTTCCTCCCAGCAGCGCGGAAGAGAAGACGACGACGACTTCTCCCGAGCTCATTTCACGGAGCGTAAAGACGCTGTTTTTCCTCTTCCAGCTGTCGCTCTGAAAGGCGGGAACGCGTGCAGCCGCCAGCTTCGCGAGCTGGGCTGTGATTCGGGCGCTGCTGATGGGCGTGTGAGAGCGGCATGACTGGGGGTCGCTGTGTTTGTGAGCGCGTGGCTTGTAAAGGAGGCTGTGCAGACTGGGCTTCTCTGCACCCGCTCTGGTTTAAAGTGTCTCAGCGGAGGTGGGTGTAGTTGTGTGCTCCAGCTTCAGGCCCGTCGGGATCACCAGGCGCTGGGCTCCATAAGGGGGGGGGCTCACGGAGCTCTTGGGGAAGCCATGAAGAAGTCCGGGTCCAGCCGGCGGCTGAGCCGGGTGCTGCGGCAGTGCGAGGCGTCCAGCTCGCCGCAGTACGACCAGATCCTGGCCGTCAAGAAGGGGCGGAGCCTGCGCCTGGGCGGGGCCCGCAGGGTCCTGCACGGAAAGCCCAAAGAGTCCTCACCCTCCCTTTTCTCCGCAGCGCCCCCGCCCCCCAAGAGGGCCCCCAGCACCACGCTCACGCTGCGCTCCAAGTCCATGACGGCCGAGCTGGAGGAGCTGGGTGAGTCTGACCCCCAACCTCTGACCTCTAACCCCAACCCCTAACCTCTTACATTTACACCCTAACCTAACCTTAACCTCTAATCTCTTACCTACCTCTAAGCTCTGACATGTTACCCCTACCCTAACCCCCAACCTTAACCTTAATCCCTAATCCAAAACCCCTCTCCCTATCTCTGCATTGTGAATAAGAGACTGCTTACTAAAATGTAACCTGTAAGATCCTGTAGTGATAAATGAACTAATTAATTGCACATTTCCATTATCTCCATAATGTCCCATGAGGGTTTTTCAGTTGATTAAACTGAGTTTAAATTAATTTACAGTTTACAGTACATGCATTTTTACATGATTCTCTTCATTCAGCTCTTTATATTGTGTGATATTTTGGGGGTGTGGTCTTGATTGTGAAATTTTTATCGTGAGCATAAAAATAGGTGTAAGGTCTCATCTCACAGTACTATCTGTCATGCATCATTTTTGTGAGGTTATGTCCGTTCGGTAATTAAAATTTTACTGTTTAATTATCCTACGGCTGGAATGTTGCTGCGGGAGTATTTTCTTAGACAAACCAATGTAGCCACTTCCTGACAACACATCAAACATTCTTTGGAACATTTTTCTAAAATGATAAAAGCACTTTTTGCGATTCATAAACATGGTAAGGAAGCACTCGGAGTACAGAAACAGAGACAGTAAGGCGGTGTAATAACTCAGACCCTGCTTGTGCCTGGGGGGAGAGCCAGCGCACCGCGCGCTTCACTGAGCTGCTCCTCCACGCGTTCGGGTTTCATTTCTCTGCCCCCGCCCCGAACGAGCAATCAGCGGCTTCTCTCCCTTATTCCCCACAAGCTTCCGCGCGGAGGAGACGAGGGGGTGAGTAATTACTGACAGGACCTTACTCCAGGCCGACTGTCTGTCTTACAGACACTACATTACATTACAGGCATTTAGCAGACGCTCTTATCCAGAGCATTTACATTGCATCCATTTATACAGCTGGATCTATACTGAAGCAATGCAGGTTAAGTACCTTGCTCAAGGGCACAACAGTAGTGCCAAACCTGTGACTTTTAGGTTAAAAGACCAGCCCTTTCCCCATTATGCTGCACTGCCACCCCTAGATCGTTGTTGCTGATTTAAACGGTGTCGATTGCGGTTGGTGAATACTGCATGCTTCTTTCTCACGGGGGGTTAGATGGGTGCTGTTAAAGTAAGCGCTGGCCTGTTTCAGCGGTGAGCCGCTGACAGGCGGGCGGGCGAGAGGCAGTTGGAGGTGACCCTTCTCTCTCTCTCTCTCTCTCTCTCTCTCTCTCTCCTCTCCTCTCCTCTCGGAGCAGAGCGGCTGGACGAGATGCTGGCCTCCCAGGAGCCTGTGCTGCGGCCGAAGGTGGCTGAGGCAGACTACCGAGCCGCCACCGTCAAGCAGCGGCCCACCAGCCGCAGGATCACGCCGGCCGAGATCTGCGTAGGCGCCCGCACCCACGCCCGTGCCCGCACCCGTGCCACGCTCCAACACCCACGCCACACCAACCCCTGTGCCCGCACCCGTGCCACGCTCCAACACCCGTGCCACACCCGCACCCGTGCCACGCTCCAGCACCCTGTCCACACCCACGCCTGTGCCCGCATTCGTGCCACACTCCAACACCCGCGCCACACCAACCCCTGTGCCCGCATTCGTGCCACACTCCAACACCCTGTCCACTGGCTCCCCTGGTGTCTACATATGCTCTGCGTTCTGCGTCAAGTGCCCTCATGCAGGCTAAAACGAGCCCTTTGCTGCTTACTGTAAACTGGCGTGCAGTTAATTTAGACATTGATGGAGTCATTGATGTTCATTGTGTTTTTTGTGTTGTTTTTTTGGTGTTTATCCGTCATGGCAGTCGCTGTTTGAGCGGCAGGGGATGGCTCTGCACGGGGTGCTGCCGGCGGGGATGGAGAAGGAGCACATGCAGCTGCCGAAAGGCATGTCCCGGACCAAGTCCTTCGGTAAGCACCTGCCTCCCCACCGTCCTTTATCAGGAACACAGAGCTGTGCGTTACCAGGCTAAATATCGTTTGGTGGAAGTGTGTGTGTTGTCGCACTGTGGTATGTTGAATTGAGGAGTTGTGTGATATTTTCTGGAGGTTTGGTTAGAGGCTCTGCTGGTTTAGTCTAACCTCCCCTCCCCGCCATGCCCCCCCTCCCCGTCCCGTCCAAACGCTCAGGGTCCACAGAGGAGGACAGGCTGTCGGCTTTGGCAGGAGAACCCCGGTTTCCACGGAGCTCGTCGATGACGGACAGCCTCCGAGAAGGCCAGAGCATCCCTCCCCCTCCCCAGATCGCCCCTCCCCCTCCTCCCCCGTCCCCGTACTTCCTGGACACGGGACCGCCCCCGGCCTTCTGCCCGCCCCCTCCGCCGGGGCGGGGCCAGGACCAGACGCGCTCCAGCTTCAAGCCGGGGGCGGAGGCCCGGGTCCACGGGCTGATGGCGGCGGCGGGGGCGGGGGCGGGGGCGGGGGCAGGGGGGGGCGAGGCGTACGATTCGCCTCGGGCTCTGGCGCACGCCGAGCGGCAGAAGAAGGCGCGGTCCATGATCATCCTCCAGGACTCCGCCCACCTGCCCGTGGAGCCCACCGACATCCCGCGGCCGGGCCCCGCCTCCACGCCGCCGGAGAAGCTGAAGAGGAAGGGGCGGGTCATCGACAACCCGTACGCCAACGTGGGCCAGTTCAGCATGGGGCTGTACACGCCCGCCAAGCCGCAGCGCAAGAAGAGCCCGCTGGTCAAGCAGCTGCAGGTGGAGGACGCGCAGGAGCGCGCCGCCCTGGCCTCCGCCCACGCCCGCGACCTGTCCCCCACGGGCCGCCTGCCCCACCTCAGCCGCGCCGCCGACTTCTACGCCCAGCAGCTGCTGCAGGAGCGCGCCCGGGCCGCCGGGGAGGGCCCCTTCGCCGCCGCCATCGCCGTGGCGGTGCGGGACCGCGAGAAGCGGCTGCAGGACAGCAGGAAGTCCACGGTCTTCCTGTCGGTGGGCGCGGGCGAGAGCGGGCCGCCGGCGGCCGAGGCGCCCTCGCTCACCCAGTCGCGCTCGGTGGACGAGCGGCTGCTGACGCGCGAGCTCGGCCCGCTGCCCCCGCCGGCCCTGGTGCTCCAGCCCTCGCCCGGCGGCACCACCTTCATCCACCCGCTCACCGGGAGGCCCCTGGACCCCAACTCGCCGCTGGCGCTTGCGCTGGCCGCAAGGGAGCGGGCGCTGACGTCCCAGAGCCAGTCCCCCGCCAGCAGCCCCGAGCCCCGCGCCAAGCACGAGCGGGCGGGGCCTCTGTTCGCCCCGCCCCACACCAAAGAGGCGGAGCGGCCCGAGACCGAGGGCGGGCTCGGCGCCGCCCCCTTCTCCCCGGAGGCCAAGGGAGGCTTCGAGCCCGTCTCGCGCGCCGCGACCCCCCCCAAAACGCAGTGGGGCCCCCCCGCCCCGCTCCGCAACGAGGTGGAGGCCCCCGCCGAGCGGAAGGCGGAGGACAGGAAGGGCGTGGTCATGAGCATCGTGGACACGTCGCAGCAGAAGACAGCCGGCCTCATCGTGGTGCACGCCATGAGCAACGGGCAGGCCGAGGAGGCGGAGCCGTCCGCGTCCCCCACGGGGCACGGCCCGCCGGACACGCCCACGCCCGCCGAGCCCCCCCTGCCCGCCCCGGCCGAGGCAGCGCGCGGCCCCTCCCCGAGCCCCGAGGCCCCGCCCGCCCAGCCGCCGCCCCCGCCGCCGCCCGCCAGCCCCTCGGGGGAGAAGACGCTGGCGCAGGGCAGCTCGGAGGAGGACGTGGAGCCCTACGCCGTGGCCCTCCCGCCCGCGCTGCTCTCCTCCAGCGACGAGGAGACGCGCGAGGAGCTGCGCAGGATCGGCGTGGTGCCGCCGCCCAACGAGTTCGCCAACGGCCTGCAGGCCCGGGCGGCGGACGCGCCCGCCCCGGAGCCAGCCGAACCGACCGCCCCCCCCGCCTCCGCCCCAGCCCCAGCAGCCCCCACCCCCACCCCCACCCCCACCCCAGCAGCAGCAGCAGCGGCGGCGGCTCAGCCCCCTCCTGCTGGCGGAGCACCCTCAGGGAAAGCCACGGACGCAACGCCCCCCACGCCCGAGTCTGCCGCCGACTCCGGGGTGGAGGAGGCGGACACCCGCAGCTCCAGCGACCACCACCTGGAGACCACGAGCACGGTCTCCACCGTGTCCAGCATGTCCACCCTGTCGTCGGAGAGCGGCGAGCCCACCGACACCTACACTTCCTACGCCGACGGGCAGACTTTTGTACTCGACAAGCCGCCAGTGCCTCCCAAGCCCAAACTCAAGTCCCAGCTCGGCAAGGGGCCGGTGACCTTCAGGGACCCCCTGCTGAAGCAGTCCTCGGACAGCGAGCTGCTCCCCCAGCAGCACGCCGCCGCCGGCCGGCCCCGCTACCTCTTCCAGAGACGCTCCAAGCTTTGGGGGGACCCCCTGGAGGCCCGGCCGGCCCCGGGCCCCGAGGACGGCAAGCCCACTGTGATCGGGGAGCTGAGCTCCAGGCTCCAGCAGCTCAACAAGGACACGCGCTCGCTGGGGGAGGAGCCCCTGGGGGCCTCGCTGGACCCCGGGAGGAAGTCCCCGGTGTCAGGTGCCAGGTAAGAGGAGCGGGGTCCTGGCGCAGCTCTGCTTCACACTGTGTCCCTGTCTCCCACACGTCTTTGCCTTAGTGTAGCGTTACTTTCTCAGCTACATTAGAGTAAGGATCTGTCCTCAGCTACGTTAGAGTAAGGATCTGTCCTCAGCTGGCACACATCTCTAACTAACTTACCTTATTTTACACTTCATGATCAGCCGCCATTATTAGAATGGCACTGTTGGTTACTAAACCTCAGATGACTCTCTCAATACCATGATTTTGTATGTTTTCATTATTTAACTTAACTTAACTTAATTGGGCTCACAGACATAATTTGTCCACGTACATGCATAAAGTCTCTAAACAGCAACGGTCAGAGCTACTGGGGCTGTGTGCGCTACAGCACTGATGCCAGCTTATTTTTGACCATGAGCTGTTATGTGAAAGTGGTCAGTCTAGAATAAGCCCATCTGTGCCATACTAAGGGACCTGTTGTGCTCTTTTTCACTCCTCTACTGCATTCTCTCTCTCCCTGAGGTTAGATACGAACCTCTGAGTCACTGACAGACTGCTGTAACCAACCAGTGTGAAACTGGAAGTAGCAGTAATACAGTTACACTTTCTCAAGCTCCCAGTTACCACCACTGCAAACGCACAAGCTTTAAATGGAAAGGAGTCTCACACACTCCATTATTTAAAAAACATACGTACTATCACAAATTAGACAGAGAGCATGTCTTTGCACAACTGCTAAAAAATACAGACGAGGGATACAGTTAGTGCAAAATTCCAGTCAACTAAGGATTCAAATTCTTTTAAAAAGGGCTCTATTTTGGGTACATCAATGTGTCTATATCTCTGAGGTTCTACTCCATAAAACTTTCTTCACTTTTTCCTCAAAAATAAGTGCATTTGATTCCCGGGTCGTTAATGAATAGAGGAGCGTGTTCCCTGAGCGTGTTCCGCCTTTTTAAGACTTTTTAAGTTCTTCCCGGGGTTTCAGAAGAGCGTCAGTCCTGATACCAGTGAGCCCCCACACTCACTCCCTCTCGCACTCCTCCCCGATCAGAGACCCGTCATCCCCCTTTCATTTCAGCCGCTAATGAGGCTGCCGGGCCAGGCCCCGGCGGCGCGGGTTCGAGCGGTTCTCTCAAGGGTGGGGCCCCATAAAAACGAGTCTGAGGAGGCTTCCATGAAATTGGCCTGCAGCGCCCCCACCCCACCCCCCACCCCTACCCATCCCAGGCGAGAGCACTTTGTTAAAAGACTGACTGCAGAGGCCTGTAGGGTAGAGATTAGGCCATGAGGAACAGCCCTGGGTGGGGAGGGAATTAAATGAGTGCTTTCAATTTAGAAATCCCATCAAATAGTGTCACTTCTTCTCTGCATGCGATCTGGAGTTCACACAGCATATCAGCAGTCTTATAACCTGGTGTACACTCATTTAGAATTTTTTCGGGTATTTAATATTTAAAAAATTTCTAATAACTGAGGATATGTGTCAGGAACTTATTTGTATTATATGAAACATGTTATATTCTCTGATTTATTAATTTTTTTTTGTATTTAGTGACGCTTTGTGAACTAATGCCCCTGGGTGTATTTAGCCTAATGTATGATTTGTTTTGCTTCATGATAAAGTATGGAAATACAGCACAGCCTCCCGCCCAGCAGAGGGCAGTGGTGAGTATTCCATTTCAGCCCAGTGCGAGCGGGCAGTATGTAGAGTCCCCCTAGTCTCCTACTTCAGCGTCTTCAGCCAGACCTTCTACAAACAGCCTTTTTTTTCTTTTTTTTTTTTTTTTTACCTCTCAGCTTTTTTTCAGCTTTCACTCTGGTCTTACAGAGGTTATGAAACAGGCCAGGGAGTTTGAAAGTTGATCCACGTGTGTCAGGGGTGTGTGTGTGTACCGAGCTGCTCTTCAGAAACTCTTTCACACGAGCGGGAAGCTCTGCCACCCCGTGTAGCAGCTCGGCATCGGAATGTTGGAATGTTTGCCTGGTGAATAACATTCGCAATGTTTTCTTCCTGAAAGCACAATAAAGCCCTTTGTATTCCTACAGATGTGACAAGGAAAATGAAGACAGTAATCCTTAGGTTTTTAGCTACTAGGGTAAACACAAACTCATTTTTTTTTTAACATGAACCTTTCAACTAATCCCTTTTGTAATGGAATAACATATTTTGTTTCTGTTGGATTTTGTGATTACTGCAAAGTCGGCTGTTACCTTGTGTGCATCCTTCACTGAGGTTTGGCTGAGCACTGCGGGCTTCTCAGCTCGTTCCATCTCTATGTGGCCTGATAACCCTAAATAACCCTAAAGCTAAAACATTTGGAGGCATTGCAGACCACATTTGCCATGCATTCAGGATTCCGACGTGAATGTGTAACATTTTATATTGTTTAGTCCACTGCTTGGTTATGTAGTTTATATCCTCTTTGGGTCAGATTTATTTTAATGACTAAATAGATATGAAACATTTAGTATTGTGCACCACACTTACAATAGAAAAATTTGTTCTAGAAATGGACGGAGTCATTTTTTTAAGTGTGTGTGTCCGTGTGCGTGTACATGTGAACGTGTTGCGTGGGTGCGTGTGCATGAGTGTGCCTCCATGCGTGTGTGCGCACGTGGGTGTTGCGTGTGCATGGGTGCGTGTGCGTGGGTGCGTGCGCATGTTGCGTGTGTGTAAAACGCATTTAAAGTGCATACAAGGTAACAGCAGACTGGGATGCATTAATCTCCCAGCATGCAACACCTCATCACTGCTCATCTCACGGAAGCTCTCACTGTCACCTCACCCCGCTGTAATGGTGTGCAAACAAAATGGCCGCCCTCTGTCCCCTCTCCACAGAGCTCTATTCTGCAAGCGCTGAACTGAAGACAGACCTGCTCACTGTAGGCTCTCTGATACATGTATGGAGGCTGAGGGTAGACAAAAAACACTGGGGGAGGGTGTCCTTATTTGCTTTGTGCAAATAAGTCTCATTATTGTCAGGCTGGCCCGGGTCAAATAGATATTTTAAAATATTTTAACTCTTTAAACACCAGTACAGTCATACCAGATGACTGTTATTATGCAAGTCCCCAATTGTATGTTTTGGCTAGTACAATGTTTCTTTGAAAAATAGATGAGGAATCTGCAGGAGTTTAAATTTTTACCAGCATCTACAGCATCCAAGTAATTCGAAAGACATATTTCAGGCTGGTGTGTGGTAAGCATTCTTGGACCGGGTGCTTGTACATTATAATGTGTCCAGTGTGCCTGCCTGCATGGTTTGTTCACTATTTGTGCACAGTGCTGTAGACTGGAGTTGAGTGGACGGGCAGTCGTGTGGCTGTGGAGACTCTAAATGCCTTTTTCTCTCCATTAGCTACAGTAGGAGAAACAGACACTTCCACACAGACTTGACTCACTTCCCCCCGCTACTCAGTCCTGTCCTGGAGAGGCACCCCTCCAGTGGAGAAGACAAGGTGCTTACAGCACGGGGATTTACACACACGCACACACACGCGCACACACGCACGCACACGCACACCCACATGCACGCGCACACACGCACACACATACACACACGCACACACACCCACATGCACGCGCACACACACACACAGCCACATCAACAATGCAGAGTAAATCAACAAGGGGAGCCACGCTGAGGTCTTTCTGTCAGCAAAAGTGGTCCTGAACTGAATACTCAGGGATAAAGACGGGTAAAGAAGCTGGGTTTAGTGTGAGGGTGAAGGTTTTGGTTTCTTTGTCCTGGGATGTCCACACATTCATTATAAAGCCCCATTCCACAGGTAGGTCCCCCGCTCAGATGTCCCCTGATAGACAGTGTGCCCCTGGCAGAACTGAACCGTTTTCATTATTAAATAAAAGCACGTTGCATAAGCCTCCTCCTGAGCACACTGATGACGCGGCCCGCCTTACTGTCAGCCAATAGCCTTTCATCAGGGTGAAAAGAGAAACACAAGCCCCTGAACCTGGCCCCACTACAGGGCCTGAGCTGTCATCCAGTCCCCTCTGCTGGGGACGGTGTCACCATCGCCTGTCTCTCTCACTGGAAGGGTGAGCTGGGGCTCCAGGCTCACAGTGTGCTATTGTGACAGCCAAAATATGCAGGTGATGATGCATTGGTTATCATAAATCATATGTAAAGTCCCACTCATTTTGGTAAATGCCGTATACAGGTTGGTGAGCTAATGAACAGATATTATTGGACATTATGGCATGCAGGTGTACTGGCCCCTTTCATTACAACCTTGCAACTGTGCACATAAGCAGAACTAAATAAATATGGCTTGTCTCTGGGTTGTGCTGATTGAAGCTTGTATCTGTGGTTATACAGGCGAGCTGTAGCAAGGCTCTTTTTGTTGCAATTAGATTCCCACCATGATTCCCACCAGCGCTTGTGAATTTTATTCTTCAAAGCCCGGAAACAAAAAAGAACACCTTTTTTCTGTCATTTAAATGTTTGTACATAACTTTTCAAATTTCACCTCTATGCCAAGATCAGTACAGTCTAAATGGGCATTCATTTCACCCAATGAACACGTAGTAAATAATACAGTCGCCGTTTTATATAAAACATGCAGAAAACATTATAATTATGGCAGGTCTCCTGCACTGAAACTTCACTGTTCATGCCCACCTCAACCAATCAGACTGCCAATCTCCTATGTGGTGTCATCAGCGGGCGGCCACATAGTGGGCGTTCCATCAGTTTGAGCCCCCCGTCATCCATTGTGACATCACTCAGTGTTCTAAAGCCCTCTGCCCCTCCCCTCGCTGAGCCCCAGTGTTCTCACGCATTCAGTGAGCGCACCATTTGCACACCATTACCACCCTCATTCCATGTCTTGTGTTACTGGTTAGCCTGTGCGCTCTACGCCATTTCATTGCAAACAGCGGCAAATTATAAGCAGTCCCACACAGCTTGCTCAGTCTGTTAAGTGTTGTTCATGCATAACTCTCACCAGCAGTTATTTTTTGTTTTTTTCCCCTCCCGCATACTGCTGTGGCACATTTGGTTTTTTTTAACAAGACTGTTTTGGTAGCTTTGGCTGTTAATTGAGAGTCGTGGGTTTGTGATTGTTTTCAGTTTTTTTTTTTGTTTTTTTTTTTTTTGTTTCTTGTCAGTATTTTATTAGTTACTGTGTGAAGGCTGATAGCTGTTCCCATACTTAACGTGTCACAGTTCTGTACACCTGAACGAGTATAAGGAGTACAGAGTAACTGAAGTTCTTCAATACTGAAATATAAGATTAGAACATTAATAATTAAATACCACATCTAACAGATTGAGCTCACATTCATGCAGAGCAGCATGATTTGATTCAAGATACGACCAACTTTCCCCCACCACGTTCTACTCCACACGCAGAATTACCTCCCCCAAAACACAGAAACCCACAATCCCTCACGCTTTGTAAAAAGATACAAGCAAGTAAGGGAACACTTGTCGTCCTTTTGTTATTTTAATATTTTTTGTATTTATTTAATTTGCTTTTTGTTCTGTTCTGTTTAGTGTTTTTAAGACCTGTGAACTGTGTGCCCATTTGTTTTCTCTCATGGACTGATGCTAACATACTCTCTCATTGCCTCTCTCTCTGCTCACTCTGCATGCTGCGCTCTGTCTAGAACTGAGTCTGGCCCCCGGAGTGTGGGAGAAATGTGTAAGTGCGCATCAACATCTCATTCCAGTCTCCGCTGCTGCCCCGCTATCTGCCCCCCACCCCCTGCCCCATCCTGCCCCATCCTGCCCCGCCCTGTCTGACCCCCCCCCACCCCTCAAACCCTGCCCCCGCCCTTAGAACCACTTTCTGAAAGTTATAGCCCCCTTATACTCTACCCCCCCCCCCTTTATTCCCCTGACCCACCCCCCTGCAGTGCTCATGCTTGTCATGTGGGGCTGCTCTGTCCCCAAACCACCCCCAGCCTTCAGGATGTTGGGAATGGGTTACAACCTGACTGTAATTCTCACCACAGTCTGTTTCAGTCTCACAGCTAGGGGGATTATTTATCCAAAAATGGCCTATGTAGAAAAAAAGGGGGGGGGGAGTTGAAGGGGAGGTGGCAGACGAGGCGGGTCGCTGTGTTTTGGCGCTGTCCTGTCCAAACGGCTGTCATGCGCTAACAGAGGCTGAGCCACCAGTTAGCAAAGCAACACATTTTCTGCAACGTGAATGCTGGGATGTGCTAAAAGCTGCCATTTTGCTTTTCTCTTGGACTTGTGTTCTCTTAATGGAGATGCTTGATGGGCTGCTGATAAGATGTCTTTCCTTTCCTGCATGTCTCCCCATTAGTCCCACCCACCCCCCCCACTAAAACCGCTGCCAAGGATGAGAAACAGAACCTTGTTTTTGTACCCAGAACTTGGGCAGATTTTCACCGAACAGGTTTCCATCAAACTTCCTGTGGCTGAGCGGAAGGAAGTTCAGTCATAATAATACTTATAATATACAGTGTGAATTGTGCCTTAAATGCATTGCTTTTCTTTGATCTCAGTATAGGAGGCTGTACATATCATGAGGCATTCATCACTGGCATTGCAACAGAGTATATTTGTGCGTGCAGACTGTTACTGTACTAGTGATAAAGGCCTTGTGATATGTGTGGCCCACACACACAAGCACACACAGGTACAACCCTTACAGACAGCTCAGGTGAAAATTCTGGACATAGTAAAAGTGGGCAGTGCTGTTGCTGTCCTGTTTCTGGTGCCTCAGTGGCTGCTGGTCCAGTCCAGTCCCTCCTGTACCACCCTTTCCCCTGTAATCAATAATTCATAATGTCCTCATTTAAATTTTCAATAAGACATTAATAAATGGCTGTGAGTGGTCTCAGAGTGCTTATACTATCTCATACACGTTCTATGATGAATGTTAATGACTGAGTGCACAATGTGATGTCCAATACAGTAGATAAGGATTTAGTTTGGGGGCTGTAGGGTCAAACAGATGCAGGTAAAGGTGTTGGAGGGAGCTCACCTGCTGTGATGGACAGGAACAGAGATGATAGTAGTATAGCAGGTGGGAGAGGCTTCCCCTCCATTCTGCTAAAGACAGAGCCTCTCTCCAGTCAGCGTTAGCAGCGTTAGCAGTAGGCTTAGCAGTAGGCTGCTCTTTTATTTTATTTATTTTATTGTACTTACATTACAGGCAAATTGATTGATGGCCGATTTCACCGGTTTGCCATGTCTTTTCTGTTGAAAGGGAGGAGTTTCAGAGCATTAATAGCCATGGGAGTTTGGTCGGTTCTGATGGTGATGGAGGTGGTGATGTTGTCATTGGGGTTCTGGTCATTTCAGATGAAAGCACCCCTGATTTTCAGGCTAATCTCTCTGGCTTATTTTGACTTATTTGCGACTCACCACGTTGTGCGTAACCAGCCTCCGCTCTGTCTGCCACTCAAAGGCACGTCACAAAGAACACGTGACTCGGTGGGCGTGGCTACGAGCGCCCTAAATCCTTCTCTCGGTAACTTGAGTCTCTGTGTCCCCGCCCCCCGCTCCCCCTCCCCCACCCCCGCTCCAGACTTTTCAGTAGTTTAGGAGAGCTTCACACCATTTCGCAGAGGAGCTACGGAGCCACGTACACAATCCGACCGGGCAGCCGGTACCCTGTGACCCGCCGGACCCCCAGCCCGGGGAAGGGCTCCCCGGACCGGACCGACCCGCTGGGGCCCATCCGGGGCTTCGGGCTGGCCGGCTCCCCCACCACGCCCCCCACCATCCTCAAGTCGTCCAGCCTGAGCATCCCGCACGAGCCCAAGGAGGTGCGCTTCGTCATGCGCAGCTCCAGCGCCCGCAGCCGCTCGCCCTCGCCGTCCCCCTCGCCCTCGCCCGCCCTCTCCCCGCTGCTGGCCCTGCGGCCCTTCCACCAGAAGCCCCTGCACCTGTGGAACAAGTACGACGTGGGCGACTGGCTGGAGAGCATCCACCTGGGCGAGCACCGCCACCGCTTCCAGGAGCACGAGATCGAGGGCTCGCACCTGCCCGCCCTCACCAAGGACGACTTCGCCGAGCTGGGGGTGACGCGCCTGGGCCACCGCATGAACATCGAGCGCGCGCTCAAGCAGCTGCTGGAGAGCTGACCCCGCCCCCTGCCCCTCATCTCCACCCCCCCGCCTCCATGCTTCCTTTCAGGCCTTCTCTTTTTGTGTGTGTGTGTGTTCTTAATTAAACAATCATCTATTTATTCTCTGCTCACTTGCATTGCACTGAATGGAAGAGCTCTGCCTCCTTTTATGGTCTCTCTGCCCCTGACTCCGCCTCTGACTCCGCCCCTGACCCCGCCTCTGACTCCTCCCCTGACCCTGCCTGTGACTCCACCCCTGACCCTGTCCCCTGCCCTTTGACCGACCAGCCCCCCCCCCCGACATGCAGGCATCCCTTTGGAGTGATTCCCAGCTGAAAGTGAATGTTGCATGTGTCCACACATCTCCCATCTGTGAATGCGCCAACACGCATCAACCCCCCCCCCCCCCCCCCCCCACATTCTCCTCTGCGCTCATTCTCACAAATTCCCCAAGATTCCCTGCTGCAGTACAATGGAATAGATTGGAAGAATCTTGTTTGAAAAGGAAAATTAAGTTGCCTTTTTAAAAATATTTCGTCAAAGATCAAAACCGATGAACAGGAAGGAAAACAGACCGTTTGTTTCCTTGGTGATGGAATTCTGTCCGTCTCATTGGGATTAGTTTTTTGTTTTTTTTGTTGTTTTTTGGATTCAGCATTTAACACTGATCCTGGGGGAGCGTTTCTCTGAAACAGATATTGTTGTTTTCAGATCATTTTTACTGACTGTGGTATCTGCTGTTTTAGGAGAATGTTTAACCAACACTAGTGGCTTTTTTTCATAACCAAGTTTGCTTTTGGAAGACTTGTTTTCCAAAGGGAACAGTACATAGGTATGATATACACATTTAGATGACAGCTTTAAAAAATGAAGAAGAAAAAAAACATTTGAAGAATAAAACAAACACCTGTCTCTTACCACTTAAGGGTAAAGAACAAAGTCAAAAGATTATCCAATATTTTACTTGTGTTTTAACCAGTTATATATATATATATTTGAAAAGAAAATTATAAATATATACACATGAATATACATTTTTTATAATTTTACTAAAGTTATAAACAAAAGCATATATATATATGCTCTTATATAAAACACTGTTGAAAACGATCCTTCCTATGGTGACCCTTCTTATTTCCGCAGCGTGGGGCAGAGGGGGTGTGGCTTTGCCGCTCTGGGTTTGAGGGGGTCTACTGCCGTTTTGTCGACACGCCTGTGAAATGGCGAAGCTCGGTTCTCCGTCCAGCGATGGGCGGAGGGAGGGCGGGCTCTGTGTCGGCACGGCCGGCGGTAAAGTGCCCTTCGCCGGCTACGCCGGACCCGCGCGTCTCCCTCCCTCTCCTTCCCAGCCCCGCCGACGACGCCAGCCGCCATTTTGTGTTCAGCGTGTCGCCCCTTGCGCACCCAGCCCCAGACGGAGGCTCACGGTCCTGGTGTCGGCGCACAGTTTTTGCGGTGTGGACACCTGCCTGGTTTGCCTCTCCTTACAGTGTAACAATCAAGATTCACTCCAACCCCCCCCCACAAAAAAAAGGCAGGAGTAAGTCACACAGCGCATAATGAATGGACTACATACCCTCTCTCTCACCATGACTGAGCTGGGGCGGGGCACTTCGTCAGGTGGGCGGGGCAGTAAGGGGAAAGGAGGGGCCAGTGGATCTTCTCTACCCACTCTGCTGTGGCCCCCCTCTCCCCAACCACGCGGTGGCCGACCTCTCACACTAACAATGTGGTTTTATGTTATTTTTAAGTGAGAAACGGGGAGTCATAAGATCTTAAATCTACAATTGTAACCAGTAATGAAGGCTCACTCAAAATCAGCGCAGACTGCAGTTCGCTGGCTACTTTCTCCTCCTCATCGCTGGTTTTTGTAGCTTCTGGAATATGATGCTTAGAAAAACTTTTTTTTTTTTTTTTTAATTCGCAGAATTCAGAATCAAGTTTAGTAAGTTTAGACCCGCTGAAAACTTTACACGTGTAAATATGGACAAATTAAATATGGTGTTTTGCTTTTTATAATCCTGAGAAATGTAAATATAATGGTTTTCATATACATTTTTAAAATAAAAAAATATAGATAAATATATATATATATATATACTGTATATGAATGTTTGGCATATATGCATAGTTAACCACCTGTGGAAAAGGTGAGAGTTTATTCTTTCAATTACAAACTATGGACTAGGGTATAATTTGCACAAAACTAGGTGCTAACACAAAGCCATTCATCTTCAAAGAGCCATTTCATGGACCCCCCTCCCTCTGTGATACCTCGCCCTCTAACCCACCTCCGTACTGTGTCCCCATCCCCGAGGGCCTCGGAGGTGTTCGGTATGGCGCCCCCGAGTGGAGGAGGAGGTGCAACGCAGTAATCTGAGTTTGAGTCCCGCAGTGGGTCCACGTGGGCGGCAGTACTGCGAGACAGAGGAATGCAGCCGAAGCTTTATTTCTGTGGTAAACGAAGAAGAACGGATGAGATCGCATTTCCTCTCTAAAACACGTCGGTCGAGACAAATTTAAACCCAATCATAGCATTTCGTAACGAGCGGGAAATGAGTTCATTCTCCAGCAGACATCTTTGATACTCATATTCATTCAACTGTTGTTGTTTTTGGGGTGGCAGAATACTAATAATGTCACTGTCACCATTTTTATAACGTGTGTGTGTGTGTGGGGTGGGGGGGGGGGGTGTACAACAATAATACTGTAGAATATTTCACTTGTGACTTCAGCCAAAATGTACTGCTGCCCATTCTAATATCAGTTTTTTCCTTTTTTATTCTGTGATACCATTTAGGGGGCAGGAGTAACCACTTTACGCCCATAGGTCAAAATCTACTATACTGTTTCCTTAAGTAACACTTCGGACCCCTGAGTATTTTAAATATTGTCTGTCCATGATAAACCCAAGATACAAACTGGCTTAAAATAAGAGGCGAAATGCCGTGTACTAGGGGCAGAATTAGTGGGCTGAGCTGTGGTAGAGGGTGGGTGGGGAGACTAAAAAAGCAGTGAATTCTCAGTAGTTAAATATCTATGTGCTTTTGACACTTTGCCGGTGTTATTTTGACAAAACAGCACTGGCAGCTCTTGGTTTTTTGTTTCACTTCTCTTTATTCTTATTTATTTTGGAGGTGAGAAATTTTATGGGGTGATAAAAATTAAAGGTGTTTTTTTTTTTTTTTTTTTTTTTTTTTTTTAAGTTGTTTAAAAAATAAATAAATGTGCCAAAAGGTATTTCACCTGTATATCTCCTGACTTAAAAAAAAAAAATGCTTTTCCTCTAATAATTTTTGACTATGGTGCCACCTTCTGGAAGTACTACTGACCTGATCTTTTACTGTATGTATCAATTTTTTTTTTTGGTGGAAATATGTGTTTTTGTAATGGAATATATACACAAATTACCTGCTTTATGGGATTTTCATTAACATTTTTATTCATTTTGAAAGAAAATATCAAAATATGTTTTGTTTGAAATAGTGGTTTAATAGTTTGAATACACCCAAAATCCAATAGTATCTCCCCCTCTACCTCCCCAACCCCTCCCTGACTGTGTCTTAATCCTGGCGAAGTGAGGTGCAGTTATAATTCCCTTTGATTTTCTGGGTTTTAGGGATTATGGGGGAAAAAAATATTTACTCACTGTTTTGTAAAGTTGACAATACAGTATTATATACTAATGAAACAACATGAAAAAGATCTTTAATAAACACATCATTCGCGTACATTTGTTCTATAGGGTCTACGTGGTCAGTCCTGTTTTGAAACAACCAAAAAGCACAATGTAAATGACAAAAAGATTTCAGAATCCCACACCTGTACCTAGTAAGGCATGAGCATTTGTAGGGGGCAATTTTGACAAAAACAGGTCATTTGTAGACAGTCTCTGACTTCTTGCACTGTGAGTTAAGGTGGGCTGGTGGGGTGTCCTGGACTCAGGGACAAACCCACTGTCTCTCCAGCCTCTGTTGCACTTTGCTGCCAGAAGGACCTTAAGGCTGAGTGCAGCTCTCCATTCATTAGACTGATTGTAGATCTCTGTCAATCAATCGCCATGGTGATACTGGGACTGTCTGAAACATGGTATAAGAGGATGGAAAGCAGTGACAGAGTGGCTGCTAGATTGACCGTTCATGACATTCATTCATGCTTTTGCACTAGGTGTAGGTCCAGAACATTTTCAACCATCATTAACTGACAACAAAACTTTAAAAATTCCCCCTGACCTCAGTCGTGTGTAATAGCATAGCTAGCAATCACAATACACTACACACATTTCTGTCCATGTTTATTCACACTTTGTCATCTTGAGAAATTTTGATTTATTCATATTGATTTGTTCAGATATTACGCAGATATGTATTCATTCAGGTATTACTTTGATTAAACACTTTTACATATATAGCAATTGGTGTCCTTTTAAAATAAATAAATACACATTTCTGGAGAAAAATAATTTACCATATTTAATCATCACAAATGTAACAGTAATCATAATGTTACTACAATGAGTTTAAGCAGTTTAAGTTATCATTTGGCATAAAAGTGTTTTTTCACCTGTTTGAATTTCACTTCAACCAATCTATTGTTTCTCAATCTAAGTAAAGATGTAAAACATCTATTTTAAAAAAATTGATTCAAAGTTTATTTTTGAACATTTCTCATCATTGTTGAAGGTGCTTTTCATAGGTATATATAAAGTGATGCCTAAAAATATAAACAAGTTGAATGGTTTTACGTGTAAGAAGGTATACTATTTCCAAATAAAGGATTTGTGATATATTTGGAGATATTTGGTCAATGCCTCAAGAGCAGCACCACACCCCTGCAGCATCGGACACTGAGCTGAATTTTGCAGCATATTGGTGAAATAAGACTACAATGCTTTCCGTTCTAAGATGTTGGAAGTATAGTGTGTCAGTGTATCACATACTTCAACGCACCTAAATTGCTTTACCTTAAAGTCCCTGCTATGCTTTTAGCACTGCTTGTTGCCAGTGTTCATGATGTTAATATAATTTTTAGTGCTGTCGGTGCAAACACCACAGCCAAGGTCATCAGATATCTGATGAATTACATATAATCAAATAAGAGACAACAGTGTAACGTCACAATATCACAATATGAAGTGCCCCAATCTCAACTGTGAATCTCCATCACAATAATGAATAAAACTGTGAGCACCTTGTTAAATGCATTACTACAAGGGGACTTGTATCCTGATTGATAAACCATATTTCTATAACTTTTTTCCCCCCAATATTAATTCAAATGCTAGTCATTTCAATCATATCTGATTTCAATCTGTTGGACGTACACATTTTTTTTAAAAATGGCCGGATAGGTAACGTCATAGAGAAGTAGAATTGTGTTTAGAATCCTGTGTGTTATAAATGTAGGATATGCGGAAGAAACAGGAAATATAAATGAAGAGAAAAAAAAACACTGCAACTTGAATAGGTGGCACAAGCAACTAGATTGTTTTGTGCATGATTATGAATCAATTATTTTAGCTCCGCAAATGAAGGAACAAAATTAACTCTCTCACACACGTTTGAATTTAAATAGTGTTTATTAAGCATTAATGTACCAGTATTTGGTGTTTGGTTTAAATGACTCCCCACATTTTTAAAAAGCCTTTTAACTTTCAGCCATTTTACTTGTACTAATGAAAAAGAAAATGGTCCCCTATTGCCAGGGGACTTGAATAGCATAATTCTTAGGATTTTTCCACAGTAGGTATATAACACGATAAGCACAAACGTTTCAGTAACAGTCTCGTCAGTTCATCTCTGTCTCAGTCTCTGTCTGATACACCCCATCTGTGTGCACTGCAGTCTTGCAGATCACCTGGCAAGTATCTGTCAGGAGGAACAGGCACAGATGCCTGCAAATACTCATTAAAATTTCTCCTTTTTATTAAAAGCGTGCATCTCACCTTTGTGTATGGGCTGTTATAAAAAATAATTTGACGTGTAAGATGAGCCATCGGACCTTGTCGTTGTCATACATCGCAGAGATCTATGTTTGTTATATTATGTAATAAATTTATAATGCAAACGATAATCCACCTGCAGCTTCTTTCATGGCCTCCTCTTTCTCTTTCTCCACATTTCTGATTGGTCAACGTCGTGTCCAATCACTGAACCTCACTGTGCCATATCTTAAACTGGACTATGATTGAAACAAAGGACACAGTGATCACGTACCTACTAGTTCTAAAAATAACATAAAATGTTGCTTCAAAGAACCCCTCGGTGTAAGGGCAGTACACAGAAAGTTAATGGCAACCAGAGCATGTTCTCAGTGCACACCTGAGAAGATTTATTCCTGCAATGTCTCTCAAAATGGTGGCATCTCCAGAGCTGTCTACCATGCACAGGAACATCTGTCTCCTGTCACAGTCAGCAGTACAGTGGTCCACCTGGAGTTGTTAGATTGGGGATGTGAGACTTTTTTTTTAATTTCATGCACAGCTGTTTTGACTGAATGTGGTTTTAAGATGATAAATCCTTCATCTTGCAATTATGTAAATTGCAATTATGTAATTAACGCCTTAAACCTCTTTTCAAATGCTGCAAATATGCATTGAGCGAAAACCAGAATACGAAACAGTCGGTCCTTATGACCGACTTTGAAATTCCCAAATCTCGGAGTCAGGGTGACATGTACTCCAGCAGATGGCAGTCGAACCACGTAAACCAGGGGTCTGGAAAGTTGCATGGTCTACTGGTTTTGTTTCTGGATTGAAACCAGCAACCCCTTCTGACTGGGTGAGGTGGGTTAACCGAAATAAACTTCTTCAATTGATTAGTTAAAAGCTGAATAACAAGAGAGTCCAGCATAGCACTCCGTGAATCAAGCACGGCACATTGGCTACAGTTAAAAACTGAATTGAGGCTACCTGTGTCTGATGTTGGTAACTAATTTTCTCATCAGACTCCCTCTAATCTGGCGAAAAGTAACGTGCAAGTTCGATAAGGGTTTTGTTTCTATTTATTATAGCCCATCTGTTTCAGCCTACAACCAAATTGAACCCAAATGTTCCCAGGGCCGTTTTTTACGGAAGATGAAGTCTTACAGGGTATAGTCTATGTTTTTGATCATCTATGTCAAATTTGAAGAACAATCTTCGTGATAGCCCTCGTATCTCTGTGTTTTGATTGGAACCTGTTTCACGCAGGTGTTTTTAAGGAACGAGTTCTTCAGTGTCGCGCAACGAATAATAACAGGATATTCAGATGAGCATCCGGTTAATAGATGAACTGCATGTATTCATTCGATAATTATCGGAGTCAAACCTCGTTTTTTTAAAGTAGATAACCTATGCATTACTGGGTTGTCTCCAACAGAAAGCCCTTGTCCATTGTTCTTTCCCCTAGAACGGAGGTGAGTGTTGGAACGTTTTTGAATGCGGAATGTTTTATTATTCTTAACTGTAAACCAGCGTTATGAGTCAAATAGGCACGAATTTTTTTTTTTTTTTGTGAAGTTGTGTTTGCACTTGACACTTCGAGTAGGCTACAGTAGTGCATGAATACCAATGCTTAACTGCCCAATGGGTCGAGTGCTTAACTGCCCACACTGTGCACTCTGTACCTTGTACGTTTTGGGAAAATAATCATAGAGAACGATGAGCACTGTACGTCTTAGCATTGCATTGTCTTTGTTGAAAGAATTTGTTTTGTTAAGCAATGTGAGCTAAACCTAGGATATCAAGTATAATTGAATGACTTGCATATCATTAAAATGTGTTTATATTAAAATAATATTTTATTAACATTAATAATACAATTAAAATGCAATGTCTGGAAGGGAAAGTCAGTGTGATTATTGGCTGGATTGCGCACACATTACCTTGAGCCTTCTCGGTGACGTCATCGACTCGACAGACTCACCTGAAGCCTCTGGCACTGGAGCGCATATCTTTGCAGGGCACCGGGCGGACGCAGTATTGGTCATACTTTCGGAGACAGACGGAAAAAAAATAAAACAATGGAAAAATAATCCCGTGTGAATCAAAGGCTGCATTTACAAGTTGAATAAGAACTCGTGAAAAGGAGCGAATCAACATAATTTTCAGAGAGGATTTCTTTCTCAGCAGGCTATGGAAAACGAAAAGTCGGCGCAAACGCATCCTTGGAGTCTGTCCTCAGTTTTGTAACTGTCGATGAAAGACGCAACTCGGGACGACAGTTTCTAACATGATTTGAACCCAACAACATATTGCGGAGATTGCCCTGGAACAAACAGGTATGGATATCAATTTTGTTGTTTGTTGATTAAATAATATAGCTTAGGGTGCTTGTAAATCACTGTTATACACTGCGTGGTCCAGAAGGCATGTGTTTTGACGCACATTAAACGGTTTTGTTACATATTATTTGAAATGTTAAACACAACCGCTGTTTGTTTCTGATTTGGAAACGTATATTTTGAAATAGTGTAAGTTAAGAGGGACTCAGTTGATGCAGAGAACTTTCTTGGGGCTACAATATTGTAGAAAGAAACGTCAACTGCAGAACCTTCACAACGCACACGGTGTATAGCGTTTCGTATTATATAAATTTGTGTGTATTTCTGTGGATGCAGTGGCCCAATTTTAAGGGACTATGCCTCGTTCATTTTAGTTAAAAACGACCAAAACACTGAAAGCACGAGCGCAAATTGAGTCGCCTTTTTCTCGTTGTCATGCAAAAGTGTGCTGTGTCTGAGATATTAACCCCGAGCTAGGCGAGCCAGCATGAATTATTTCATCTGTTTTACGGTTCGTAAAATTGTCTCTTGTGAAATATTACAGTTTTAGAGGTTACCGTTGAAAACCCGCTTAGAGGATGAGTTTCTGAAAAAGGTGCATTTTTACAACTTCTTAAAATATCTTATCACTGAGTTAGGCTACTCATCACTTATAACACAGTGAAAACATTATCGCTCCACGGTGCAACCATGGCATGCGCACCTGTAAATTAAATCCACATGTATCCTAAGCATGGACAATTTTTTTTTTTTTTGCCTGTCGGTCTTTTTCAATGGGAATTATATGTATGTTGAAATGTAAAGCATTATATTCTATTCTATATTCTATATTCTATATTCTATATTCTAACGTTAAGTAAATAAATTTGACAAATAAAGTCCAGGCTGCAGAGTGTTCCAGATTAAATGGAAGTCAAACCATTACATGGGACTAATGTCCATAAAAGCGAAAACTATTTTTTGTTGAAGTTTGTTTTAACTGTCCAAGAAAATCGACTTTTGCGAATGTTGGAAATTTTTTGTTAATCTGTTTTACTTTTAGTTTTTCACAAATGCTAAATCTGTCCTAATCACAGCACTCTGAAGATCACTTTAGATGCAAGTTTCTCGCAGTCACATCTCTTTACAATTGCGACCCATGGCTAAACCCATGGTTTCATGAGCTAAACCCTGTGCGTCAAATAATGGACAATTCAAGAAGGTCGCTTTTTATCCAGCTTGGGCCAATCCTTGCTTTCTAAATGTAGCGCTTTGGGGTGTTATTCCCGTGTGCCAGGTGATTCATATGGCACGGTCACAGTGCGGTTAAAGAGCCAAGGAGCGTCAATGGACCTCACTGCATGTCTTCTCTGGTCGTGACTTAACCGCAACCTGAACAGACGCGTTTGTCAGAGGCAGGAATAGAACTTTGGACACATTTTCTTTTCGGGGCTGCGTAGTATACAGCTCCCTGAATAGAATAAGCCCTTTCCCTGGTTTGACCACTAATAGCGGTTGCGTGTGTCACTCGGAAGCTACAAAGGCGATGTTGTTTAGTGCCTCGTGTTGCTGCCCACAGGGGTTAGTCTTAGCCTAAAGTGCATCGGTGCCCCTCCCTGTGCATATCATACATTCTTTTCTGATGGCCAGGAAGTGTTTCTATTTTTAGAGCGAAAAATAAAAGTCCGCTTTCTGACGGTGGTCTGCCGTACCGGCACTTTTGGTTGGTGACGTGTTTCCTGATTCATGCTGTGAGGTCTTCTTGCGCTCTCCGCAGGCACCACGATGAAGCTCTGGCTGTTGGACACCGCGTGCGTGGTCTTTGCGCTGTGGGGGCTGAGCGCGCATGTGAGCGGGGAGTGCGAAGCCCCCCATTCCGGCTCCAAACTCAACCTGTCGGTCAGCTACCAGCTCCCCAGCTTCGAGGCCGAGGCCCCCATCCAGAACCTGCTGGTGTTTAAAGGGCAGGTGTACGCGGGGGCCGTGAACCGGATCTACTTGCTGAGCGGGGGCCTGGTCAAGAGCTCCGAGTACCGCACGGGCCCTGTTCTGGAGCGTCCGGACTGCCCTCCCTGCCAGGACTGCGGGGGCGGGGCCAACGAGTCGGCCGCCATCGCCAGGGACAACGCCAATGTGGTCCTGCTGGTGGAGACCTACTACGACGACGAGCTGTTCAGCTGCGGCTCCGCCCAGGGGGGCGTGTGCCAGCGCCACCTCCTGGCCGGCGGTTTCGGGGACGCCCGGGCGCAGTGCATGCTCTCCCCCAGGACGGCCTCCGGGGGGCGCCACGGCTGCGCCGACTGCATCGCCGGCCCGTACGGGACGCGGGTGCAGAGCGTGGAGAGCGGGGGCGTGGTCCACTTCTTCGTGGGGAACTCGCTGGAGGCCCCAGGCCCCGGGCCACAGGCCCCGCCCCTCCTCCCCAAGCACGTCTTCTCGGTCCGCCAAATGAAGGAGACGCAGGACGGCTTCCGCTTCTTCTCCGAGCAGTCCTACCTGGACCTGTCGCCGCGGCTGCGGGGGGCCTACCCCGTGCGCTACGTGCACTCCTTCGCCAGCGGGCCGCACGTGTACTTCCTGTCGGTGCAGCGGGAGGACCCGGCGGGCGGCGGCTTCCACACGCGCGTGGCGCGGGCCTGCGCCGCCGACGCCGAGCTCAGGCGCTACGCCGAGCTGCCCTTCGAGTGCATCCTGACGGAGAAGAGGAAGAGGAAGAGGAGGAGGCGGGCTCCGCGCATGGAGGTGTTCAACGTGCTGCAGGCGGCCAGCGTGGCCCGGCCCGGCCGCGCCCTGCGGGAGGAGATGGGCCTGGACGAGGGCGAGGAGGTGCTGTTCGCCGCCTTCGCCCGCAGCCTCCCGGACTCGCCGCGCGCCACGCCCAGCTCGGCCGTCTGCGTCATCCCGCTGCGCGACCTGGCCGTCTTCTTCAAGGACTTCATCCACAAGTGCCACACCCGCCCCCCCGCACACTTCAGCGGCCCCCAGGAGAAGCGCTGCTACAACTCGGTAAGGCCCCCGCCCGGGCGTGGCGGGCGGGCGGGCGGGCGTGGCGGGCAGGCGGGTGGGCGGGTGGTTGGTGAGGGTAGAGGTGGGGCGGTCTCAGATGCACGTGGAGCAGCTGTTAGCAATTTGAGTTCTAACCTGAAGACTGTACAGTAAGTGCAAATGCTTAAAAAGTGCGCTGCTGTTGCATCTGTGTTTAAAGTGCCCAACCAGAACAGCTTCACTAAGTACTTGTTTTTATTTGTTTAAAAAAAAAAAATTGGCAGGTTGGAGCCACACTTACCCGTTGAGTAGGCGCACACACCTGGGTTAAATTGGTGAATCAGCCCAGGTGTGTGTCCCCACTGAACAGGTAGGTGTGGCATGGGTAGGGACGAGTTTACGAAACATCATTTGGCTTTCTTTGCACTTGGGGTTGAAAAGGAGACAGACCAGATTAAAAAAAGATGCCTGCACTTGCTGTAAAAACAGTTTAAATCATCTATGTGCTTTTAGAGCTGCTCTTGAGCAATGAGAGCAGCGATGGCGGGATAGCGGATCTGATGGCGGTTAATCTGCCTGGACTCATGCCTGGGAGAGCTCAGACCCCCCCCTCCGGGTCTCAACACGTTTCTGTCCACAAAGGATTCGAGCTCCATCTCCCAAAAACTCACGCTTCATTGGTCCGTGCGCAGACAGGAAACGAGCGGTGTGCATTTGGACGGAGAGCTGCTGGTGCATGTTGGGTAATACAGTAGTGCTGAGGGGTGGACGGGGGAGGGGGTTGACCTGGGGGACCAGATGCGTGTGTAAAAAGAAAGACTGTAACAATAGCGAAATTGGACACTGCTAGTGCTAGCATTTTTTTTTTTAGTTCTGACATTTTTAGGTTCCTTTTTTAAGGGCTCGGGAGAAAATAATGTGCTCATTGAACTGGGAAGAGGTGGTTTGGGAGCACTGCTGTAGACTCAACTCTGTTTCTGTGAGAGCACTTTCTCTCTACAGTACACACCTTACATCTCTCTCTCTTTCTTCATCTCTCCCTCTCTCCCCTCTTTCTCTCTCTCTTTCTCTCTCTCTCGCTCTCCCCCCCTTTCTCTATCTCTTTCTCCATCTCTCCTTCTCCCCCGTTTCTCTCCCTCTCTCTCCTCTCTCCCTCTGTCTATCTCTCTCTCTCATAAATCACGGTGCTGTGCTGTTTTTATTGGCTCTCCGGCCTCCTCCCTGTCCGTCCCATTCATCAGCATCGATCACGCATCCCTCAAGCCCCGGGATCAATAGCTACAGGAATGTAACTGTGGCCCCCCTGCTGATTGAATGGAACTGTCCCCTCCGCAGTGTTTCTCTCAGCGCTTTGTTCAGACGCTAACAGGTCTGATGCGGCTCTTGGTGTTGTGGGAACCTCATCTCAATCCCCTTCCACTGGCTCCCTGTTCCTGTTCCAGGGGGAAGGGGATGGAGCCGAGGTCAGCATTGTGTCTGAATTACAGACTCAGTGATTCTGGCTGAAATGAAGCCTAGGTTAACGTTGCGCTACGTAAAGCACATCCGTTCTTTACGTACTTCTGATCTCACACATTTTACACTAAATCCCAGGAGCCTGCTGGATGTGATTTTTGTTTAAAAAAAAAATAATAATAAAAAAAAAAGTGAAGCACTGGTTCTGTGTGTGGAGCAATCTGTGCATGCGAGGCGTTTATTGTACCCTCTTGTCAGACTCGGGTGCAGAGATTACACACTTCCCTGCACCTGGAGGGGTTTTTTTGCATTGAAAACAGCTGCAAACAGCTGCCAGGCTCCACAGGCGGAGTGTTAGCATGGAAATAGACTTGTCCCCCCAAACTCTGATTTTTCAGTTGCTTGCTTCGTTGCGATTAGTGAAACGGCGAGCAAGGTGCTTCTAGCGGTTTAAATAGAACCTGTGTAGCATGTGCACGTGTATATGGTTAGTCCGATAGAAGAAGGCCAGCAAACATTTGAGAAGGAGCCACAGGTTGAAAATGAAATGTGAAGCTGAGTGCACTGTGTGCACCAAGCAAGGCAGCCATTCAGAGGTCATTGCTACATGCTCAGTAATTCTAAGCAAATGCCCTCGCTGGAAGTTATTTTCTCACTGAGCCACATTTGGTGTGCATTTTGTCTCATGCCAGCCCTGGGAGAAGTGGTAATGCAGTGCAGCTTCATATTAATCTGCGATACTCTCCCTCTTGAGTTATAATCCTCTCGGTGTTGTCGATTACACGGCAGAACGTGTTCGATTGCCGTGACATACGGCATAGCTGTAGAATCCCTGCGATGAGAACGCATCGGAAACAGTGGTTGTTTGGAACAATAACTTTTAAAGTGGTGTGGAAATATGTGAGTGTTGTCAGAATCGGGTACTTCCATCACTGTAGCTTTGAGCTATAGGCTAAACCAGAAATAAATGACTCATTGATCAGGTGAGCTGCAGTCGCCTTCATTCAAACATTTGTTTTTTTTAACCATTACATTTTTTTGAAAGATTGACTGGTTTAATAGCCTAATTTTCTGGCAAGGCTTGGAAAGCCGTCCCGATAAAGCCAGGTTTGTTGTCCAGTACTGAAAGAGGCCCGCAGGTTCATCTTCCTTGTAATGGGTCGTGTTCATTAGTGCAGTGCGGAGAACTCTTAACGAGAGACTAATTAATTGCGGCCGTAACTGCTCGAGAGGCTTCCTGAAGTGGTATTGATCCCCTGTTCTCTGGGACTATCGGTAAAGGCAATAGACAGATGTATTACCCTGATGCGGAGAGTGATTGTTTTGTGTCTTGGATGTTTAATAGCTGGGATTGTACAAGTGAACCTGAGCATTGCCTTGTGACAGAGTGTGGGGAAAAAAAATAATGCCGCTTTTGAGGTCGCAGCTACGATGCAATTACAATCGATTTCTAATTTTACAAAACAACGGCCAAATATGATTGGATTTAAATTGAATGTGAAGGTTAATTGATTGTGGTGTGCACTGCGATTCTGCAATACAGGTTTCAGATGTTGCAATTACATGACGGGTGATGTTTAAATGTTTATACCTCAGGCTTATATGAGGAGAATGCATATTGGATTCCTGGTTGTCTTGCTTTACTGGAGGGTGGTTAAGGTAGAGGACGGGGGTCAGTGGTCAGTCTACATTTGCTCCTTCCAAGCCCGTGATTGCACCGCGCTCCAGGTGATCAGTGTTTCATGGCTGAAGCAGGCCTGGAGAGGATCTGTGGGATTTGCTTTTCCTTCGACCCCATTTCCAGGTCTCAGTCGACAGGTAGAGTTCACCTGTGGCCTTTTTTTTCTTCGCACACTCCAGGTACGGAACTTTTGGGTGGGGGGGGGTGACAGGGGTGCTACTGTGATGTCACATCCTGTTGGAGGCAGCGTTGCATCCTTTTCCATCAAAGTTTACCGGTAAACCATGACAGTGCTGTTGTTCTTAAACCTGTCTTCTTAGCTTCTTCAGTTCAGAGCGTTTGATCCGCTATCCAAAAAAAAACAAAAAAACAATTCTTCCCCCTTCTCCCACCCTCAAGAGTAAATATTTGCATGCAGTCACTCCAGAGAGAGATAACAGATATGATGAAGGAACAAACACAGACCTGAGTCTCCCACTCTCAACCGCTTATCCCTTCATTCCAGGGCTCTCTCTCTCTCTCTCTCTCTCTCTCTCTCTCTCTCTCTCTCTCTCTCTCTCTCTCTCTCTCTCTCTCTCTCTCTCTCTCTCTCTCTCTCTCTCTCTCTCTCTCTCTCAGGGTGTTTTACCTTACGGTTAATCATTAACGAAAACGGCTCCGTCTCACATCTGGACGGGGAGTGTGTGTGTGTGTGTGTGCGTGTATGTGCGTGCGCAACCCGTTGTCTCCACACTGGAAGCCACCTGATAACCGGTAACACCTGCGCCTGTGGGCTGTCTCTGGCGGGACGGGGGGGGACGGGGGGGGAGGGGAGGGGTGCGGCGCGGGTTAACGGCCCTCCCTGGGGGAGCTGTTGACGGGCCCCTCTGCGGTAACCGCTACGGCACGTTCACTTCCTCTTTTCTCCCCGCTCGTTCCTCCAGGCGGGGCGGCTCTGGGGCTGGGCTGGGCTTGGCCAGCTGCCAGAGGGATCTGTGTTTGTTTTAGCTGGAAGAACAACAGCGTGCATTTGCAGTTAGTTGTGTTCATACTACGATGTGGGTTAAAGGTGCAGTACTGCAGAACTGAATATGGGGCAAATCCAGCTCCTTTAATGTTAGCATCTCTATCATCACATGTTTCTTATGTGCCTTACACAGGGCTGCAGAGATGGGGGAGTGGGGGACACTTTGTCCCGGGCCCAGGCCCAAGGGGTGTAACTATTTTTAATTTGTTGCAGAATATATTGGCGGGGGGGCATATTTTGTCCCGCGGCACAGCTGCAGCCCTGCCCTTACGGGTAAGTGGCTCCGAACCCCGGCCCACAGGCCAAACCGAATCATGCCGCTCTCCGGCTAGAGGCTAGCGCACGTGGCGGCTAGGTGTAGCGATGCGCTGGAGCGGGGGGGGGGGGCTGGGGATCAGCTGGGGATCAGCACGGCCGCTGTTCCCCCCCCCCCCCCGGCCGCCGACCTCGCGGCCTGCAGCGTTCCGCAGGGGCAAGCGCGGACAGGAAGGCGGGTCCGGCGGAATTCCGCTCCAGGAAGCAGCGCGCGAACGCCCCGGCACTTCCCTGAGAGGAGACCCTGCTGCGCTTTGATGTTACTGATCCCCCGTGGGAGATAACCAGCTGAGTAGAACCATGGGGGGGGTGGCGGGTTACACAGGGGGAGGGGGCAGTTCAGGGTTGAGGGAGGGGGCAGTGCAGGGTTGAGGGAGGGGGGATTGTTTCTCTGGAGCGTTGGAGTTGTGACCCGCAGTGTTTGATAAGCAAACAGGCCGTGGCCCACTGACCTGGCGTTCAGGAGAAAAAAAAGAGACAGATTATCACTGTTTGATTTGGAGGCTTTATGAATCTCTGCCAGGAGGACTCCAGTTGTTATTGCACTGAAATGTTTACCTGTGGAATTTCCCACTGTTTGCTCCCAAACTGTGTTCCACCAGGTCTTTTTAGGAGATCAAATTCAGGTCTTGAGTGCACCCAATATTTCTATCAATTTCTTTGGTCAAGGTAGTGGTTTGCATTTGCAAAGCCCATTGGGAAATGAGTCCCTTAGAGTGCTGTTGTAGTTTGTCATTGTAGTCTGATCTTTGGCTTTAAAACTGACTGCTGTGACGGCGTGGAGTGATGGGTTTTCATTGCTTTTTTATTAGCTCTTTTTAGGGGCGGTGCATTATTTCCTTTGTCCCGTCCTACCCCTGGGTGCACATGTTCCCCCTCACGCACGGCCCTGTTCCCCCACACGGACAGATTTAGGGCCTGTATTGTTCTGACGTAATCTCAGGGGACCCCCGGGACGGGGGGGGGGAGGAAGCAGAGGCTCCCAAACAGGGCTCGTTTTCACACATTTTCGGGGTGTGATTTAAATACAAACGAGGTGTGAAAAAACAGCACAATGGGCCCATTGTTTCAGAGCAGTCCAGTCCCCCCTGCAGCCTGTGAGTGGCAGGGCACGTTAGCGATTAGCTTTTTAAGAACGGTTTTGTGCGGTACGGTGTGCGGTTGGGAGGTGAAGGTGCTCCTCTAACGTGGCTCCTGGGGGGGTGATCAGGTTAATGCAGGAGGCTGCCCTGGGCAGTGATGCACCCCACAGCCACAGGGCCTGTGTGCTTTCCCAATGTCTTCGGGTGTTCGTTTTAATTTTTTGGTGCCGTTGTGTGCGGGCATGCATTTGTGTGTGTGTCTGTGTGTGTGTGTGGGTTTGTGTGTGTGTCTGTGTGTGTCTGTGTGTGTGTGTGTCTGTGTGTGTCTGTGTGTGTGTGGGTTTGTGTGTGTGTGTGTGTGTGTGTCTGTGTGTGTCTGTGTGTGTGCGGGCATGCATTTGTGTGTGTGTCTGTGTGTGTGTGTGGGTTTGTGTCCCGCAGATCAGTAGTCAGATTGCGGTACTTCTGAGTGTGCCCTCTGGCTCATGTTAAGACACGCTTGTGTGCTGTGAGCTTGTGCGATTCTCTGCTTCAGTTCTCTTCAGCGACTCCAGCTTGAGCCTCAATAGCGTGTCCATCTTCACCAGCGTAATGGTCCACAGACAGCATACACTGTATTTAAGCAACTTTTGTCAATGTAAGACCTTGGGGAAAATAGCTTTTTCCGTGCCAGTCTCGTGAAACACCTGCAGTCACTGCCCATCGCAGTCCCTTACTGCAGTACTGGCTGGAGCTGCAGGGAGTGCATGCATTGCATCCTCCAATCACCTTGCCGGCAGCGGGTTGTGGGCATTGGTTCACTCAGCCCTGAGATGGTCGCATACGTGTGAGAGAGCGCTCAGATGAAAATTAACTCAACCAGTTGGGAAAGAGGACCAGAAATGCAGGCACGTTTTTTCTCTCCACCGGCTGATTCCCTCTGAAGGAAACCGGGCCCTACTTCGGGATCTCTGGTTTTTTCTTTCCCAGCGCGGTTTCCGCCTGGAATAAATTACATTTCATGTTTCGGATTAAAGGGAAGCAGTGCATCGTGGGAAACGATCTCGAATGTCTTCGTTGTGTCTGTTGGAATCAATGGAATTTACGGCTAATGCACCGGGAAGACTGATGCTAGGAGACTGCCCATAACTTATGGCTGCTAACGCTTAAGCACAGCCCTGACAGTGAAGTATCTGCAGTTAGCATTTATGTGTGCTTCTCTCTTTCCCTATTTAATTTACTTGCGAGGTCTGCGGTGGTCACATGTGAGGGAGCGCACAGTGCTATTGGCTGTTGGTTTCTGTGTGTTCACCACACGAAGGTCTTTGGGTGAACAAGCAGACTCGGCGCTGAAAGTGCTTATGCTTACAGTTAGTAGATGTGTTCATTGCACTCTCCATCTTATATTCTGAGAGCGGCCATTATGTATTTATGGGAATACTGTATTGGTAATACTTGTTTGTAATTGTTATTTATTACCTGTAATATTACACTGTATGATGTTCCATATACCACTTTGCAATATTTTCATAACAGAAAATGACTCTTCTGTGTCTTATTGTATGTACACATCCAAGTGTGCCTGTGTGTGTGCTTGTTTGCAGGTACATGTTTGTATGCCCAGAGAAGCAAGAGTGAGTGTGGGTGTATGTGTTGGTGTGGGTGTGGATGCATGCGCCAACTGTCCCTCTGCCATTTTGGAACATTTCCTTTGTTTCCTCTGAATGCACTGGGACTGCATCCCGTCTGCACGCCCCCCACGGGACCCCCCCCCCACATGCCAGCGCCCCTTCCCAAACCCAGCTGCCTGTTTTGTGGGCTTTAATCAGCTTCTCCAGTCTGCACTGCAGTCATAAAGGGGGCGGGGGGGGGGGGGGATCTCATAATCGCCTAAACCTCGCCAAGAGTGCAGGGATTCGGGTTGCACGGTGACGTGCTCTGGGCAGGACAGGTGGCCCTTTCTGTAGACGCCCCCCCTACTCCCCTGCGCATCCCAGTGGAGCGGTCTACACAGGGGTCGGAGGTCAGGTTATTTTAGGCTGGGTTGACGACCCCAAGGCGCACTATCACACTAAGGTGGAGTGCACACGTCTCGCATGCTGTCTGTCGTGTGCACCGAGTGAGTGAGTGGGGAGCCCTTGAGCCTGGGTGTCTGGGAATTCCAGCCAATGACATGGGTGCTCATTTGCATACCTGCGAATTCTGGGAGATTGTTCTAGAGGGTGTGAAGTGGCACTAGAGTGAGGTCGTACGTCTCTGCCATTTTGGAGACGTAGTGTTTTAGTTGAGGGTTAAGCTCTCCTTGCCGTTATGTTTCCTTGCCTTGGCGCTCACACATGTGGAGCCAGGGACAAAGACTTTAATCATCTTCCAATCAGTCCGTTGCTTTCATCTACAGAATTCGTGTGAAATTTAATTTAGTCAGCAGTGACAATAATGTGACACAAATGCTTCCCTGGAATGATGACAGTGACACATTTCTTTATTAAAAATTCCTCCACCCTACAGTGAGTCAGGAGTGGAAAATAAAGAATGCCTCGCCTGTTTGCTGTGCTAACACAATGTGCCCCATTTTTCTTAACCTGGACTTCAGATAGGAAATGCATTATGCATTATTTTATAAAAATTCATGTGGTACCATTTACTCACTGCTAAACTGGAACTCTGCCGGAATATTCTATTGTGGATGTTACTTATTCTGTAGGATATATAAATATAACATATGTTCAATTGGTAACATATTTGTGCAATTATCCTTGGTATAGATAAGTTTAGGAGTAAAATCAGACAACGTTTTATTCCTAAAAACTGCACAATTGTGTAACGTTATTGCAATGTGACTACGGAAGTTATTTATATTTTGATAAATTTTTAAAAATAAAAGATTATAGTTTTCCCTTGTTGTTTATTACTAAAATCTCTACAATATTTGATTAACTTTCTGAAGTATTGTGTTGTGTAATACCAATGAATAATTATGTAAAAATGCTAAATTGGAAATATGGCTGCATTTCATTGCCAGGACTGAAATAGTAATCATTCTAATAAGGTAACACACGCAGAGCATTCAGTCGATGTTTTTTTTGTTAGATTTTTCAAGGGTATGACTCAATACAAAAATATGTGAAAATGAAGAAAAACTGTGTTCTAAGAAAACCACACGACTAAGGTGGCAACATGGAGGATTTCAACACCCCAAAGCTCAGGATGAGGGTGTACAGTATCACCAAGCTACGGGTGACAGTGTATCACCAACAAATAAAACAATGGGGTCAAATACAAGCTGTTATCATCAGCAGGTGTGTAGGAAAAAATAACCATGGGGATTTTTCTGGGATACAAAATGATTGGTTTTGATTGGTTTAAGTCTTTTTTTTTGTTTTTCTTAGATCTGTGTTAATCTTTCCCAGGTGTTCCTCACCTGTTTGCCCCTGTAATGGAAGCAGAGGCCGCTCTTCCACTTGGCTGAGCTGTTACACCTCCATTGTCTCTCAGAGCTTCAAAGGCCTCCTTTAAGTCTGACCTGAACCGATTCCCCGATTACAGCAGCTTGTACTAACAGTGGGGCTGGGTTTGACCGCAAGCATGCAAAAAAGAGTGAGTCATAGAGCTTTCTCTCTCTCGCTCTCTCTCTCTCTCGCTCTCTCTCGCTCTCTCTCTCACTCACTCTCTCTCTCTCTCTCTCTCTCTCTCTCTTCTTGGCATGAAAGCACCAAAGAGTACAGTATAGAAAGAATAGGTTTATATCTTGCTCTCTCTTGCATGCACATAAGCAAGCAAACACACGAACACACGCACACGCACGCACACACACACACACAGCCTTCGCATGTGAAGGGGCAGCCTTGTAAACATGGGCTGTGTCATGGGTTGCGGTCTCTCACAGGCTGTGCTTTCTGTGTCTGTCCTCTTCTTCTTGTGTCGGTTCGCACCGCGTTCCTCCCCTCGCACCGCGCTCCTCCCCTCGCACCGCGTTCCGCCCCTCGCACCGCGTTCCTCCCCTCGCACCGCGTTCCGCCCCTCGCACCGCGTTCCTCCCCTCGCACCGCGTTCCTCCCCTCGCGCCGCGTTCCGCCCCTCGCACCGCGTTCCTCCCCTCGCACCGCGTTCCTCCCCTCGCACCGCGTTCCGCCCCTCGCACCGCGTTCCTCCCCTCGCACCGCGTTCCGCCCCTCGCACCGCGTTCCTCCCCTCGCACCGCGTTCCTCCCCTCGCGCCGCGTTCCTCCCCTCGCACCGCGTTCCTCCCCTCACACCGCGTTCCTCCCCTCGCGCCGCGTTCCTCCCCTCGCACCGCGTTCCTCCCCTCCCACCGCGCTCCTCCCCTCGCACCGCGTTCCTCCCCTCGCACCGCGCTCCTCCCCTCGCACCGCGCTCCTCCCCTCGCACCGCGTTCCTCCCCTCGCACCGCGCTCCTCCCCTCGCGCCGCGTTCCTCCCCTCGCGCCGCGTTCCTCCCCTCGCACCGCGTTCCTCCCCTCGCACCGCGTTCCTCCCCTCACACCGCCTTCCTCCCCTCACGCCGCCTTCCTCCCCTCGCGCCGCGTTCCTCCCCTCGCACCGCGTTCCTCCCCTCACACCGCCTTCCTCCCCTCACACCGCCTTCCTCCCCTCGCACCGCGCTCCTCCCCTCGCGCCGCGTTCCTCCCCTCGCGCCGCGTTCCTCCCCTCGTGTTGCTTGCGAGTGGCCGCGTGTCCTCCGACGGAAACCAAGTCCTGCCAGCAGAGTTCCTGTGGCCGCTTTTAATCTCCAAATGCCCGTGAGCTTTACTGAGGCACTTAGTCACGGCTTCGGTGCCAGCATCTTGTTTCATTAATTATTAATCCTTTTGTTTCATGCCGGAGTCTTTGACCCACGGCCTTTTTGACCACAGCCCCCTCCCCTCCTCCCCCCCACCCCCCCCCCCCCCCCCCCTTTGATTAGCAGGTGACCCTCTCGAGATTAGACCAGGAAGAGCTCCTGTGTGTAGGAATGAGCTCACGCGCAGAGAAGCTGGATTCTGGACTGGGCCCCATCTCCCCAGAAGCTGCTTATCTTATCCGTAGCTTTGAGTAACGGAAACAAAGTGGCTTGTTTTTTTTTTTTTTTAACGTTGTTTCTCACACTGCAGATTTGGTGGTAAATTCAATTCGCTTCAGTTTAATAAAAATTTCCCCTCGGGGGCAATTATGGAAGACAGATGGACACGATTTACTGGAAGAGGCTTTTAAAAACGTCCCATCAATAAAGCCTTCCCACACACAATACCGGCTACACAGTACAGAACAGCAGCTCAAGTGCTCACAGAACGTAAAATAAGAACTTTCAGTTATTGCAATAAATAGGCCAGTAGTACAAAGTGCAGTGTGTAGCTGAGAAGGGATGGATTTATTTCCACTGAAGAATTACTGGAGCATTATTATTCAGTAGATGGATGAGCTCAGGGATGGATGTGGTTCCTTCTGCTCGTTTGTGCACTTGGGTCAACAGAGGCTTTGGCCCAATGGGGGGGTAAACGGATGATGTGATGTGTTTGATATTTAAGAACAGAGGCCTCCGTTTCCCTTGCGATTGCTACGGTCGTACATGTCCTCCCACTCATCTCCTGTTGGGCAGCCGAACAGAGTCGCTCCAGTAGGGCCCTGGGGGTTGGACCCCAGCACGTTCGGGTAGACAGGCGGATGTAATAGTGTACTGGAGGGGGAATAGAGACCCAGGCCCCTGGCTTCAGTCTCTGATTTAGCCGTCCTGGAAATCCATTCACTGCCGCTGCGTCTGCAGCACGTTCCGCCCGGAACTGGCTCAGGTCTGGATGTGGACCGTATTGAACAGATCGTGAAGAGATGTGTGTGCTCTTGTGTATTTGTGTGTGTATGTGTGATATTTCCGAAAGGCGCTATATTGCAAATGCAACCTCAGTTTCTCAATAAAAGACTAAAACGTTTGAAAAGTACTCTTCTCATCGAAATGCTCAAAAAACGTGCATTTTATTCAGAAGGTGTAGTGTTTGTTTTGAGTTGATGACTGGAATATTTTGAGCGATCTTATGAATGGAAACGAGCTTTTCTGCCCATACTAACAGCTCGTTATGAAATGGAGGCGAGCTCCCTCTCTCACAGGTGTGCTGCTGTGTGTTCCAGACCTCCGCGGGCGACTCGTCTACCTGCGGGAGGCACGAGGAGGGCTACCGGCTGGAGATCACCAGCACCATGACCCGGCTGGACTACTTCCACGGCCAGTTCAGCAACCTCCTCCTCACCTCCATCGCCGTCTTCCCCATGGGGGACGAGACGGTGGCCAGCCTGGGCACCTCCACCGGCCGGGTCATCCAGGTACGAGGCGGGACGGGGCCAGGGGGATCGTAGCCGGGGTGGGAGGGTAACACCAGCCACCAGCCTAATGCTGGTAAATGTTATCTGTGGGCGGCTGGTCAGTCTACTCTACCAGCCACTTTGGGCAGGTGACCACCCATCACTTGGAGGTCCTGTTCTATTCTAAATATTTAGTTGTCTGATAAAACTGTGAAATTGGCTGGTGGATTGTGGGATGTTTCCTGATTGATGTTAGGTTTCCTACCCTTCGTAATGTGAGCAGACTGTGCAGTTCCTGACACCCAAAATCCACGTACGTTTCGATTGGACGGTGTGTGTCCTCACAGGAATGGTGTTCGAGCAAAAATCTTCCTGTGGCCACGTTTCAGTCACTCGCGGGGGCAGAGTAAAGGTGACGCTACACAACAGCTGCAGGAAGTGACCTCAGAGATGGGCGGGGCATCTGCAGTGAGGGCGGGGCCTCTGTGGCATTTCTCCGGGGCCGCAGCTGTCGCTGTTCCTCGCCCTTTGTCCCGCTCGCTGTGCGTGGGAATCGGGGAGGGGGGGAGCGCGGAGGTGCAGCTGTTTTTTTGGGGGGGGGAGCGGAGGTCCCCAGGAGAAAGTGGGCACGGCGTAGAGGAGGATGTGTGCTGGAATTTGGGCAGCGGGACCCTGTTCCTGGTCCGTGGGACCCCGCCCGCCCTTTGTTCCCGCTCAAAAGTGTTTCTGTGGAGGCTGAGGAATTGTTTCCTCCTCCGAAAAGTCGCATGTATTTTTCACAATGAAGTCGGATAATTTACGCTGCGTTTGTGGCTGAATTTCCACTCATTCATAACCCTCAGAGCTAGTGCTGATCGGAGGCGGGTGAGTTCCAGCACTGCCGTTCTGAAAGAGTTATCGCACTGAACCGCACATGACCGGAGGCTGGAGTCAGACCAAAGGACTCGCTGCTGTATGATAAGGAGTAGCCAGCCAATTTAAACTCTCCCTCCCTGTGTGGCACTGCTCTCCACAGTCAGCACTGCTACCATCCAGATTTTATCCCAGAACTTTGTTCTCTGTTTACTAACAGAACCAGTGGCCCAAACGGTTCTGTCACCCAACCTGCCTGTGCAGGCTAAATTAGAACGTTTTCATGCAAACAGTGTGATGTCACAGTGATGTCACAGTTAGGGAAGAACAGGATGGATTTTTATTATTTTTATTATTTGCTGCAGGCTGAGGACGCAGATTTTCCATGCACATTTGATCTCAGTGAAAGCTTCATTGTGCTGAGAACACATTATTTGATCACACTTTCCTCCAAGCCCAGGTCGCCGGGGGCAGGTTTAACATTCAGGAGTTTCCAGCAGCTCCTGTAGCTTGGCCGAGACCCATCTCCAAGAGGTTGTTGAAGCCTCACAACCACCCCCAAAGCACCCCACCCCCCCCACCCCCCCCCCCGCCCCCCTCGGGTTTCCCCTACAAAACTTTCACTGTACTGCAAAGAGGCTGTACTGTTTACTCAGAAACATACAGTCAGGGCTCACCTCTCACAGGGATCTGAGCCTGTACCAGCAGGCCAGACCATGCCTGCAGTAATACAGAGAACAGAGGCACTGGCTCCCTGTTTTAAAAGCTCACTTTCCAGGACCCAGACACTCGAATGAGCAGTAACATTTTTATTTCATTTTATTTAACTTTTATTAAACCAGGAAAAAACCCCACTGAGATCCAAATCTCTTTTGCAAGGGCGACCTGACATAAAACGCCAAGTTACACAAGATAAACGAGTTAAAAACATAAATTGGGGAATGAGACGGCAGTCTAACAGTAATTTAAAAGCAGAAACCTGCAGAAAAAGAAATTGTTTAAGTATTTACACTTTTTTGCATAATGCAAGTGTCTTGTACAAGTGTTACATTGCAGTGAAAATATTGTTTATGTTTATTCAATGTCCCTTGCAGCCTAAGTTTCAGCAGAGCAGACCATATGCTCCTTGAGATCACAAGCAGGGATTCATGTGCCCTGCGGGGGACAGAAATGAATTGGCGGGTCGTAGGAGGATGTGGAATATCTGGCCTGTGCTGTGTGCTCTGTGCACCTCAAACACTTCCTTCCTTTGGAAGCAGCCTCTGCGACACTAGAGACATTCCGCAGTCTCACCCTCATTATCCGAAGGCTAATTACAGCGCTATTCATAGCCCGGGCTAGCCTGTCATCGCACAATGAGCATCTCTCTCCTCAGGGCCTGTATCCTGTTCCAAGTCTGCGGGCAGGGTGGCCGCTTTTAAGGTTAACTTTGATTTTGCCTCTTTTTTTTGTGCCCCCCCTCCTTCCTTTAATCTTCCCGCGTCGCTCGAGGTCTCACGCCACTCTCTTCCTGAGCAATTTAGGATTTCTTATTTAAAAACTTTTTTCTTTTGTTGTCCCCTCTCAGCCCGCGGAAAGACGATCCGTTTCAAGCGGGGGGGTTTCTCGGTCATTCGCTCGGGAGTGTGTTTACGAAAAAAAAAAAAAAGCCGGAACCACGCACGCTTCCACCCCCCCCCCTTCCGATTAGGCCCTGCATGGCGGTATTTATAGCCAAGCGGTAAATTTGGCGGAAAAACGAAGGTTTTTTGTTTCCCTCCCCGGCGTCTCTCTCAGGTGGTGGTCTCCCGCTCCAGACAGAGGACGCCGCACGTGGACTTCCAGCTGGACCCCCGGCCCGTGTCCCCCGAGCCGGCCCTCCTCCCGGACCGGTCCTTGCTGCTGGTGACGGGAAGCAAGGTGAACGACTTGGACAGACTCCGTGGCTCTCTCCGCCGCGTTTGTTTGTTTGTTTTTTTTGGTACTTCGGCAGGCTGCTGGCACGGAGGGGCGCGTTTGCCGTCGCTGTCCCACAACCCCCCCCCCACCCCCCCACACACCCCTTGGCTCTGGAAGAACGCAGATCAAAGGTGTTCCCCTTGCGCTGAGACGACATCCTGCAAAAAGCACCCGCGATGTGATTTTGCTCTTAAATACTAGCGCCAGGAAAGCAGTTTTAAATAACCTTGCGTATGACCTTGAATAACCTTGTGCACAAAGCATAGCCATGCTCTGTGCTTATTATTTTGTACTGTGGGGCAAAGACATTAGTCAGACTTCCTTGACTGTCTTCTGTAATGGTGCTTGAAAACAGTTTAGAGATACGGTATTCGGTATTATGGCTATTTTTTTTATTTTAGATTTTGCGGTCATGTGAAAAGTCTGTCAGACAATGGAAGAGACAATTGGTTTTTGGCAGCGGTGGAGTTTTAAATGTAGAAAGCAGGTGCTGACTAGCCACTGCTGCTGTTTCATGAGCTGATTTCCACGCCACTGTCTCCAAGGGCCCCAAGAAATGATCCGGTCAAGGATTCATGGAATACTGAGCAGCAATGTCTGCACCACCTGCCCCCCTCTCTCTCTGTTCCCTCTCCACTTCCACACTACCATACTCTCATCATATCTAAGATGTGCCACGAACTCTCAGTTTAGATATAATCCCTTTTTTAACAGTCTTAATCTCCATGCATTTGCCAGAGTGCAGACAAGTGTGTGCTTTCCGGTGAAGTGGACTTGGCCATCTGCTTCCGTTCACTCTGTCATACGACCCCACTGACTGAGACCCTCCCTCCCTGGGCCATGCTGGTCACAGTCCACCGGCCTGGTCCGGATGCTATGTCAGTATAGGTCATGTGACACACTGAATCCCAGTCTCTTAGCTGGACAAGCCCCCCCACACAAACACAAGCCCGTTGCGGTCTGGTCACTGCGGTGCTGACGGGTTCTGTCTGGTCCAGATCAGCAAGGTTCCGATGGCGGGCCCGGGCTGTGAGCAGCTGTGGACGTGCCGGGCCTGCCTGCTGGCACCAGCCTTCATGGGCTGCGGCTGGTGCCAGGACCGCTGCTCCAGGGCCGCGCAGTGCCCCACCCACCACTGGACCCAGGAGTCCTGCCTCCCCACCATCGCCACGGTAATTCGCACTCCTCTCACACTCAGGGTTAAAGACACTGCAGTCAAAGAAAAACCCAGTGTTTTTTAAATCAGAATTTCAGTATTCCCTTCATCAGAAATGAATGCTTTATATGGTTTTTGTTTCTTTGATTGACAGGCATGTATGGGCATTTAAATGTTTCAGATCACCTTGCAGTTGCCCTGTCGAAAGTGGTTCTCGGCTATTCCATCTGCATAATTATGAAGTGCTTGCTGAGGGCATTGTACTTTTGAAATGTCACTGTGTTCAGCTTGTTTCTCCTGTGAAGTGCTATTTGTTGTACCCGTCAGTGATTGATAATGAAATCAGGAGCACAACGTCTCCTGGGCATTTTAAACAAGTGATGTAAACAAGGTGTGAAACAAGCTGTTAAAGGTTATAAAAATATGATTCCCTCCCTGTTTACACACACACACACACCCACATACACACGCACGCGCAGTGATTGTTTACAAGGCCAAAATGAACAGCTGGGCAACTGAAGGAGAATTCCCATGTTGTCATTAATTTGTTAATGTCTGTGAAGCGTGCAATACCAAGCAGACAGTGTGGGGTGAGAAATACAGCGTTTGGATAATGAGTTATTTTGTCTTTGTAAGTGTTGTAAATAAATCGGGGGGGGGTTGTGTCTGTGCCATGGTAGATCTCCCCAGCCAGTGCGCCGGTGGGGGGGGAGACCAGGCTCACCGTCTGCGGGACCGACTTCGGCTTCAACAAAAGCGAGCGGTTCGACGCGGGGCTGATCCGGATCGAGCTGGGCGGGGCCCCCTGCAAGCTGGACCCCGGGAGCAGCGGCAGCAGCCGGTGAGCGAGCGCGCGGGACGCCGCGGGGTGACCGGGCAGCGCCGAATTCCTCGAGGTGGGGGGAGGGGGGGGGAGAGGTGCTGTCCACGCCCCTGCATTCTGAGCGTGACTCTGCCAAAAACGCCAAGCGGCTGACTGAGGGGAAACTGCAGAGACGTCCAGTCATCTAACACCCCCCCCCCCCTTAATTGGGTTTGCAGTAAACGGCTGTTTGCGCTAACTGGGCGTGCTGAGATTCCACGCGCACAGTTTCCCCGTTGTTAGCGCTCGGCTCATGTGACGCAGTGCATGCTGGTAGATTAGCGCTGGCTAGCGCAGCGCTCGGCTCATGTGACGCTGTGCATGCTGGTAGATTAGCGCTGGCTTCAGCATATTCTTCAGCTTTGTCCGCGGCGCGTTCAGTAACGCTCGTCTTCCTCTCCGCAGGTTGGTCTGCGCTCCGGGCGCCGTGGCAACGGCTCACAATGGCAGCGTTGTCACGGTGCACAGCGGGAAAGAGCGGGCGGAGAAAGAAGGGTTCGCTTATGTGGTGAGACTTTGAAAAAAGCACACCGCGAATGCGTGAGTCGTGACTAAGCATTGACCTGCGTGTGAACCGTTGTGATCTCGACTCGCCCTCTCCTCTCATGCAGGACCCGGTTATCAGCCAGATCTTCCCCGTTTTCGGGCCTAAGTCCGGTGGGACGATGCTGACGGTGCGCGGGTCGTTCTTAGACAGCGGCACGGCGAGGCAGGTGACGGTGGGGAGCGCAGTGTGTGAGCTGCACAGGTGAGTAGCACAGTCACAGCACAGTGGGGCTGGGTTTGACCACGAGCATGCAAAAAAGAGTGAGTCATAGAGCTCTCTCTCTCTCTCTCTCTCTCTCTCTCACACACTCTCTCTCTCTCTCACCCTCTCTCTCTCCCTCTCTCTCTCTCTCTCTCTCGCTCTCTCTCTCTCTCTCGCTCTCTCTCACACACTTTCTCTCTCTCTCTCTCTCTCTCTCTCTCTCTGTTCCCCCAGCGTCTCGCCCAGTGTGCTGACCTGTAAGACCCCGGCCCAGGCCTCTCCCGCGCAGTGCCCCGTCACGCTGACCATCAACTCGGCCGTCCGCGCCGCGCCCGTCCCCTACACCTACAATCAGGACCCCTACATCGAGGGCATCCAGCCCTCGCGCTCCTTCATCAGGTGAGTGTGTCTCTGACCCCCCACCCCACCCCACCCCTGTCACCTGATCCCCCGTTCCGTCTGTAGCAAACCCACCTGACTGCCGAGGAAGCCGGGGGCAGTGGATTCGGCCCCCGGGGGGGGAAACGAGAGAGCAGAGCTGCTGTCATTACTATGGTTACGCTCATATTTCAACATCTGAGCCCATTCATGTGCTTGTGCAGTAGCATAGCACGGACAGCACTAGTGTGCGGTGTGCCATATCAACAGAGAGAGAGAGGGAGAGAGAAATAAAAAGTGGGAGGGGTAGAGATGAAGAGAAAAAGAGATGGAGGGTGCTGACAAGAGGAGGAGAGACATGGAGAGAAAGCGAGTGGGGGGAGATGGAAAGAGGGGAAGAGAGCAGTAGGGATACAGGAGGGAGAGAGAGAGAAAGAGAGGGTGTGGGAGAGCGATGGACTGATCCAGGAGACGGAAAGGAAAGGTCCGGCGCTGTGTTAGAGAGGGAGCGCGGGGGCGGTTGGGGGGGGACAGGATCCGGAGTGTGGAGCGCGGGCCCCTAACAGCCTGTTTCTCCATCGGGCCCCCGCAGTGGTGGGAGCACGGTGTCGGCGCACGGGGCCTACCTGCTCTCCGCCCTCCAGCCCCAGATGCTCATCGCCCCCGTCCAGGACAGGGAGGTCCTCCGAGTGGTGAGTGTGAGGGCCAGAGAGCTGCCTGCGCAAAAAAACCCCCAAAAAAAACCTCCTGCGTCCCGTCAGGGTGTGTGTTATTGCGATTAGATCCAGAAAAAAGAAACGACCAGACGTTTTTATTTTTAAAAAAGAGTGGGAAAGTGCTCCTCTGTCTGTACTGCATATAATCGCCTGGCCTGACACATGAACAGCAGGTGTTTATTCCTCTCGTAATCTCTTCTGTCAGCTCTGAGATCATACAGCAGGATATATGTGAAGTCTGGTTTTATTGGCTGGAGGCTGTTCTCTGAACAGTGCTTTTCTGAAACATATTGTTAAAATCTAAAATTTGTATCTTCAAGTTAAGTCTTTAAATGTGCCGTAATAATGTTCCCCGAATAATCAAAAGCACTTGTGCCCTCTTGGAATCGGGGCGGGAGCGTCGGACTGTGACGGAACGCGGTCGTGATTATTTGGCCAACCCCAGGCGTTTTGTTCAGTTTTCATTTCAGATTGGGTCTTGTTGTACCCATTTTTTTTTGTTTTTTTTTGTTTCTTTTTTTATTAACCCTCTGGACAACTGTAGTATACTCTCCTGTAGCCATGGCCCTGTCTCCTCAGAGCAGAGGGTTTTGCTGAATGGTCAGTCCCTGCAGGACAACCCATGTCCCCCATATCTCCCAGCATGCCTCACTCTGGCTGAATTGGCTGAGAATTACCTGTCCCCCTTTATGTCTTTAATTTAACCTTCATTTTACCAAAATCCCACTAGATGAGGTACCTTTTTGTGAGACAGACCTGGTCCAATAAATGAAAAAATGAGTTATTTTGTAGTGTTCCCCATCCATTTATCACCAGATTTGAGTCAAATATACTGCGCTTTACTGTAGGTCTTTAGAAGCTGGTAAAATTTTAAAACACTCTTACAGATCCCAGATAATTTGAAAAATATTGCTGGCTAATTAAAACCATTCCCTGGGTTTTCCATTTCTGATATTGTACCGGGTATTTACGACTCCTACTGACACATGCATGTAAAAATATGACTTGTCATTTGTCCTGGGAGGGGGCGGGGGTGGAGGCTGGGGCTCATTTCGGAGTGAGGGCATTAGGTGTGTTTTTAAAGGGGAGCTGAGAGGAGCTTTCAGTAGAGGCGTGTTCTCAGAGAGCCCGCGCTGTTCGAGTCTGCGAGCGCGGCTTTGTGTCTGTCGCCTGTGAAACCCGAAAGCTTGAGCGATCGCAGCTGCTCAGCTGCATGAAAGGCACCGCGCGTGATGGGGCACATGTGCAACGCAACGACTGACGTGGTCCAACGCGAGGTTCTCCCGAAAATGAATCACCCTGCTACAGGAGGGCCGGCCTGAAATGGGCTTTTCTGCTCGTAAGCGGGTTCCTGGTCCGGGCTTGCGTTGCGGGAACCCGCTTACTGGTTTCGTGTCCACGGGGCTGCTCTTTTCCGGGAGGACATCTGTTTTTAGGGGCTCCATAAAACGCATCGCTCCGTGTCAAATTAGCCCCTAATCCAGGAAGGGCTTTCCACATCTCATCTCTGGGCAGCCTCCTCTACCCAAGGCTGTTTTATCACATAATATCCACGCTAATCGTTTCCACCGCTTACACACGGCCATTGTGCTCTCTCTCTCTCTTTGTCTCTCTCTCTCTCGCTCTCTCAGCCTTGGAGCTGTTCATGAGGTCATCAGAGCCATGTGTAAGGGAAAACTGCAGTGCCTAGTTATTAACAGGGCCAACCACTGAGAGCCTATCCACCTTAGAAAATCAAAAGCAACATTTACTAAACAACAAGACTCCACAACTCTCCTGCCTACACCCCACCCCTCCACCCCGCCCAGCTACGTTTCTAGACCCAGCCAGGGACTCAGAAATTGCTCAACTGCATTTTGCGCACACGGAGTTCAATTTACTAACTGCTAACAAAAACAACTGATGACGGGGTCCCTGGGGACAGGCTTAAAAAGACATCGGGGGGGGGTTGGGGGGGGTGTGTGTTTTTTTTCGAGCGGCTAAATGAATACCAGGAGCGCTGGCGGTAATTGTCCGAGGATGACTGCGCGTGTGCTTACTCTCTGCGTGGAGCTGTTGCTCAACAGAGGAGCTGGAAGCTGGGAGAGCGGGACGATGCTGGGAAGGAAGGTTCCGGAACAAATGAACGATTCGGGGGCCTCGGGGGTGTGACGCCGTGGTGTACAGACGGGCCCCTGTGGAAGGACTGTAACAGCGTGGCTCACTCATAAGTCCTTGGTCTTATCACTGTGGGAAAGGTGTTACATAACTCAGCTCTGTGGCTCTCGTGCAGGGTACTAAGGCCCAAGGCTGACTGTAGACACTTCTTCTGTATAAATTGAATTGGAAGCACTCGGTGAATGCAAAGTGCTTAAGCCTTTTTGTCAGTCCAGTGAGTCCTTTTTGCTCTGTAATCCTTCAGCTCTGTGTGGGATATGGAGCCCTAGTATGGACATCTTAGTGGGTTTCAGACTAAATATATAATATAAATCATACTGGCTGCATTTGGTTTTTTGAAACGTATACAGCTCCCTGGCCTCTGCAAGATAAAGTGGTTTGATTGCAGTGTTTTACACAGTGCTGGAGCTGTGGGGCTGTGATTGAGTAAGAGCACTGGCTGGCAGCCTGTGCTTCAGAGGAGAGTAATACATGATTGAGATATCTTGGATTTACACAGAATTCAAATGCAGGGAGATACATAAACACAACAGGCTGTTTCAGACACACCGAACAGACAGAACCTTTTCTTCACAGTCAGTTTGGGGAGCGATTCTCGTTAATTGTTAATCACATTGAAGGTAGGTGTTGATTGGATTCCAGCCAGTGTCTGTCATGTGATGCAGTGGAGCAGAACGATGCATTATGGGAGTTTGAGTTCTGCCTGCTTTTCCTGCCTGACTGTGTCCCCAAGGCGTGCGCGCGAGGGGAGGACCGGAGCGTGATCCTCTGCACCACGCCGTCTCTGAAGGGCCTGGAGCTGCTCCCGCCCGTCTACACCAAAGTGTCCTTCGTCCTGGACGGCTTCTCCACCCGCCAGTTCGATATGCTCTACGTGGAGGACCCCAAGTTCGAGGAGTTCGAGAGGCCCATTGTCACCTCCAAGGGCAACAAGAACATCCTGGAGATAAAGGTGAGTCTCCTTCCTCCTCCTCCTCCTCCTCCTCCTTCGAGAGCACTTCCTCTGGGGTCACAGGAAAGGAGAGACCGGGCTACGCAGTGCTTATGAACAACCGAGGGGTCCCCCAGAGTGCACAACCTCAGAACCTCCCGCCCCTCTCTGGCCGTGTGAGTTTAGCGGGAACAGCGGCCGGAGCGGCGGTAGCAGCAGGTCACCCAGGTCCCCCCTTTCCCAGACCAGAGCTGAGCTGAGCGGTAATCACCCGCCATGCCTAAGCCTCTCATTATGGACACGTTTCCCTGGGGCACTGGACTGTTTACCGTGTGCTCAGGCCGGTTCTCTGCTGAGAAATGACTGCCGATGCTAATAAGTGTAGATTGATGTTTATCTTGGCTTATGGGACCCTACTTCATCTCGCGTTCACCCTCTCCTGTTGTGTGTGTTGGTTCTAGGTTCCGTGGGTGGACCAGGAGGCGGTGCTGGGGGAGGTCCTGAGGGTGAGCAACCGGAGCTGCCAGGGGGTGCACCTGGTGGGGAACACCTTGGAGTGCACCGTGCCCACCGAGCTGCAGGCTGGCACCAAGGAGCTGGAGGTGGAGGTGAGCCCCTCCTCCTTCCGAAATCAAAGGGCTCGTTGTTCAGCCAGCCGGATTGGGCTGTCCTCCCCCAGTCCAGGGACGGGAGCCCAGACAGCACGTACTGCAGCAGGGAGGGAGGGGGGCGTCGGGCTCCACAAATGAAGCTGGCTAATCACTGTAGAATATTGTCCCGTATTGCTGCACAACTGAATAGCCCCCTCCCCTCTCTCCTCCCCACCTCCTCCCCCCTCCTAATGCTGTGTTGGGTAGGACATGCTGCTGAAGTGGAACGGCCTTTTGTGGATGTTGCCTTCTCACACAATGTCAAATCCTCCCCCTCCAGACAGACAGGGGCACTTACGCCTGCCACGGTCTGACTGTTTAGCTTCTCACAGCGTGCGCTGTGTAGTCCATGGAAAACTCCTGTCTGAAGCACAAAGTGCTTTCTTTCCCAGCATGCACTGCTCTCTGGCCGATGGTAGCATCCGCAGTGCCATGAGCTGTGACTGCCCCCCATCTCTGGGGCACAGGAGCAAACCTAATTTCCTCACACAAACAGAATAAGCTTTGCCGCTCTATAAGATAATTGCCTCGTCTGAATGTCTCCAGGGCCAAAGTGATGTGGCGGAGACTGCAACTGATCTGATTTCATTTGACAGCTTTGTTCCTTATCTTCTGCCCGTTTTTGTTGTGTGTGTGTGTGTGTGTGTGTACAGTGGAAGCAGGCCACCTCCTCGGTGATCCTAGGCCGGGTGCAGCTGGCTCAGGATCAGGACTACAGAGCACTGATTGCAGGCGGGGCTGCCATTACAGTGCTGCTGCTCCTGCTGCTCTCTCTCCTGGCCTGGAGGAAGAAGAGGAAGAACATCGAGGGTGTGTACAGACGGAGTGGTGTGTGTGTGCATGCGTGTGCGTGCGTGTGTGCGTGTGTGCGTGTGTACCTGGACATGACTGCCCCCTTGATTAACTCCGTTTGAGGAAATGAAGCACTGTAGAAAGTGTATCCAGTGCCAGCACTTTAATTCGACCCAGGAAAGGCTCTGCGTTTGACCTTGATTCAGTCCGTATGTCCTTTACCTGCAAATAAATACGAGTGTCATTTTACATGCCAGCACTGTTTGTCAACTTTCAATTTTGGAAATCCGTGAAAAACGTGCAATCAGTTGTGAGCCAAAGTATGAACGTTGATTGAATCCAGGCGACAGTGTGTCCAGCTAGACTTCTGCTCTCTTTTTTCTTGCTTCCAGGAAATGAAACCATTCAAGCTCCGGTTATTCATAATATTTGCTCAGTTATAAACCAAAATAAAAGTTCTCTAATGGTTTTTGGCCAGAGGGGCTGCGGGATGAAAAGAGTGTGTGCCCCCCTGTGTGAGACGTGCCTTCGCCCTGTCCCGTCACAGATCTAACGGAGGGCATGGTCTGGTACGACGGCCGCGCCCGCATTCCGCACCTGGACATGCTGGCCAACGCGAGGAGCACCAGCCCCACCAATGAGATGGTCTCGCACGAATCCGTGGACTACAGAACCACCCTGCTGGAGGGTACACGTGTGTGTGTGTGTGTGTGTGTGTGTGTGTGTGTGTGTGTGTGAGTGAGTCTGTGTGTGTGTGTGTGTGTGTGTGTGTGTGTGTGTGAGTGAGTCTGTGTGTGTGTGTGTGTGTGTGTGTGTGTGTGTGTGTGTGTGTGTGTGTGTGTGTGTGAGTGAGTCTGTGTGTGTGTGTGTGTGTGTGTGTGTGTGTGTGAGTGAGTCTGTGTGTGTGTGTGTGTGTGTGTGTGTGTGTGTGTGTGAGTGAGTCTGTGTGTGTGTGTGTGTGTGTGTGTGTGTGTGTGTGTGTGTGTGTGTGTGTGTGTGTTTCTCTCCTGCTTCAGTGTAAGGCGCTGCATCGCTAAACCTTTTCTCCGAGGCTTTTCCAGTCTGTACCCCCCCCCCCCCCCCGCTCACGTGATTGGCCTGCGCCTCTCCTCTTACGGGACCCCGCGTGGAAAAACAGCACATTCACTTTTCCCTTCTGTAGTTGTGGCTCGAGTTTCCTCTGTTCTCTCTGTAATAATGCGCCCTTAAGCCCTGGCCTCTTTGTTCTGGCGACCCCTGTGTCAGCCAGGCTGTAACTGACCTCTCACCTTTGACCCCGTGCGTTGCAGACCAGAGTGTGCCGCAGTCCCAGGTGGAGTTCTGCAGGCCCTCCGACCCCCCCGCCGTGTCCGGGGGGGACACGGACATGGCCACGCCCCTGCTGGCTTCCGGGGTGACCATAGACGTGGCCAGCCTGCACCCCGACCTGCTTAAGGAGGTTCAGCACATGGTCATCGCCCGCGAAGACCTACTGCTGCATGTGACTGAGGTCATCGGGAGAGGTACACGCACGCACATGCACACACACACGTACTGTACACACATGTACACGCACACACGTTTTGTACACACACACACGGTACACACACACCGAACGTTCCCTTGTTCTCTTGCTGACCTGTTGTGAGCCCCAGGTGAGTCTGAGCACGGGTCTGGGGCCATTGTAGAACAGAATCCGCAAAGAGACCAGGAGAACCACTAACCTGACTTTACGGTAGTTATATTTTCCCCAACATGATCCCTAAAGGTCACCGTCCAGCTCGTTATTCAGGCCAAAATCCAGCGCTAAAATCCAGGCGACTCTGAGTTACAGCCGTTGGACCTGAAGCTAACCCCCCCTCCCTGAAGCTTCATGCTTTCAGGGCCCTAAAATAAAAAAGCCAGCCCCTCTATTCAGCGACTCCCGGAATAATAATTCCCCCCGGAGCAGCGGAGGGGGGGGTGGGGGGGGGCAGGTGTGAAGGTTCCGCGGGCGGGACAAATTCCCGGGGCGTGAGATGATTTGTTCCCGTCTTGAGTTGCTCGCTCCATTGTGGAGCCCAGCCTCAGTAACCCGAGCCCTGCTCCATCTGCAGGAACTCGATAGCGCAGAGAGAGAGAGAGAGAGAGAGAGAGAGAGAGAGAGAGAGAGAGAGAGAGAGAGAGAGAGAGAGAGAGAGAGAGACCGCGAGATGGCTCCGCGCTTTTATTACTCTCCCTTCGTGATAACACAGAATTAAGCAAAGTCCTTGATGTCTCTGGTCAGGAACTGGCCCCCCTGCTGTGGCCTTGGCGGTTATCGGTCTACTGTAGCCATTGTCGGCTAACGCTCCGATCACAGCCGATTACCCTCGGTTCACACCCCTTTCTTTCTTTCTTTCCTGGTTTTTTTTTCTTCCTTTATACATTTTCTCAAGTAAAAAGCTCGCGGAGACAAAGCCTAAACTGCTTTGAAGATTTTTTTTTTTTGTTTGCTGTGTTGCTTTGTACGAGTTTTGGTTTTCATTTATCGTTAACGCAGTCAAGACTTTGTCATTTGAATGAGCTGAATAACACCGAGGCTTGTTTCTGTTGAAGGAGTTGATTTTTCTTTGAATGTGAACTAGCTGTACACTGACTGAGCCGCACTGAAACTGCATGGCCATAATGATTTAGGGGCCACTCAAGTCTTTGATCACTCATTCACCACAAAGATATCATTTCAGCCCGTGTCGAACCGGGGCTTGAAACCAATATTATTTTACAGAAAAAGTGAACTATTATTTGAAACTGAATCCTAGGAGAAGTGTATAATGGGTTGTATCCAGCGCACACCAAGGTTAACCCCCACATCCAAAGGTGGGCTTTGAATGCCTGGGATATGCGTGCAGTGCTTTACATAATTCCATGGGTTTGACTTACTTGGGGGGGCCAGTTAAAGGCCTGTATTTCATGTGGTGTGTGTGTACGCACGTGCATATCTGTGCGTGTGTGTACGTGTGTGTGTGTGTGCGTGCGTGCATATCTGTGCGTGTGTGTGCGTGTGTGTGTGTACGCGCGTGCATATCTGTGCGTGTGTGTAATTTGTATGTGTGGCGCGCGTGAATATCTGTGCATGTGTGTATGTGTGTGTGTGCGCGCGTGCATATCTGTGCGTGTGTGTATGTGTGTGTGTGTGTGCGCGCGTGCATATCTGTGCATGTGTGTGTGTGTGTGTACGCGCGTGCATATCTGTGTGTGTGTGTGTGTGTGTGTGTGCGCGCGTGCATATCTGTGCGTGTGTGTATGTGTGTGTGTGTGTGCGCGTGCATATCTGTGCGTGTGTGTATGTGTGTGTGTGTGTGTGCGCGCGTGCATATCTGTGCGTGTGTGTATGTGTGTGTGTGTGCGCGCGTGCATATCTATGCGTGTGTGTGTGTGTGTGTGAGTTGAAATGATATAATTTGAGCGGTCCCTTCCCTCTGCGCTGCAGGCCACTTTGGCTGTGTGTACCACGGCACCCTGCTGGACCCGAGCGGCCTCAAACTGCACTGCGCAGTCAAGTCCCTCAACAGTGAGTACCAGCCTGAGGGCCCAGCGCCTCCCCAGGGCCTGCCTGCGTCTGACTTACTGTACACGCCCTGCACTTTCCACCTCTGCTCACCTCTGGATGTGTGCATTTAGACGTCCTGATATACCAGGGCGAGACCCACAGTGACAGCAGAGCCTCCCTAATCTGTCCAGCTCAGTGCGCCTCCTCTCTAACCCCCCTGGCCCTAGCGAGCCGCAGGTGAGAGGAACGGGTCCCTGCGCCGTGATTGGCCGTAATCACATAAACATGTCACTCGCGAGCGGAGAGATTTATGGATTCATTCTTCCCCCGATGCCGACCTGCCGAGCTAATATTGTTTCTGTTTCATTTGTCTCGGTGCGGTCGGCTGCTCTCTGCTTGTCCCTTGCGTTGAGTTTGGAAACTTTGACTGTTTTAAATTGTCTCCTGATTCAGTGATGCTGCTGCAACACAATCGCTTGCCCCCCTGTGAGGGTTATGGATGTATTATATGTTCTAAGCTTGAAATCGTTGTTTTATAGCCTGCTTTTTTATGTGTCACTTCTGCCATGTTGAAAGGTTAAACGGAATCTTTCAGCTTTATTGAATTACTTTAATGCTCCAAGTAAGGTACTAAAATGGAAGAAATGTCTTATGCAAACTCGCCCTTTTTGAGATTGAAATACCACATCTGACAAAATGTGTTTAAAATCCAAGCGAAAGGAGATCTACGGACATTTTAGGAGCTCCACCCACATTGAAATGAACCGGCTGCTCTGTTTTTGATCAGAATAATGCATTTTTGTTTTGGGGGTTGAACAGAGTTGGAAAGTCCAGGGTTCAGAACGTAGAAGTCCTGCCATGTGTTTCTTCCACCCATGAACTCAGCCAGCTGATTTCACTAATTAGTTCCACCTCCTGGCTGAAGAATTGTGCTAATTCGCAAATCCAGGTGATCGGAGAAAAATCCTGGGGAGGACTTTTACTTCCTGAACCTGGATTTTCCACCTCTGGTTGTGAGTGATTGTGGCCGGGTGCTGTGCCATATTTCGGCTGCGTTAAGATGGCCTCTCGCCCCCCCCCCAGGGATCACGGACATGGAGGAGGTGTCCCAGTTCCTGAAGGAGGGCATCATCATGAAAGACTTCAGCCACCCCAACGTGCTGTCCCTGCTGGGCATCTGCCTGCCACCAGGGGGCTCCCCGCTGGTGGTGCTGCCCTACATGAAGCACGGAGACCTGCGCAACTTCATCAGAGACGAGGCGCATGTACGACCTGCCACCCCCCCCCCCCCCCCACACACACACACGCATCTACTACTGTATCACATTCATACACCTACCTACACCACCTACCTCATTTATACCCCCCCCCCCCCCCGTAGTTTCTATAGCACAGTTATACACCCCATGCAGTATCTATACCATAGTTATACACTCCATACAGCTTCTAAACCACAGTTGTACACCCCATACTTCAAAACAGAAAAATCTGGCATGAGTATTTTTGATTTATTGACACGGGGGTTTTGAACCTTTAGTTTTGTTACGAAGCCGTCATTGTAGAGAGAGATGGATGAGAACATCCATTGTGTTAAAAAAAACAACCAAGCTGACAAAAGGTTGTCATGACGCTGACAGTTTGTGCCCTGGGGCGTGGTATTATGAGGCATTAGGTATGTGGTAACGGAACCTTTCAGCGCTCCTGTTTGACCTGCTGTTTTTGGGGGTGTCCCACAGAACCCCACTGTAAAGGACCTGATGGGGTTTGGGCTGCAGGTTGCCAAGGGGATGCAGTACCTCGCAAGCAAGAAGTTCGTGCACAGAGACCTGGCAGCCAGGAACTGCATGTAAGCAGGACGTTCTGTGTGTGTGTATGTGTGTGTGTGTGTATGTGTGTATGTGTGTATGTGTGCGCGTGTGTGTGTGTGTGTGTGTGTATATGTGTGTGCGTGTGTGTGTGTGTGTGTGTGTGTGTAAATAAGTGTGTGTGGACCTAAAGGAAACAGAAGCCAGCCAAGGCCTGGTTTCCATTTTATGTTGCATTGTTTCATTGTTTGTGTGCTGAAATTTATCATCCAGTCCATTTTTTTGACACTTCCAAAGGGAACAGTCCAGCTCATTAATTACTCATTAAGTTTTTCGTTCACATTTCACAGTACACAACACGCACAAGAAGCCTTATGCTGGTCCTTTCAATCCGATACAATGCTTGTCATCTTGTAAATCATTCGTTGTTTTGTACTTTTATGTTGATAAATGTGTTATCAGTTCAGTAAGGGAACTAAGTGTGTCTGGAATTGCTTACTTGTGCTTGGCATTCCTTTGTAGTATTTTGCATTTGAAAGGAGCCCAAAGGAGGGGTGTTTATATTGGCAGACCAAACACTGAACTGACCCTTAAATAGCTGATTTGTAAATGCTTATTATGTCCAACCAGACCCTATCCCTGGGTTTCATTTACTTATAACAAGCCTATTTGTTTTATCGACATCCTGAATGTCTAGCCTCTTGGATGACAAAAAACATTTCATCCAGTGACTCCTCTCTCTCTCTCCCTCCTTCCCCCCCCCTCTCTCTCTCTCTCTCTCTCCCTCCTTCCCCCCCTCTCTCTCTCTCTCTCTCCCTCCATCCCTCTCTCTCTCTCCCTCCCCCCCCTCTCCCCCCCTCCGCAGGCTCGATGAGAGCTACACGGTGAAGGTGGCCGATTTTGGCCTGGCGCGGGACGTGTACGATAAGGAGTACTACAGCATCCACAACAAGAATGCAGTCAAGCTCCCGGTCAAGTGGATGGCCCTGGAGAGCCTGCAGACGCACAAGTTCACCCCGAAGTCCGACGTGGTAATGAGACTTTAGACCCCAGGCTGCGCTCATACCCCCTGGGACTCCTTCATAGACTCCTTGGGGGGTCCCCAGCCTCCAGTTGTGGCAGCCCTGGGTTAGATTGCACTGACCCCTACAATGCTGTGTTCTGAAGGACCTGTAGTACTGAGAGACACCAGAGAGCCTGTGAAGCAGGAAGCCTACAGACTCTGCAGACTTTCTGGCTGAGATAAGGAGTTCTGGTTATGATTGAGAGGACTTCTACTATTAAGAATTACTGAACAAAACCAAGAGAACTAAGAGGCACCTCAGCTGAATGATGGCCAGGCCTGAATGTTTAGCATAATACAGAGCTTGTGTGTGTGAGAAGGTGTCATTACCTTTAAGCCCCTCGCTATGTGTGAGAATGGCGTTCTGCAGCAGTGCTCGGACACAGTGAGTCAGGCCATTTGTATCCAGCGACTCATCGCTCTGCCGCTCGCCCTGCCTAACATCAGCTCAGACCCTGAGCTTTAAAAGGGATTACCGTCCCTGAATTCCTCACCCACACGCCCCGCCACCCCTCCCCTTCCACACACCCCCTCCCCTTCCACACACCCCCTCCCCTTCCACACACCCCCTCTGCGTAGCTTAGATTGGGCGAATCCTCAGGTACGTTTGTCCATGTTGAAATGTTTGTGATTTTAGCCAGATAAAACGGAGCCCTTGGCACAGGGCTAGTGACTAATCCCACGGGGCTGTGGCTGGAGGCGGGGCTCAGGTTGAGTGACAGCTGCCCGGGCACGTCGGGCTTTAACCGGCAGGCTGCGGGTCATTTGAGTCATACCTTTATTCTTCCTCCTCTTCCTCACTACCCTCCCTGGGGTGTTCCCAGCCTAGGTACACACCGTACGTACTACGGTACATCTCTGCAGGAACACAGGTGATCTTTACCATATCCCCTTGCCAGAAAAAAGTACTTTAAAAAAAAGAAGCTTTTACATTTTTTTAAAATAATATGTGTATTGGATGTCAAAAACGTTGTGGTGAAAATATTTTCAAAGTATTATCTTATTTTTTATTGAATGTCTTTTTCCAGTTTAGGTTTCAGCATAGTAGTATGTATAGTTCTCAAGATCAAGACCGGAGGCTCATGTCGCTTCCTTACAAAAATGAATTTCCGGGTCATAGGAGGATATTTGGGCTCTTGAAGAAAGTTACGTAGGATGCTGTGTTTCCCCCCAGCGGACCCCACGGCCTGGTACCAGCGTCAGACAGTCCCGCTCAGGATGAGCTCTGAAACAATTACTCGGCCATTCCAAATATGGAGAAAAGAGGAGTAAAAAAAAAAAAAGAACGTTTTGTTTTTCAAAAGAACAGCCAACACCGGGATGAGTCTCGTGGGGAACTGGGGGAACGTGACTCCTTGGCTGGGGGAGGCCGGTTGCATCACCGCTCGCTCTCTCTCTTCCTCTGCAGTGGTCGTTTGGGGTGTTGCTATGGGAGCTGATGACCCGGGGAGCCCCGCCCTACTCCGACGTCAACTCCTTCGACATCACCATCTTCCTGCTGCAGGGCCGGCGGCTGCTGCAGCCGGAGTTCTGTCCCGATGCACTGTGAGTGCTGCGCGTGTGCAGAAACACGCATGTAAAACAGCTGTGTGTTTACACACAGGCACACACAATCACCCATGCACACACACAGGCACACACAATCACCCATGCACACATAGGCACACACAATCACCCATGCACACGCACATACACTCACACACAGACACACACAATCACCCATGCACACACACAGACACACACAATCACCCATGCACACACACAGGCACACACAATCACCCATGCACACACACAGGCACGCTCAATCACCCATGCACAAATATACACACACACACAGGCACACACACCTATCCATGCACAAGCACACACACACACACACACACACACACACATACTCAGATGCACACTCATGTATACCCGCACACGCAAGCACTCACACACACATACACATGTACGTTCTCAGATGCGCACACATGCATAGATGCATACATGACTGCACAAGCACCGACACACACACACACACACACACACACACACACACACACACACACACACACAAACACACTCACTCCACTCTGTCCACTCTGTGACTGCTTCGTGCCACAGAAGCGATTATGGCTCTTCTCCCTGAGAGGGTCCTCTGAGCACAGACACAGAGCTCCATTGTTCTCCAGCCCATGACGACTCCCCACGCAGCAGCCAGTCAGGCGTTAACAGCCCCGGGATGGCTCCTCCCCCCTGGGCGGGGCCTTTAGTGTCCTGGTAGATACGAACCTTGTGATGGCAGCCGGACGGAATTGTGCCGGCATGCCAGAACTGTGCCGTCGCGGTGCCCCGAGGACACCCCTCCCGAACGGCGTAAAAGCGCTACATAAATGTAGTCCATTTAAACACAGACCCTGCGCATAAACACACTCCGGCAGAGCAGGGCTTTCTGAGCCACAATGGGCTCCAGCCGCACTTTGAGAATGTTTAAACCTGCTCATTGAATGCCACTCAGTTTGTATGCGCTCACCTTCAAAACTGTTCAAACAAAGATTCTTCTGTCTGCTTTCACGTTACGTTTATTTAGCTGACGCTTTCATCCAAAGCGACGTACGAAAGTGCATATCGTGGTAATTGGAACAACTACAAAACACAGGTTCGATAAGGTACAGCACTTCATTTCGCAAAGCTATTTATAGCTATTCATAGCCTTTTAGATAGGCTGCTGGTTAAATGGCGCATTTCATAATCGCTTTAAACAGTGGAATTAGCAGCCTCAGACAGTCTCAAACGCACTTCCGGAACGTTCTCGTGTTCGCTCGCAGGTACAACGTGATGATCGAGTGCTGGCACCCCAAGCCGGAGAGGCGGCCCACGTTCTCGGAGCTGGCGTCCCGCATCGCCGCCATCTTCTCCAGCTTCAGCGGCGAGCACTACATCCTGCTCAACACCACCTACGTCAACATCGACCGGGTCACGCCCTACCCCTCGCTCATCTCCTCCCAGATGGGCCTGGACAGGGCCTGCAGCACCTGAGAGAGCACAGGATCGTGGGATACGCCGGGAGGACATGCTGCTCTCTTGCCGTAGACCGCCCTGCGTGACGGACAGACGCTGGATTCGCTCTGAAGAGGCGGGGGGGAGGCGAACATTTACCTTTACTATCCCTGACCAGAGCATCCGTGAACTTCTGATCTGATCACTAAAAACATTCAGATTGCTTAGAATGAACTTTGACCTCCGACCTTCGTGGGGGTGTTTGGCCCAATGACCTCAGTCTCTTTGACCCTAGGGAGATCCTTTGAGCAGAAAAACCCGAAAGGTTTCTATTAAAATCGCTGGTGTTTGCAAATGACTGAACCTTTGACAAAACTGGATCAAGAGCATAACTGGCCCCCCCAAAACTACCACCGTAACTTCCTGTTGAACTTTGACCCTTGCCACAGCCAGTAAGCGTGGCCCACTGCTTTGTCATTGTCACCTGTGCATCCACACTATGGCCACTGACACTGCTATGGGCAAAACAAGGGACCACTGCAAACATTCACAGGTCTCTTTTACTGAGGAGCTATGCATGTTTATTTGCCTAAGCAAGCAGGCAGCCTTTTCTCCTGGTCAGATAATGTGGATTACATATTATCCATTTATACAGATGAATACTGAATAGGGGCAGGAGGAATTCCAGTTACGTATCTTGCTCAAGTGTAACATCAGCGAAAAACTGCTGAACGTGGTGCCCAATACTTAACATATTTGCCCAGTAGCCAATCATTTGGCTGTATCTTTTTCTTTGGGATCAGGATCATGACCACACTCTGCATGCCAGCATAGGCTGAAGCAGACTTGTAGTGCTGTGTTCTGTTTGCAGGTGATCGTTTTTCTCCAGCCAAAATCACTGTGTTCATGCAGTCCACTTTTCTGGGATGTTATACAATCTCTTCAGCAGTACCTGGCATCAGTTGTGCATGTGTAATTACTTCAGACGGTCTTTTGATCTGCTTTTTGTGTCTTGCTATTGCTACACAACTCACCTTTGAGGAATTTACAGATGTTTCATGAGCAATATGTGTATTCTTTTCATGTGTAATGCTTTTGGGCATGCTGGTAGGTAGGGGTAGCCTGTCAAGATCAGAAGTTGAATTTCAGTGTTAAAAATGTATATATAATGCACTCTTTATTTTCAAAATTAAAGATGTAAACCCGAAGAACTGAGGACCACTACTTGTGTGTGAAATTAAGGGAAGGCTTTTTCAGGTTTCGCCAATTGTGTGTTGTAAGCACGTGTATGTTGCTGGTGATCTAAAATGGGTAATGGATGCGACATCTGATTTTCAGAACAACTGGAACAAACCGATTTTTACGCTCCTCTACTTCCTGTTTTTCCCTGTATTTACTCTTATTAAGTGGCTGGTGTTGTTCCCCTGTCAGTCTGTCCTCCAGCCCATTATTAGGACAGCCCATATGTATATTTGTCACTGTTTTTTTGGCTTGGAAGATGATCTATTATGAATACTGGTACAAGGTATTAAATATGACTTGATATAATACAGCCAGCATTAATGATGGCATTGTACTTGATTCACAGTTTCTATTCAGTGTGGAAATTTGTTGTTTGAGGTATTCTTTTACTCTTGTATGCTGCTCTTAACTACAAGAACATGTAGCCTTCAGAGCTCTGACCTGCTTCCAAGGACAATTCTGTAAAAAAATACCTGTACACTCCAAATGCAGCTGTAAACCTCCTTCACAAGCTCAGATGCATCATAGAAGTGGAACAGTGTTCACTTTTTTTTTAAAGCGTTTCTTTACTTGTCACCTGCGAGTTTTTTTAATGGGAGGGACCAAGCTGGGAATCAAAACAAGGTAAGATGTGTCTTTGCCCATTCACTGCTCATCGGACTTACCTGAGCTGTGACGCTGCTCTCTCTTCCCTCGTAGTCTTTGCATAAATTTCCCTGTCCGTATCCATTGCTGCACATTGTATTATCTTCATAGTAGTGGGCAAGGACACTGACCGCTTGTGCAGGCTGGGCCACTTGTCTTTGCCCCATTTATTTACTGAGTGCAGTTTAACCTGGGTTAATTCATTTAAAATGAATCTGCATGTAGATGTGGTCTGTACGGTTTTATGTACTAATTTTTGAGATTTGAGTGCTTACAGTGACGCCATGTGGAAAAGGTTTGAAGCACTGATAATACATGCATCTTGAGTCACATGGTCAGGAATTTCAGGAAGGGCTTGAGCTGTATGGCACTATAAGGGCGATTCTATGGGCACAAAACCAGGAAACAATGGGAAGCTTTTACATGATGTTTGAGGTACATTTATTTTAATCATTAATGTTTAAAAAATAATAATAATAATTTCAAGTCTTTCTGTAGATGTCTTTCTGTCTGGAACCCATGTTTATCTTGGTAAAAACTAACTAGCTAACTTTCAAGCTAAACTCCGTTCCTCTTTGTCTTATCAGATAAAGGCGTGTGCCCTGAGTGAGAGAGCGGGAATGCGGTTCTATGCCCCAGTGGCGCTGGCTGTGTTAGTCAACACTGTCTCATAAAGACGGCATGAGGCAGGGCAGGAAAGAGCCTACTGAGGTAGGAGGGTCTTATCTGCTCTGCTACAATCATCAGGCGGCACTTTCAACCAGCGTGCACACACGCACACACACACACACACACACATGCACACACACTCACGCATGCATGCACACACACACACGGGAAAGTACCTTCCTCAAATAATATCTAAACCCAAAATATTAGTGTGTGGGTGCTGCTGATGCACTTTGTTGTTACAGCAAATTAATTGTTCTTCAGAAGCAAAGCCTTCTTGTATTTCACCCAAAACCCTTGAAAAATCATCTTCCTGTCATTTTTACAGCACCAGTGTCCAGTTTCACCAGGCATGACCCCGGGGCCTGGAGAGATTTGGCAAAGGGAGGTGGGGACGGATCAAGAGGGCGACATTCTGGCTCAGAGCTTCCACTCAGTCATCGGCCAGGGATTCAGATGGGAGAAACAGATGGCATGTGATTTTACAATAAACCTAATTTTGAAAACAATACACCAAAAGAGGGGAAAAAACATCATGCTCGGGTGGGGAGGGGAGGGGAAGGCGGGGTGGAATAAAAGCACTTCAAAAACACTCAAAATATAACTTAGAATTTACTTCCCACAAAATAGATTATAATGTAATTCCCACACAACAGTGATTTGGGGCTACTTTAATGTTACATACAAAAGAAAAGGAAAACTATTCCCAGGCTTGCCGATTCCCTGCTTTTACATGTTCTTACCTTTCTCCTCCTCTGAAAGACACAGTTGCTGGCTTTTCTATGTAGTCTCTTCTGTAGTCATCGGTGTTCTATGCAATCTGCTCTGAGTTGGCTGTCCTATGTTGTCTGTTCTGTAGTAGAGGCTGTTCTATGGTGTCTCCTCTGTAGTTGTGGCTGTTCTATGTAGTCTGTTCTGTAGTAGAGGCTGTTCTATGTTGTCTCCTCTGTAGTCGTGGCTGTTCTTTGTAGTCTGTTCTGTAGTAGTGGCTGTTCTACGAGCATCCTCCTGCGATTATGTCAGTTTTATCATTACAATCACGCCTTCCTGCATTGTTACAGTATAGCTGTCAAACGCCAATTGCCATGCAGCCTCTGTAGAGGATATACGGCGACATCTAGTGGAATGTTTTTGCATTATTGTACTTATATATAATCTACTCTAGGTTTTTGACAGATTACACAGCAGGAAGTTCATTGTAAATATCATTCTGATAGAGTGCATCACTATTGGACTTGCACGTTAGACTTCTGTAGATGTCTGTCTAAAGAATCTGTTCGCCTGGGCCAAATTTTGAAATTCTTACTGTTTCAATTGCATTGCATTTCAATATATCTTCTGTAGTACAATTTGCAAGCCTTTTGAGGATATTAATTTTTCTGGAGTCTGAAACTGAGCGGTGTTCTTTGTCCCGCCCTCTTTGCCGTACATGGCGAATCACCTGAGAATCCAATTCTACCTACAAATTCCGACTCCTCCTACAAAATATACTACGTCACCAGTCGTTCCCCAATGTGGGAAGCCACCCTTTTTGTGACGTCACATTCAACTTCAATGAGCTCTGGTGCCGGAAGGAAAGATGGCGGATCGCGAGGAGCAGTTATCTGATGAAGAGAAGGTAGGCGCGATGCATATTATTTTTGTCGATTGCAATACAGAAAGAGGAAACAAATAATGTAACTGTGAATACACACGTATTCCTGCATCTTACGATGTGCATCGAAAGTAGCGAATGCAATTAAGAACAGTACAAAACGACAGCTTGGCTCTAGTGCTCAAGTCTCTTATTTTTAGATCAGCAGACTCTGCCCAACTTCCGTTCCCGTCTACGAATCTCAAACAGGGGATCCACTCCTTGTACGGTCCTATCTCAAAAATAGGAACCGCACAGCATATAGCCAACTATCTATCTGGCTACTTATTCGGACCAATGTTGGTACATTGCAAAGGTTTTTGTTATTCTCTTTGCATTGCGTTGGCGCTCACACAACAACGCACAGCCCTCGCACAGGATGTGCATCATATTTGGCTTGCTAGCTATCGAGCTAATGGTGCACACGCCCTGGATTTGGCGTAGTCGCATTCTTCTGACAGTTCCTTATTTGCTCACTGAAATGGTGCACAGAAGAGAAAAGCGACAACAAAGTACTGTATACGATTTACAGCCTGTGTGTTCATGCCTGGTGATGCGTAAAGTTGGGCCTGGTGGCGAGTACCTTGTTTGCCACTTGCATTGTTTGTCGCTATGTAAATCAAAGGCTTGGCCAGAAGTTAAGTTGCTTGGCAGCTCGCTAACTCAGAAGGACAGCCCCATCTAGACGTGTACTTGTTCGGCTGCCAGTGTAATTTGAAAGGACGCAAATAGCCAAGCAATAGGAGTCCTCCTACCGCAACTGCAGTGACCTGCAATTGCAAGGTATCGCTTGGTAGCTACTGTTGGTTCAGTTGAACAACACCTTGTCGTCAGAGGTCTTCGTGGGATTCTTAGCCTTCACGTCATGTGTTCAACTTCCTGATAAATCACCACAAATCTGTGTTTATGGTAATATTTTACCTTCATAAATACGTGGGTCGCCTCCTGTGCAGAGGTAAGACCATGCAGTATCTTAAAATAGCTGATCACAGTGTCCAAGCCTGAGAGATCTAAACGCACTATTTAACTGGGTGCATTATTTTGCCCTCCACATGAGAATGAGGTTATAGTCAGGCTAACTCATGATGCGATGTCTGTTGCTGTATAGAATTTTGTGCATTAGGCTACCTTTCATTTCCTTAGCTTCCCTGTTTCCGATGGCATTTTTGCCTGCAGCCTGCAGCCCTCTGCTGCCATTTTGAGAAATGCGTTTGCACCATTACGCCCACATATTTATTATGAAGAAACACAACACTGTAGTCCTTTGCCAGTAACTGGAAATCAGTCGCACATCCCCTCCCCCCACAAGTGGGCTTGACAAATGTGAAGTTATTGGAATTTCTATGGGCTCTGATGTGTTTCGGTTGGCTGCGCTGATTAACAGTGCTAGGATGTGGCCTTGTTAACAACGGGGAAGAGGTTACCAGAAGGCTTCAGTCAGACATTTTCTTCCATCAAGTACAGAAAATGAATACCCCCCATTTTATTCGGTCAAATGCCCAATGAGAAATCCTTCGGCCTGTTCTACCCTTGAAGTGTCTTGTAAGCGTGGAGCTTCCCAGTATCTCTGTGCTGAAGGTGATGAGCTAAACTTTAGATCTTCGTGAATCAATCTGTCTACATGTTGACGTCAGCTGTTAGCCACAAACAGACTGGCTGAATCACCAGCAGGCAGACTGAATCATAAATGCATTTTATTGTGTGCATGTCACCGATAGGTTAAATCATGTAATATTTCAGTTAACTTCATCTGTTAGACAGACTGACCCGGCCTAAGTTAGGGCTGTATCACTGATGGACTGAAAAACATGAGAGGGTTTATGAAGTGTCGGAAAGTCTTTGAATAGTGTTTCATAACTGCTGGGATTATTGAAACTGCATGTTGCATTATCCATTGCACATTGTTAGATCTTCAATACACAATTGATTAAAAACCTCAAACAATTTTTAATTGAGTTGTGCATCTAGACAGCAGTCTCACATATACTGTGCTTCCAGGAGAACACTGCGTGTGCATAGTGTGTTTTTTATGACAAGTGCTGACAGGAACTTCAGATTTCAGGTTAAAATAGGGATGCTTTATTAAAAATGATTCTTGTTGGACGGGTTCTCCGCTGTCTGTATTCTTTTAGCTCAGGGACGGATGTGACATTGATGCCGATGTAACCCAAGGCTGAACTGCCGCGTAGCGGAGAGCGTTCACACGACCGAGCCTGTTTATAATGGAACTGAGCGGCAGTGGTCCTAATACTATAGCTTATTCTTCTGCCTAGTTGGCTTTGCAGAGGTTAGGTCAGAATAGTGTTCACTGTGTGAACTGTGTTCTTGGCTAGAAATAGCTGTACAAAATAAGTATTGTACCTTACTGAACCTGTGTTTAGCAGTTGTCTATGACCATGAAGTGCACTTTTTGTACGTCGCTTTGGATAAAAGCGTCTGCCAAATGAATGTAATGTAATGTAATGTAATGTGACCGTTTCCTGTGCCCGCCTGCCATTAACGTCCAGAGAAATCGAATATGTCACTCGTCTGCCGCTTTGCGCAAACCGGCCTTCTCGCACGAAACAGCGAGCGAATCGTCTGCCGGTCTTAGCAGGGGCTGTTCAGCAGCTCTTTCACGGAGAGAGGGCAGCGCGTTTGTTATCTGAATGTCAGACCCATAAAAATGCGTCCGCGTCATTTGCGCTGCCCGCGGTCCAGGGAAGGTGATGGGTGGCTCTGCCTCTCTGGGGGAACAGATATGTCCTCTCTGGCCTTCTGAGCACACGGATAAGAGAGGACTCATTTGCCTCTTCGACTGTAAAAACAGTCTGGTCTGGTAAGGTATGGGAAAGTAGAATTAAATGGACGAGCTTTGAATTGTGTTAACTTGTAAAATGTTTCAGCAGTTCCTGTTGTGTTCAGAACGCCTCACGTGACCTGTAGTAGTAAGCCTAGGAATGTTGGCTGAACAAAGGCATGTGTCTGCGGCTGCCATTCCCACAAGCTGATTGGATCCCAAAGCTGTCAGTCACTGATTGTGCCCTTTAGTCAGCATTGATTTCTCCCCCCACCCCTTTTTGGATTTGGACCTTTCCCCCTGCCATGTACACACACACACACACACACGCACATGCACACAGCACAGTGGGCATAGTCAGCCCCATTGATTGACCGCAAAGACCTGAGGGACTGCATTATCAGTCATCAATAATATCAATGAAGCATGGCACACTAATTACATTACACACAGACACACACAGTGCACATGCATGCATGTACTTGCACTCACACACATCATGCATGTTCACGCCTATACCCACGCACATGCACACGCGGAAGTTGCCAAACAAACAGAAAATAGGCTCAACAGAGTGGAAGTCTGAACTCTCAGTTTCTCCTTAAACACGAAACAGGGAACCACGACTGCATGAGCAGCCTAGATCTGCTGCGTGCTTCTGGAAGAACTGCGGAAGGCTGTGTCAGTTCAGGAGTGTCCCAAGCTCTGCTTCTCCCCTAATTTAGAGAAGTGGGGCTTGTGCTTAACCCTGAATGTCTGCGTGGTCTGCAGTCCAGGTCACACTACTCAGCTATTGACTTTCCATGTAACATTTATTGCAAGAAGTGCCAATATAAAAGTTCTATGTAGCCTAGTTGTTAATAAGATCGCCATGCCACTATGCAGAATCATGAAAATGTTATACTTCTCAGGGAAGTTCTATTTAAAGAATTGGGCCCCTGAGCTGTCCGTGAGATTCTTATGCACATTTTTATGCCCATATATGGTCATGAGGTTTCAGAGATTGCTGTTAGTTTCGCAGGAAGCCACAAACAGGAAGTGCTTGCCAGTTCTACAGTAACATGTGCAGGCAGAAATTTAACCGAGGCTTTGGCAAACCCAGCAGACAGAAGTGCTGTGAACCTTTTGCCCGTCCAGCCCTGTGGGTTTTTTTTGATTAAAGGTGGTGGCTTCTCTCTGTAGACACCTGCTTATGAAGTCCTGGCTCTCTTGCGCCCACATGAAAGGGTTTGAGAGGCTGTTTAATAAGGGTGTGAGGACAGAGACTCACACACATCTTTGTCTGTGAGTCTCTGTCCTCTGAAGGCCTCTGGAAAGTCCATAACTGGACACAGTTGGGGGCAGTTTAGTCTAGCTGGGAGGGAATTGAGGGTAATTCAGGTTCAGGGTGATGTAGCTACTGTCCCTTTGTCCCTGAGTGAAGTAGCCTACCTAGCCTCATTTGCTCCTGTAAATATCCAGATGCGCAATTTAGGCTAGATATTATATGGATGTAAACTGTACAAGCCTATAGCACCTGGCTAGCCCAGTAAATAAGACAACGTTGTGATTATATTATATACCAGAAGTACACAAAGGATCTGGCATACAAGGCTCATCTAGCCAAACAGTTCCTGTGTTTTGTCCAAAGGCCTGGGGGAACTGGGTGAACTTGTAGTGTGAATACATCATCGGTCTTGTAAAACCTTTCCTTGCTCAGTTAATACCTCCTCTGACATGTTTTTCTCTCTGTTTGTAGGTACGCATCGCTGCAAACTTCATCATCCACGCTCCACCTGGGGAATTCAATGAAGTTTTCAACGGTGAGTTTCACCTTTGCTCCTGTCTACGGCTCATGTAGTCACATCTCTGGGGGCTGCAAAACTTTATGTGGGGATTCGGAACCTGCAGAACCTGTAGATTCTGTACCCTAGCCACCGGCGCATTACCCCTCTCCTCTCCTCTCTTTCAGACGTGCGACTACTGCTCAACAATGACAATCTTCTCAGGGAAGGTGCAGCTCAGTAAGTCCCCACAACGCATGTGTGTTTTCAGGCGATTCGGGCCGTGTCCCTTATGCCCTGGTACATTAAGCTTCCCTGTTTTCATTGTTGCGTTTGTTTGTTCCTTTGGTCTGAACGGTAGAAATGTCTCAGGCTTTGTTTTTTTTGTTGTTTTTTTTAAAACTAACAGCCGTGCTTTTTTTCTCTGGTTTTTTTTAGCGCATTTGCACAGTATAATTTGGACCAGTTTACTCCCGTGAAAATCGATGGGTATGAAGAACAGGTGAGATACCCAGTGCTTTGAGGGCAGTGAGGTTCTTGTGAGGGATTTGATAGACTAATTAGCATAAACCTCATATAAAATATTGAGGGAGAGGACCGGGAGTCTGGGTAATTGACTGATGCACAGTTTGATGTCTGCTTGCTGACAGAATTGGGCTAATTGGTGTGATTGGCGGTTCTCTGTCAAAAGCACTATACAAATAATATTGAATTGAATTGAATTGAATCTCAGGTCTTAACCACGGAACATGGAGATCTGGGCAACGGCAGGGTCCTGGACCCCAGGAACAAGATCTCCTTCAAGTTCGACCACCTGCGGAAGGAGGCGAGCGACGCCCGGCCGCACGACGCGGAGAGCGGGATGGAGAGCTGGAGGAGCGCGGTGGACGGAGCGGTGCGCGCCTACATCAAGGAGCACTACCCCAGCGGGGTCTGCACTGTAAGGGCGCTCCCCAAAACTCTGGGGCCCACTCAGACCGCTCTCTGTGTGCGCGGTTCTCATCGGTGTAGTTTCAGTTAAGAGATGAAGTTTCAGTTATGAGATGAAGTTCTATCATTTGTGTTTTTTTTTTCCACTTTATTTTGGTGAATTTATTCATTTGTTCCTCTGCCGGCTTTTGTGTTAATGATTTTATTTTATTTTTTTGAAACTAGGTTTATGGGAAAACTATCGATGGACATCAAACCATCATTGTGTGCATTGAGTGCCATCAGTTTCAACCAAAAAACTTCTGGTAAGTTCTTTTTTGTCTCAGGGGTCCCCCTGGCACATACACAGCGCCTTGACCCCCAAAATACAGAGTGGGCCCCCCCTTCCTCAAACACAGACCCTCGCTCAGTAGCTTCCCTTCTTCCAGACGCAACGAACAGCAGAGATCTCCATTCGGAAAACATGTCAGCCCAGCTCTTGGTTCTGAGTAAAGGTTGATTTTTTCTTTCTTTGTACGAAGGAACGGACGCTGGAGGTCGGAATGGAAGTTCACCATCAGCCCGTCCTCCACCCAGGTGTCCGGAATTATGAAAATCCAGGTACTGCGAGCCCTTCGCATACCTGCGCACTGCAGCAGCAGATAGCAGGGCTGTACAACAGGGAGGTGTTTTGGTACTCCTATTACCCACAATGCAATGCATTCTCATCAGATCATCACCCATTTGAGCACATTAAGCTACTGTCCCTGTAATGCTGTCAGCTCAGTGCATTTTACTATATAAAAAATGGAACAGAATAACCCACTATGGTGAGAGGCAGGCTTTGTCCCACATGTATTTCTTAAGCCCTGGGCTTATCTGTAAATTCAGGATCTTTTTTTAATTTTTTTTTTTTTTTTAAACCATGTTGTTTCTGTTGTAGGTTCATTACTATGAAGATGGCAACGTTCAGCTGGTTAGCCACAAGGAGGTTCAGGAGTCCATGTCCCTCTCTGTGAGTCCAGCTTGTTCATCGACAGTGAGCCTTAATCCTAACCTGTGCTTCCACCACCCACGACAGTTGTTATATCATGCCTAAAATCGCAAAGCGTTCTTCTTTCACAAACGGATATTTCACCAGACTGCAGTCTTATCCACCACAACCTTTTTCTCATTAGATCTGGTGCTGTGCAGATAACATGTTGTGTGAAAATGTCATTTTTTCTACTTCCTTTTTTAGAACGAAGCGCAAACTGCAAAGGAATTCATTAAAATCATAGAGGCTGCAGAGAACGATTACCAGGTATTATTATTATTATTATTATTAGTATTATTATTATTATTTTATTGGTTACAAAAATAAATTCCCGTGTTTATGAGTACATGGTCATGTTCATCATTACTCAGTTATGTTTGCCTTTGTGAAAATTCATGCTTGTTAACATTCTCTCTGGTGGATCTGACCCACAATATCCTTTCTCCGTAACAATTAACCTCTCCTTCCACCACCATGTAATGCATTTGTTTTACATTTCTGAAACAGTCCAACTCTTAATTTGTGGAAAAAAATGGGGAAAATGTAACTGTTAATATTTGTCAAGGTAACAAACTAAAACATAACAATATAAAATAAATAATAAAAAAATATATATATAAATGCGTATAAATGTATATTAAAAAAATATATGTAAAATATATTACTCCCAGGCTGAATAGATTGTTTATCTGGGAGTTTTTCAACGGCTTGAAATTTAAAGTTTAAGTGGTGAATCCACACACTGACTGACAAATCTGTCCCCTCACTTCCCAGACGGCCATTAATGAGAACTACCAGACCATGTCAGACAGCACTTTCAAAGCCTTACGCCGACAGCTCCCTGTGACTCGCACCAAGATCGACTGGAACAAGATCCTCAGCTACAAGATCGGCAAGGAGATGCAGAGTGCCTAAAGCCAGCGCCCTGCGTGACTGGGTCTCCGTTTGTGTCGTCCTTACAAAAAAAAAGAAAGAAAAAAAAACTTAACATAATAAAAAGGTTTTCGTCTCACAAAGTATAAAACGATCACACTTTAAGATGCCTACTTTTATTAAGAGTTTTATACAGATGTCATTAAAACCTCTCTATAACAATGTTACTGGAATATAAACTGATAAGGAAAAATGGGGTTCCACAGCTATACTGGGGTAGTGGAGGGTCGTGCACCATTTTGTTGAGGCAACAGTCACTCTTGTGGAGACTCCACCATTTTGAACTGATCAGTAGGAAGTAAACCCCATTAACAGAACTGAAGGGGGAAATGATTTGCTGACACCCTCTTTTAATGTAGTGTAGTATTAACTACTTCAAACATAGGAATCTTCCATAACACAATTAATGTCATCCGGTGTGGAAAACAGTCTTGCTCACGTTTCTGTCATCTTTTGCACAAGCAGTCATTCTTGTTGGCCACTTAATAACGTCCTTGTTCTCTGTATTGGTGTTTCCCCCATTTTATGTCGTACAACCAAAAAAAAAAACCTAACTACATACATGACGGCTCATTCATGTAAAATAACAGGTAAACACTGTGACATAGGGCATGGTTGCAGAGCCAATTGTGGGAAAAACAAATAAAATCAGGAACAGCATAATTAACAGAACCTTAATTGCCCTAATCATGGAGCATGGCCTCGTGTGTACATGTTTAATGACTTACAACGTTTGTATTACATGCCCCAAGTTCTTATTTTTCTTACAACAGACATGACTGTATTATAACGAGGCACATTGTAATATATACCTGTATTAAAAATCTTGTCTGTCAGTTTGGTGATTTATTTCCTTTTGGAATGAACTGTAATACAATCCCAACTATGTTGCATTAAATGACAGATTTTCTATTTAAGTGAGTAGATAACGTCTCCAATCGTACTTTTTTGTTGCTGGGGACTGGGGGAGGAAATGAAATGGCATTTGGTATTGATATTGTTTGCAGGACATTTCATTTAAATGCAACTGAATTTTAGTTGACTAAAAGGCACACCGAAAGATAAATTGTTTATAATAAAAAATATTAAATTACGCGTATAACATAAATGCACCTATGTACAGCGCACCAAGTAAAAAAAACTGGCCGTCTTGGGGCACTATCCCAGGATGCACCAAACGCTAGGGGCGGTAGAGAGCACTAACATGGCTGAAAATGGATCAGGCTTTATAGATGAACTGAAGTTCTGCATTGTGTGGTCTTGGACGTACTTCTAGACGTTGGTTTTTGTTATGATATTTATGCTGTACCTTCTACGAGTGGCGTTCAAAGTAAACGATAATCTTACAACAGGTAAGCCCTGCAAACGAAACACGTCGTTTTTTGCAGCCAAAAAGTTTGTTAGCTTGATGGCTAGTAACTTAGACACGTCTGCATTTCGTGCGCCTCTTGCCAGAGCCAGCTAGCTTTTTGGAAACCCTGTCTTGATATAGCAGGCGTTGTAGTCAGTTAGCTAATTCAATAACCCATTTTGGCTATCATCAGGCTTAAATGAATAGCTAATAACTGCAAAGTGCATGTTTTCTGGGAGCGACTGTGTTTATGTTTGAGATAATTTATGTCTTTCTAAGTTTCCAAATTGTGGTTATTACAGTTGGGGGGAACATCTGGGTCGTAAAGTCTGGATTTTGGCGAGCTAATGAGCTCGATTGTTGTCAAACCTCAGAGAACCTCACCTTGAACGTTTTCCGTCATGCCATTTCTTTGTAAAGGCCATCCTACCTCTGTTAATTTTCCGTTTGTTGAAATTAGTTAGCAAAGTACGTTAGCTGGCGTTAGCTATAGCTGGTCTCCTGTGTTAGCTGTACATTGTTCACGTCACCAAAAGTAGTAGCTGTCTTTGCTCTTGTCTAGAAACACTGGTGCTAGCTCGTATGGCTAGCCGTTTTAACATTTAATCGAACCACACTCCTGTCTGTAATTACATTGTAGATGTCCATAATAGCATTTCTCCAAGTCAAAATTGTATTATCACTAGTCAGAATGACCATTTCGGCATTTATTATTATCTTTTTGGATATCCAGAATTACAATTTCAGATATCTAAAACTGAATTCTGGATAGGAAGAATTGAATTACGGATATCCACAATACATTTGTGGATATCTGCGATTGCATTGTTTCTAGTCATAATTCTAATTGTAGATATCTGAAATTGCATTTTTACTAGTCATAATGCCAATTGTGGATATCTGAAATGACAATTGTGGATAGGAAGAATGTCATTGTGACTCATTTGCACAAAACTGCGTATGTTCTGCAGTCTCCCTTTGATACAGTAGTTAGTTTACACTTTGTTTTAGATTCACAGTTGACAAAAGAGCACGGCCAAGATAGCTATAGCAGTCAGAGTTGTTTCTGTTCTTGTGTGTGCACAGTTGTAAATGTACTGTCCGTGCAGCGAAATTGGGTTTCTGACAAGACAACAAATGGCCCGGATAGCTCCACTTTGGGAATGCTACTTTCACAGCAGATCAGATAATGACTTCATCCGCCACACGACGGTGACTGTGTTGAATGTGAATGGGAAGCGTCTGTATATACTGGGAATCATTTTGTAGCTGACTTGTTTTAGATTTAATCTGCCGGTTTAAAGGAGGTTTTTGGACATCCGCAGTGTCTCATTGTGGCTTCTCCTGGCCAAAGCATTTATTTTCTGGCATCAGCCGAATGCACATTCACTAGATGGAAATTGTGGGCCCAATGCCCAGTGTCTTTGCATAGGCTGTTTCATACTGGTAATAACTGGCAGAAGAAATGTGTGTTTACACGGGGAAGGGGTCTACCCTGAAGAAGAGGGCATTGCATTTGTGTCAGTATGCCCACCCCTCTGTCCTCATAGGGCAGTACCAGTTGTGCCTGGAAGCGAGGGTCACCAGTATTTGATGCCCATGGTTGCAGTGTTTTCAGTCAGGCTGGGTTGGCATGGCTGGGTTATGCCCATTTTTTCTGCCCAGGGTGGAGGATGAGGGGAATGTGGGGGGGGGGGGGATTGGGTTTACCGTCTCATGCAGACCCGCTGTTCTGCAGCACAGCAGCCGTACACAGAACACAAGGGGGAGGCGCTTTAATCGCATTTCCATTTCAATTACCCCCCCCCCCCCCAGTTCCATTCTCTGCCAGGTTTACGTATCTACACAGTTGTGAGTGTAGCCGTTGCTTGTGCCGAATCATATGCCTGGGTTTAAACACCGGGGCAGAGGAGGTCAGTGATAGAGGCTCAGGAAGGGCCTGTGTTCCCCCCACACGATGAGGAGCTTCTTCTTTTTCTCTGGTGGAGAGCTTTTGCTTTCCCTTTTGCGCAAGAAAGCGTTTTCGGCTGTCGCGTTCGTCATGTGGCGGGAGCAACGTGCTTGTGGAACCCGCCGCCGAGCCGATGGCCGTTTAGATAATAAAGCAGCTTCTCCATTTCGGCTCTGAGCCCTGCGGTGGCCAGATTTAGTTGGATGTGCAGACACGTCTGGAGGTTTGGGGAAGTTGTCGACATGTCGCTTGGCCTTTAGAGCTGTGTACGTACTGTAAAAGCCCTGGTCATCGTCTCATGAACAGTGATTGACCCCCAGGGTCATTTCGGATGAACGTGAAGGGTTTTCATCCTCTGTTTCAAAAGTCAGGACTGGATCACTGGGACCCAGATCAAAAATGTAAATGGAAATTGCAATCCAAGATTGCCAAATGAGAATTGGGTTCTCAGTTCTTTAAAAACCCACTTTGACGATTAGGATAAATCCGAGCCAAGTAGTAAGACTGCATGAGAAAGCGTCAGGCAGAAGCTTGCCTGGTTGGTATGGAGAAACGTCAGCCTGGTGGGCTGTCTTCCTGCTGTTTGAAGTCTTGACTTCAGTCAGCAGCTGTCTTGCACCTGGTTACACCTGGAGACAGGGTACTTCCTGTCCGGGCAGTGACGTGATTGGTGCAGTTGAATGTGGAGGCGGAGCCATAAGCTGAAGCCCTCCAGTACCTCTGCCCTAACTTGTCTGTGGGGCAGATGGAGCTGGGGGAGCAGTGTGCGTGGCTTTACAGTGCTGTTCCACACAGAGCACCCCCTCCCTCTGCAGTGCAGAATGTATGACTCCACAGCGCTGTTCCACTGAAAGCGCTCCCTCCCTCTGGGAGTTTCCTTTACCTCCCTGCCCTCCACTGGCCTCCCCAGCTTAGAGAAAGAGCCTCTTTGTCACAGGCGTGATGCAGGCCTAAATGCATTTCGGTCTTCCTGGTTTAAAATGGAAGAAACACAAGAAACGGTTGTGGTTAAAATGCTGTTGTGGTTGCATCGTCTTGTCTGTGCAGTGTGTGTCAAAACCATTCTAAAAGGGTCTTATCTCTGTGAAGTGGGCGTTTGTGTTGCGAGCGGAGGGGGAACTCCTCTTGACGCACCTGAAACCAATGAGTACCGTCTCATGACCTTTGAAGAGGCGTTCGTTCCTCTCACCTCTGGTTCTCTAGGTGACTGGACCTGTCGTCTGTTGGTTGAAAGACCCCGACCTTAAGAGCGTTCGCTCAGCAAGCTGAGATGCTGCTTTAGCCGTATTCACATTCAGGTTTAATGGCAGTGAAACAGTGCTGACTCCAGGACTGGCTGGCGCTGTAAGACTCACCTGCATGTAGAGCTGTGATCCTGCTTGTGGTCAATGTGGAGACGTCTTATCCTGTTGATTTCATTGCACTGATACCGCTCAGTGTGCAGCTGGATGTTTTTGTGACATGGTGGTTGTTCCAGCTTCATCAGAGCGGCCTGGCCTCAGACCCACTGAATTGTGTTGGGGTTTTTTTTTCAGTTTTTATGTTGACACTTGCCAGTTTTTCTTGGTGGTGTTTGTTCTTTTTCGAGCAATGCCGGTCTCTGGTCGAGATGGACCGGGAGCGCTTTGTGTGAAATGAAAAGGGAGTGGCGGACGTTTGCTCAGGCTGCTGGGGGTTAACACGCAGACCTGAGTGTCAAAGTGTTCTCCATCCATCTCCTGCTGGTGGGTGAGTGACAGGTGCCAATCAGTCTGCCCCTCTGTCAGCCCCATAGTGGCTGTGTTGGCTTGCTGAGTTGCTAGCGGTTACGCTGTCCTGTCAGTTGTCTCAGGGGCAGCAGCAGGTGCGTCTGCGTGTTCCGCGGTGTCCTGTGTGCATGTGGCCAGCGTGTGGTCTGCACACTGTTACCCTCCCCCCATCGACGGGGTTTCCCGAGCCTTCCACTCCCCTTCCTCTTTTGGGCCCTCAGTGCTGTCCCCTGACTGTGACACACTTCTGCACCCCTGTTGGGGACGGGACACCTCTGCAGGAGCTGGTCCCTGTGTGCGGACGGGTGAAAAGTTTCAAAGTTTGGCTTTGGGGAGGTGTCATCTGTGCCTCTAGAGGGTTGCTTGGGAGTGCTCTGTCCCAGGAGACACTCAATCCTGCCACCTGTGCCCCTCCCCCCTACAGAGGGCAGGACGGGGGCCTTTATTTAGAAGCTGGGGGGGCAGGAGTAACCCGACCGGGGGGGCTCCGGGGGCCCGGTAACTGCCCCCACCGACGTGCCTCATTCCACCACAGACACAGGCTTCAGCCACCGTGTGCACAACCTGGGGCCTCAGAAACAGCGGCCCGGCACCAGTACCCAGCATGCACTGGGGCGTGGCGCAGGGCGCTTCTGAAGGGAGGAAAGTGCGAATTGAGATGCCAGCTGTGGGTGTGTGATGGAGGAGGAGAACTGGGTCACTGATTATTAGCTCTGTGCCAAGTTGGGATTGTATGTAGGAAAGGACCCCCATTCTGGGAAGCTTCTACCCACACTCAGTTATCGTTATTATTTTCCTACTAACAACATTTTTTGGTTTAATTTGAGTTTTTAACCAGAATCTTTTGCTATTCTAGGTGCTGTGTTCAAAAACTGTGCAGCAACTCAGTTTATGTAATTTAGAGGGTGTCATTTTGCCTGTGGCCAACAGAGGGCAGCAGACGCTGGCACGCCGGGGGTCTGACCCACTTGCATTGTGGCGTCTGTGGACAATGAGGCGATGTAGGCGATCGGAGGCCGCACAGACGGCTCTTTGTGGAGCAGCCGGTCGGCGGGTGTGCGCAGGGCTGTAAAGTTAACGGATGGCCGTCGGAGGGTAGCGGCGGCGTGGGTCCGTCCGTCCCGCCTGCCGGGCTGTGCCGGTCACGGTCGCAGTGCGGTGAGCTTGCACGGCCGCCAGCACAGACCGGCCGATTGTCTGTGCCCGGACGGGGAGCCTGCCGTCACCGCGGGGGCCCCATGCGTTCTCTGAGGGCCCTGTGCGGGGTTACCGGTCAAACCGCTCCGCGGAGGGGAACCGCCGCCTCCGCTCTCGTTTGGCGGGAAGGGGCGTGTCTTACAGACTTGTGAAAAGGGTCAGCGTGAGGTTGCTGGGTTCTGTGAAGCTGAAAGTGAGATTAGGCCATTTAAAGAAAAGAAGAACCGTTTTTTCTTCTCGTAAGCGGCAGTGTAGCATAATGGATAAGGAGCTGGTCCTGTAACCTAAAGGTCATAGGTTCGATTCCCTGGTTGGACACTGCCGTTGTATCCTTGAGCAAGGTACTTAGCCTGCATTGCTTCAGTATATATCCAGCTGTATAAATGGATGTAATTGTAAGTCGCACTGGATAAGAGCGTCTGCTAAATGCCTGCAATTGTAATGTAATTTAATGTAAAGCATTACGTACTGCTGTCGCTGTCACCACCTAGGCCCTGTTTTGAGCCAGGAAAAACCCTGTTATGGGTATTGTAGTTCTTGAGTTGATCATGGTGGTTGTCCTTAAGCCCACCATGTTCCGCTATCCTTCGTTTGGACTACGTTTAGCACAGCCGAATGAGATTTATTTCTTATGATCTCAGAGGTCTGCCAGCATGTTAAGGGTTCCAGTGCCGGGTCGCGAGCCGACACCTCTGATAAACGACGCCCTCTCCTTCATCCTCCTCTCGTGTTTTAGAGTGGGGAAGTGCTCATCTGTCAGTTGCTTAGCAACCCTGGCGAGATGCCGGCCCTCTCTGGTAATTTTTGCTCGTCACTGTATGAGAGAAGCGTCTTCTGGTGCGTGTAAGAACGGCGGTTCTCCAGAACGTGGTCTCATTTACCCACGATGCTCTGGTGCTGCTGCTCAGGCCCACGCGCACACACCGCTCATTAGCTAAATCAGTTCCTCTGCCAGTTAGCTGCTTTTCCTGCCTGTTGTTTGATGCCAGTGGTTTTCATTTGAATGCTAAATGGCTTAAATTAGCCTGCAGCTCATTGGATACCTGAAGAAGGATTTCTGTTGTGACAGGGAAACAAGAAATCCTGAAACTGTTGTTCGGTAATAGTTTCACATCTTGAGCCAGTAATACTGGAAACAAGAGCCGCAATGGACACCTGCCACACTGCAGTTTCTCAGAGCTGAAGTGTAATTAATGTGCCTCTTGTGCAATGCTAAAAGCTGTGTCGGAGGGGGAGAACAGCCATGTGCGTGGGACAAAGACCAAACCCGCTGCCTGTACCTCTCCCTCGAGCTTCGGGCCCGGCTGAAACAGGGCACCTAATGTGATAATCTGCTTGAGGAGGCTATTATGTTCTCTTTAATTCTATGATAATCTGACAAATCAGTCTTGCACCATTGCCTATTAGATCCATTATTCGCTTTCATTGTACGTATTCATTTCAAATGTAATTCCATTTGGTGATTTCTGATTATGGCATTTCTTAAACGATTTGTTCCTGTGTTGCGTTTATGTGATTGTTATTGTTGTTCCTGCATATGAGGCCTTTATCAGGATTCCCTTTGTGACGGTGACTGTGTTAGCCCTCCTGCAGCCCAGGACAGCGCTCTCCATTAGTGTGACTTTGTGGAGCTGCCGGTCGTGACGAGCTGATGGGGGATGTGCGCTCTTTTTTTGTGTCCCCTGTCTGATTGGCCGGCTCCCTCTCCTCTGTGTAGTGCAGGGTCCCGCTGTCGCTCGCCCTGTTTGTGTTGTCTGTGCTGTTGCCTCACCGGAGGATCGCTGTCAGTGTCTGCTGTCTGCTGGTCTACCTAGAGAGAGAGAGAGAGAGAGAGTGAGTGAGGGGAGGGGGAGGGGGAGAGAGGAGGTGGAGAGAGAGAGAGGGTGAGAGAGGGAGAGAGACAGAGAGGAGGGGGAGAGAGAGAGAGAGAGGGGAGGGGGAGAGAGGAGGTGGAGAGAGAGGGAGGGTGAGAGAGGGAGAGAGACAGAGAGGAGGGGGGGAGAGAGAGAGGGGAGGGGGAGAGAGGAGGTGGAGAGAGAGAGAGGGTGAGGAGGGAGAGAGAGAGAGAGGGGAGGGGGAGAGAGAGGGAGAGAGAGAGAGAGAGTGAGTGAGGGGAGGGGGAGAGAGGAGGTGGAGAGAGAGAGAGGGTGAGAAAGGGAGAGAGACAGAGAGGAGGGGGGGAGAGAGAGAGAGAGGGGAGGGGGAGAGAAGGAGAGAGGGCGAGGGAAGGAGAGCGAGTGTGTGAGAGTGAGGGAGGAGAGAGAGAGCTGAGAGGGGGACGCTGTCTCGAGCAGAAGGAAGCGGGGGGAAGAGCAGCTAGCGGCTCTCTCCCGTCGTGCGTTCTCTGTCCCTGCGAGCCGGATGCGGGCGCGGGCGCGGGCTCTGCGGCGGGATTGGTCTCTCTGTGCGCTGGGCGAGCGGGAGGGCGGGAGGGCGGGGGCCGTGCTGCTGGCAGGCTGTGGCAGAGGGCATCTGGCCTCCTGGGAGCCGGCTCTGCATTGTCTGCTTTTAATGACCCCTGCTGTGTAGCTGCCTGCTTACCATCGCCTCTCTCTCTCCCTCCCTCCCTCCCTCTCCCTCCCTCCTTCTCTCTCCCTCCCTCCCTCCCTCCCTCCCCTCTCCCTCTCTCTCTCTCTCTCTCCCACCACAGTGTCCGGCCCAGCCATGTTCGGCACAGAGTCCTCACGTGAGTACACTCTGTACAGTCTCTCTCCTTTCTCCCCTCTCTCTCTCTCTCTCTCTCTCTCTCTCTCTCTTTGTGTCTGTGTGTCTGTTAGTCTGGACGGTGTCTGTTCAGCCCTCTCGTTTCCCTGTGGCAGGTTGCTGTACGAGCTCTGGGCTGCACCGTTCTGTATGGAGGGCCAGTGGTAGCAGGCAGGGATGCTAAATTTATGGTGCTCATCCCCCTTTATTATCCGGCTACCCATGGTCCTTCTTTCTCTCTGTCTCTCTCTCTCTTTCTCTCTCCCGCTCCCTCTCATCTGTCCTTCTGCCCTACGGTTTGTTTATCCATATTTAGAAGCACTGCGTTTGTGTGTGTGTGTGTGTGTGTGTGTGTGTGTGTGTGTGTGTGTGTGTGTGTGTGTGTGTGTGCGTGCGTGCGTGCGTGCAGATGGTGTGGAGACGCTAGGCTAGTAGCGGTAGCCGCTGCAGTGGCTCGCGGGCAGTACCGTGGTGCTGTGGCCGGTCCGCGCTACGCGGCTCAGCGCTCCTGTCTGCGGCTAGCTTCGGTGTCAGGTGACATTGAGAGATAAACGGCGGTGTGATCGCGGGTGTTAAAGCGCGGAAGGGGGGGGGGTCGCCTGGGGGTTGGGTCTCTCGTCTGTTGTTGTGAGTGTCAGAGCTGGGGGTAAAGCCTTAAGAAACGCCGGTGTTTTGGTTACACAACCGGTATATTTCTCACGGCTGCCCCCCCCCCCCCCCCAGTGGAAAAAAAGTGTGTTTGGGTGGGCGGGGGGGGGGGGGGGGCACAGTCCTGCAGGAGGCTCGGTCCTCTCTGTCTCCTTCCCCTCTCGTCTGTGGAGAAACAAAGATGTCAGAGTATTCCTACCTGAACATACGCAGCTGGCCCTCTGGAGTTACTCTTTGTGTTTACTCCACATGCACTGTTTCAGTCAGAGACTCGGCTCAGTGTGCAGGTAGACTGGGGCGTGACGACGGGTTGAGTTGTGATACCTGCAGCTACATCACAGATATATAGCAGATAAATTAGAGCATGTGCGTTTAAAAGTATGCGTACTTGTAATCGGTGCACTGAATGGATCTCTGTATGCACTGTGTACATTGTTGCTGTTTCTTCGGGTGCTGGGGGCCACATTGGCTTGTGTATAAACTGTTGTGATGGATGGAATATACAGCGGCAGGCTGATGTGGAGATATGATGCAGGTTGTAATTGCAGTGTAATAGTGGGGCAGCGCAAGCTTCATGGTGCTCTCAGTCTTGTCCACATGTGCTGCGTGTGCAGCCGGGGGTGAGTGTTTGCTCGTGGATCAGCAGGTGCCTTTGCTTAGGGTGACTTTCAGGGCTCGGTTTTTTTTTACCAGTTGTGTGTTTTATGCTGCTTAATGTTTGCTGGAGCACTCTAGCGTTAGTACTCTGAGGGCGAGGACGAAAGAGGAAAGGGATTGATTGGACAGGTGACCTGTTCTCCCGCTTTCGTCGGGCTGAATGATGTCTCTGTGTCCGCCTGGGTGTGACAGTGGACGAGAGGCTGCCGTACGGGTCCGCCCACGGGCGAAATTCCAGGCCTGTGTCCCGGGAATGGGGAAGACGTGTCCCCGGGACCTCCCGCCAGCTTTCCACACTTCTTTCACAGATCTGAAGGGAATTTCTGTTTTGTTTTTGAGAATTAGTTTTTGATTTAAAAAAAAAATTGCTTTGTGTTAAACCTTTAGAAGTAAGGTAGAAACTGCAGTCTGTGTACCTTTTAGTCATTCATCGGGATTGGCCAAGTCTATGTGTGTGTGTGTGTGTGTGTGTGTGTGTGTGTGTGTGTGTGTGTGTGTGTGTGTGTGTGTGTGTGTCTGTGTGTGTGTGCATGTGTGTGCGTGTGTGTGCGTGTGTGTGCGTGTGTGTGTGTGTGTGTGTCTGTGTGTGTGTGTGTGTGTGTGTGTGTGTGTGTGTGTCTGTGTGTGTGTGTGTGTGTGTGTGTGTGTGTGTGTCTCTGTCTGTGTGTGTGTGTGTGTGTCTCTGTCTGTGTGTGTATGTGTGTGTATGTGTGTGTGTGTGTCTGTGTGTGTGTGTGTGTGTCTGTGTGTGTGTGTGTGTGTGTGTGTGTGTGAGTGTGAGTGTGTGTGTGTGTGTGTGTCTGTGTGTGTGTGTGTGTGTGTCTGTGTGTGTGTGTGTGTGTGAGTGTGTGTGTGTGTGTGTGTGTGTCTGTGTGTGTGTGTGTGTGTCTCTGTCTGTGTGTGTGTGTGTGTGTGTGTGTGTGTGTGTGTGTGTGTGTGAGTGTGTGTGTGTGTATGTGTGTGTGTGTCTGTGTCTGTGTCTGTGTCTGTGTCTGTGTGTGTGTGTGTGTGTGTGTGTGTGTGTGTGTGTGTGTGTGTGTGTTGCTGTACAGCAGTCATAATGCCGGGTCCTGGGTATGTGGGTTCAGGCAGGTGATTGAGCAGGGCTAGCGTAGCGCAGGCTAACCTGTCTCAGGCATTTAACACAGATAGAGCCGCAGCATGCTCAGCTGTTCAGTGGCTAGCACCTGGCCACCGAGGATAAGCGCTTCATAGGCATGAGTTCTGTGCAGGCAGAGATAGCAGCTGCATAATGTCTGCATTTCTGTGTACACCAAGAGTGGCTTTCTCACCCTTTACAATTCTGTTTATTTATTTAGCCCTTTTCTGGGTTTTCTTCAGGGAGTGTCTTGGAGGTTCAAGGTGCTGTGGGGGTGTCTGGCCAGACGCGATATGCAGTGACTAGCCTATATGTATATTTGGGGAAATATTTCAAAATGTAAAACCTTTTTTTAAAATGTTAGCCCTTATTTAGCTTATGATGGGAGTCCCCTGGATTCTTTTGAATTTGGATGGGGAGTCCCTAGATCTGCTCTATGTAGGCCTATTTGAAAGGCTTTGTATATATGACTGTGGTTGTCCTGCATGCTTGCTTATCTTCTTTTTTTTATAGCATTTTGAAGGCACTAGGTGTTTAATACTGTTTTGAATGTGTTTTAGTGTGTAAACGGTGCTTCACTGTGATTTGCTGAGTTGTCAGTGACTCAGTGGCCTGCTGTTGGCTGTCCCAGCTGCATACAGGCCTCTCTGTGTGTAACTGGGGGAAGCAGGTTGAAAGCAGCCCTGGGGCCTGCAGTACTGGGCCTGTTCCTTTACAGCCTCCCTCCTTTACACCGCTGAGCTCAGGGCTGTGTGTGCGTTAATGAAGGAGGAGAGGAACTGAGGAACTGGCTGCGTTCAAACCTGTGCTGCTCCAGTATAAACACAGTCAGCACAGCCTCTAATGCCTGTGCGCTGTGAGCTGGGGCTCGCTTTGGAGAATCTGGAGCTTCCGTTTCTGCAAGAGACCCCTCTCCTTGATTTTGATTTATTTTTAAAAAAGATTTTTTTTTTTTTTTTGTTATTTTCATGAATTGCAGTTCCTGCTGGTTGTCCTGCTGATGGTCTCTGCAGTGGAAGTTTCGCTCCTGTGTGTTGTTGAGTCCCTGTGCTTTCAGAGCTGCGTGTTATTTTGGGATGTGAGGACAGTTTATCGGGGAGGTCTGCTTTGGGTCACCGCTCTGTCTGAAACTGGGGGGGGGTTGACTGCTGACATTTTAGGACTTGGGGGGACAGGCGCTGTACAGAGGAGGCTGCTCAGCTACTTCACTGACATAAACATGCTTGGTCCACAAAGCCAAGGAAGTAAACCGTTTGTTGGCCCTAAATGGCATTGCTCAGTCTTGCCCTGACACACGGCCTGTGTGGTTGCTGTGGTTAGGGTTAGGCTAGTTGTTGCTTACTTGCAGGGTAAGGTGCTGATAGAGTGTATGCGTGCAGCCCAGGGGGTGTGTTTCACAAAGCAGGGTCACTGAGTAGCTGGGTAACTGCGCTGAGTAAAACTCGGAACGGCTTTTTTTTGCTTCAGTCCGTGCTCCAGATTTGGGAGGGTTGCGGGTTTTACTCAGCGCTGTTACCCAGCTCACTCTGGGCCGGTCTTTGATGAAGCCCTGTGTGTGCTGCTGTCCCGTGCCTCTGCCCCCCCCCCCCCCCGGCTCCCCCCGTGCAGTCTGACTGAAGACAGGGCCCTGTCCTGCTCTTTTGTGGGACGGGCGCGTGCTGTGGGTTTCGGGCTTGGAGGACTCCGGGACGCGCTGGCGACGCGCTGGCGACGCACGCTCTGAAAATGGCCGTTTGATGAAGGCGCCGGGCCCGACGGCAGCCAGCTGGCTCTGTTGCCGTGGCTACCCACCCTCTCGGCTGCTGAGTGGTGGCTGCTGAATAGGGCTATTTTTGTCATCCGGCCCTCTGAAAGGAGAGAAACACTCCGTGGCCGAGCGTAGGATTACAAAAGGGAGCACACCGATCTGCCATGCTCCAATAAACACTCACCCGCTCTACGCAATCCCAATTCTGCAAAGGGTCTCAATATGTATTTCATCACGATGTCATGGTTACGGGTCGATTTTTATGAGGGAAAAATTATCCTTTTAAAATGACTTCACCCTTGCTTTACATGACATAACGTAACTGCCATTTAAACCTTACTAAGAGTGACTTACACAGTTTTTGCATGGTGTCCATTTAAAAAGCTGGATACGTACTGATGCGATCCAGGTTGAGTACCTTGCTCAGTGCTGCGAGAGCAGTGCCATACCATTATACTACACCAAAGCCCTATGTCTGTTCAGAGTGTAAGAAGCTCAGCAAGAGCAAGAGCGTCCGTTAAGGAGAGCACCGTGCAGGTGGGCTGGACTGGGTCCTTGTTTGCTCTGGTTCCCTGGGTGATTGCGGAGAGCCCGGCTCTGCTGGACTCTGCCGGTCGACCTCGGTCTGAAACGTGAGACCGTGTCAAAGGGAGACCGTATCGGACACGACCGCGTGCGAGTACCGGCTCGGCCGAGAAGCAGACGCTTGGGCCTTGTACCGCTCCTGATGGGTGGAGTAAACAGACACTGAGACGCACTGAGGCCTTCCAGGACTGCTGGACTGCTCCACCTGCTGAAACGGGCCCCAGATCTAAACCCAGCTTCAGATGGGCTTCAGATGGGCTTCAGATGGGCCAGATCACGCACTGAACAAAAAATCTAAGTGGATCCGAAAGCCGTCAGTGTTAAAACAGCCATGGCTCCTTTACTGACTAGTCTCTGTCCCCCTCTGGAATAACAGGCCGGTAGACACACACCACGTCTCAATTAATTCACTACTTGCACCTTCGAAGAACTAAAAAAATGGGAAGCGGCGTGCGACCTTGTGAAAGAGTGTCTCTCTCTCTCTCTCTCTCTCTCTCTCTCTCTCTGCAGGCAGCGGGTGCATTATTTAAAAGGGGGCGCTCCAGTCGGGCGCCCCTCCAGCTCTGAGGGAGTTTTTTGTTTTTGTGCTGGACCTCTGCGGCTCTTCCTGCGGGGGCCATGTTTTATACCTCCCAGCCTGCAGCGCTAATCGGCGCTGTGCGTAACCGCGCGGCGCGGACGGAGGCGGGCGCTGGGGATTGTGGGGGATCTCCCGCGGGTGCCCCGTCCGCTGCTCTGGCCGTTATTAGCGGCGGCTAATTGCACACGTCTCGCCCCCAGAGGAGGCTTCCCCCGAACCTGCGCCCGAAAGAGCGGAACGCGTGCCAGACGAGGCGCTCCTGGGTCTGCCGGACGTCTCGCGTTGGTTGTCAGTTGACCGTTGTGCGTTTATTGTCGGGTAGCAGCCGTGGGACGGCTGTCAGTTGACTGTTGTGCGTAGGCTGTCGTTTAGCCGTTGTGCGCTTGTTGTCAGTTGCTCAGGGTGTGTCTGTTGTCAGTAAGCAGCTGTGTGCAGGCTGTGAGTTGCTCAGTGTGTGTCTATTGTCAGTAAGCAGCTGTGTGTCAGTTGTCCTCCGCTGTTGGTGTGCGTTTGTTCCTGTGCAAGCTGCACTTTGGGATCTCCGTTCCCAGGCATGAAGGTAATGATCCATTTATAGCTCTCCCCATTTCAAACTGCACATATCCAACCCTCAGTTGCTCTGGCAGCCCTGCTCTCTGATCTAAATGGGCCTGAAGTGCATTAGCGCCGCTGCTCTGATCCTCTCAGGTAAATGGGCTAAATAGAATCACAGAGCACATTACCTGCATTTAACTGTCTGCTCAGCATTGTGGATTGGCTGCAGTTTCCCCCAGTGCTTCAGGAAGTGATGTCACAATGATGTGGTCAAAGATGAGGCATTCTGGTGTGGTATGAGCCTGGTGGTTTGTTAGGTGCTGTGCTTGATGTGCTCAGTGGTTGTCTCCATATCAGTATTAGCTGGAGGTGGTCCCGACCGTTCAAATATTTGATCATATGTTGTGCAGCGATGCGGACCTGTGGCTATTGAGTTTCTGTAAGTGGATGACCTATCACCAGCTTATGTAATGAATCTGACATACCGCAGGGTGTGTGAGTGTGTGCATGCATGTGTGTGTGCATGTGTGCATGCGTGCGTGTGCATGCATATACGTGTGTGTGTGTGTGTGTGTGTGTGTGTGTGTGTGTGTGTGTGTGTGTCTGTGTGTGTGCATATACTCGATGAGTTTCCTGGCCTATCGTTTTGACTCTAAGTGTATTTCATTGGGAGTAATTAGGGTTTGTAATTGGACTCTGACTCTCCCTTTAAGGCTGATCTCCTGTGTTACAGACCCACTGCTGGTTGAGATACACATCACACCCTGACTGCCTCACACATCACATCACACCCTGACTGCCTCACACATCACATCACACCCTGACTGCCTCACACATCACATCACACTTCCCACAGGTCACTGAGGTCATTCACACACAAACAGCATCTCACTGTGAGTCATCACTGCATCCAGCATCAGCCACACACAGAGTGGAGCCTCACACACACTCACACACACACACAGAGGAGAGGAGCCACACACGCACACACATACACACACACAAAAGAGAGGAGCCATGCACTCACACACACACACACACACACACAGGAGCCACACACACACACGTTCATAAAACCACATTCAGCCTAATCCACTGGTAAAGTCATAATCAAACAGTGTAACTGTTGTTCACAGAGATATGGCAGCACTGCAGTGACCGTGAATGCAGCTACTGAGAGTTTCCGTAGTCCTGTGGCTGTAAATGAGTGTAACTTACGAGTGCTGCTGTCTTGTTCTCCGAACCGGCAGTGCTGATTGGTTGAGCCGGCAGCGAGGGGCCTTTGTGACATTACTTCCTCGTGTGGTCGCAGCGAGGGCAGGCTGCATGTGTAGTGCTGTGCTGGGGAAGTGGACAGTGAATGCTCTGAGTAAAGGTTAAAACCCGGGCGTCTGTGATGTAACGGTTTGATTAATTGCCGTGGCAGTTTAATTAAGGTTAGTGCTCTTAGACTGTCGGCTAACTGATTGCCCTGCGGCGTCATTTGCAGTTTCCGTTTTTTAAATAAGATCTGAGTGTGTTGCAGAATGCAGAAGCTCTCCTCCTCTTGCTCTGCTCAGTTCTGTGGGGGCTGGCTTGCACTCAGGAACACAGGGAGAACACTGCACGCCTGTTCAGTTAGCTGCATTGCGGGGTCTCTCTGAACGTGTGTGCCTTCTTATCACATCATTTTCTTTGAGCTTCAGTAGTTAGCCTCAGGTACACCCCCCTTCAGGGCTCCTCCTGCCATTAAGAGGGGCCTTTGTAGCTCTCCGTCACTGGGCCAGGCTGAATTCAGCTGCCCAGGCAGGTGAAGGTAAGGTTTGGTGGAGTAATTGTGTGTGGTGGGTTGTTGTTATGCAGAAAGGGGTGCGGTGCAGACGCTGAAGGGGGCATGAGGGTTGGGTCGTTTGGCCGCTGCTTTGAAGTCTCTCTCGGTTCAGCGTCTGCGGTTGGCGCTGCATCTTGTGAAAGGGCGAAACTTTTTTTTTCTCTTTCATCTTCTTCCAAGAAGATTTTGGTAGGACTTTTAATTGGCTGTGGCTTGTTTGCGTGTGTGTCTGTATGTATGTGTGTGTCTGTCTGCACATCTTGTCTGTGTGTGTGTGTGTGTGTGTGTCTGTGTCTGCGTGCTTCTTGTGTGTGTGTAAACGCTGATGATGGTGTGAGGGGTGAGGGGGAGGTGATATGATGCTGTTAAAGGTTGGGGGGGTGGGGGTTGAGGTTTATGGGAGTTGTGATGGAGGGGGGGGTTCCCACCCTTCTGCCTCTCAGCCCCACGCACAGCCTGGCCCACTGCAGTGATGTCATCAGACACAGTCCCTGCAGACGGTCACCCATTCCTCCTTCATCACTGGGGGGGGGTTTGCCCAGCACTGCTGTAAAACTCCCTGAGCTGCTCAGGTTTCCCCTCCTCCTTTAATGGCGTGTAATGTAATATTCGTCCAGCAGGAGCCACAGTCCCCCCCGCGGCTGCTGCAGTTTACATTTTAAAGCCTGACCCGCTGACCCCTCCGGCCCGGGCCCATTACCCTAATGGCCAGTCCACTCGCCCGTCCAGTTCACCTGCGGTCAATAAAATCCATCCCCTCAGCCCTGTATTACCGGGAGCTCAAGTGTCAGTAGCCAATGGGAGGTGGGGGCGGGGATTTGAGTGGCATGCTGAGCTGGGCTGGGGGCGGGGCGGGTGCAGTGTGGCTGTTATATGACAGGTGATGTATGAGGTCGTGTGTAATTGTCATTCCCAGTCGAGCCTCAGCGCAGTGCTCTGTCCCGGCCTGTGGGTGTGATTACCATAGCAGTGTTGGGGGTGCTGAGGTGCGGAGCGGGTGGTAATGTGCGGGTCCGGGACGTCCTGTCGGACCCGTTGGAGACCCGTCCTGCCTCCCGCTAAGTCGCGAGGGGACGGACGAGCGCGCGCGTCCTCCGCCCCGCAGCCTGGTCTCCGTGGAAACAAACGTGTGCTTGCGTGCGCCTATGGCTCTCTGGCAGTGGCTTGGCTTTAATTCCACACGTTGACTGTCACTGTGTTTTGGGAGGGACTACGGTGTTTAATTGGCTGAGAGTCAGGAGGCCACACCCCCTCGGTGCATTCCCAGCGCCTGTGCTTTGGGGAAGCTCCGTGATGGTCTGGTGTCATCTTGAGAGCACAGTTCCTCCGGTCCAACCCGACTGCCTGCACTGCTGCTTTAAGTGTCCTTCTACACACAGATCCATCTGCAGATTGGAACAAATGACTTTCAGTGGCTTTTATTTGCACCGATGGCTGAGCCTTTATCTGTAGGTTGCAGAGACAAACGAGCCCTTCTGGAAAAATACTGTATCATTAAATTTAATTATGCTTTCAGTGAGATAAAGTCAGTGTGGACATGCTAATATCAGGGTGTTCTGTCAGTGTGCTTCCTTCCCTTTGCCAATATTGGGATGAATTAACTCTCCCCCTCCCCCTCTACCTCTCTCCCTCCCCATCCCCCTCTTCCTCTCTCCCTCCCCCTCCCTCTCACTCTCTCTCGCTTTCCCTTTCCCTCCCCCCTTCCCTCTCCCTCCTCCTCTCCCTCCATCTTGTTTTGTTTCCCCCTCACAGTGAGCATGTTTCTCAACACTCTGACCCCCAAGTTCTACGTGGCCCTGACGGGGACCTCGTCCCTGATCTCCGGGCTCATCCTGGTGAGTGCGCTGGTGCGCTGGTGCGCTGGGGCACTAGCTCTTGAAACGATGACCGGTCATTGCAGCTGGTAATTGTTGACTAAGGGCATATGCTACATGAAGCAATTCATTTGTGCAGATTGTATCACCTAGCAACCACAACCCCACATTGCTTCTTGTAAGAGCCGGGGCTGTCTGTATACACATCAGCTTTTGTGCAACCGATTTTGTGCATTGACCAATCAGGGCTTACGGATGCTGATCGCTTCAATTGAAAGGGTTTCTTCCCTTCTAAATGACACCGAGCGGCTGGGTCCTCATTTAATTCTTGTTTTTATGTCACAGATTTGCATGAAGGCCACATCTCATAACTCCCCCTCTTTGCAAACTTATAGCTACACCTGTTCCAGATAGATACAGTGTCTTTTCTTTGCACAGTTTTACCTTGTAAAATAGTCAAATCAAACAAGAGTCAAATAAAATGAAAATGTACCTTTGCTCATATGTAACTGAATACAGTTCAGAATCTTTCATTTCACGTGTGCTGTGATGACATCATCAGTGGAATTGTGTGAGGTCACAGTAAGCCTGTCGCTCTTAAATCGCTTAGCGCAGCTTGGTCTGCGCAGGTGTTTGTGTCTGAGCCCTTTCCTTTGGCGCACAGGATTGCTATTGTTGCAGATTTTGCCGTTAGCATCCAGTCCACAAGGGAGACTGTTTGCTTTTCAACTCGATTTCGCTCCACCTCTCATTTGCATACATTTCCCATCAGCAGCTGATTATTTGTGTAGGACTCAGTCAATTCAAAGCAGACCTGGCCAGTCCTGGTCTATTTTACTGTGAAATTATAACAGTCTCAGACTGGAGAGAGGCTGTATTTCATACTGCAGTACACACAGCAGTGAAGAGCCAAACCCACAGAGGAAATGACATACTTTTCCAGATGTTGGAAATATATATGTATTTTTTTATTTATTTTCTTAATTACGGACATAATTCTGAAAGTGAGTGCTTGTTTTTGTCCCTGCAGATATTCGAGTGGTGGTACTTCAGGAAGTATGGCACTTCCTTCATAGAGCAGGTGTCCGTCAGCCACTTGCGCCCCCTGCTGGGCGGAGTGGATAACGCCTCGCCCAGCAACTCCAGCCCCAGTAACGGAGACACAGACTCCAGTCGACAGAGCGTGTCAGGTAGGAGGGCCGCTGGACCACACCGAGTCGCTTCAGTCACAGAGCAGTGCAGTGGATTTTCACTGATTTAGGGCTGCTAACTTTCTCTAACATTTTTTATTTTCCTGTTCATGTTTTCTCCATCTCCAGAATGTAAAGTTTGGAGAAATCCGCTAAATTTATTCAGAGGGGCAGAGTACAACCGGTGAGTATCACTCCCTCCATCTCTCTCTCTTCCCTTCTGTCTCTCTCCCCCTCCCCTTTATCTCTGCCTTCCCCTCTGTGTCTCTCTCTCTTTCTCCCCTTCTCTCCCTCCCTCTCCCCCTCTCTCTCTTTAGCCGATACAGACAGCTCTTTTCTCAGCCCGCTCCCACAGGTATAACGTATAAAACTGCTGTGCCTCTACAAATTAGATCCAGCCAGTGGCACGACCTGACATTTCCTCTATTATTCCAGAGGAATGCTGGGTAATTTTCTCCTGGCTGCAGCCCTGGGCTTACAGCCATCCCTGTTCTGAGGAGCTCTAAATGCCACTGTATTCCAAGCAATAATGTGTCCAACTTTATCCGTACACCAGGAGCCATGTTTAAACCTATTATATGTGCACATTAGGACAGGAGAAAGCCATTTTACACATGCATAGCCAGCTGAGGCTCAATTGTGCATGTAGCCATTATTTTACTGAGAAAACCCATGAGTGTGATGCCACTGATAGACCTGGTAAGCTCATTCTCCATAGGAAGACTGCTGCACCCGTCTTGTAGCTGCTTTATTGGCTGTCGTTGGTCACGTGTAGACCGGCTACCTGCCCCACCCATTGCTAGGCAGCAGCCTGAGTGACAGCTGCTATTTGAGTGAGCGCTAACAGGGGGGGGGTGGGGCCTGTGTGTGTGTGTGTGTGTGAGTGACAGGTACACATGGGTGACGGGCCGGGAGCCGCTCACCTACTACGACATGAACCTCTCGGCGCAGGACCACCAGACCTTCTTCACCTGCGACTCGGACCACCTGCGCCCGGCCGACGCCAGTAAGAGCTTAGCGCCGCGTAGCTTAGCGCCGAGGTTTTAGCCTAATATGCGTTTCATAAACTATATGTGCATCTTTATCCTGTGTCCTGATGAACGTCTTGCTATGTGTTCATAGTAACCTATGCCTTGTGTTTTCTGTGTCATGATTACTATATCTAAACTTGCTTATGTAGTTGTTTTATGTTGTGATGAGTATATCTTAAATTATTGGGGTTTTTTTTGTTTTAAATTATTTTGTCTTGCATGTTTGCATAAATGTTTTTGTTTTTTAATGTGGATTCCAGGAAGAAAGACCTGGCATCAGCTAATGGGGATCCTAATAAAATTAAATGAAATGCATGAAGAAGTTATTGCATGGTGTGTTTGGGACATAGCGTGGGTGAATGTGTGGTGGTTGCTGATGGTGTGTTTGGGACATAGCGTGGGTGAATGTGTGGTGGTTGCTGATGGTGTGTTTGGGACAGAGCGTGGGTGAATGTGTGGTGGTTGCTGATGGTGTGTTTGGGACATAGCGTGGGTGAATGTGTGGTGGTTGCTGATGGTGTGTTTGGGACATAGCGTGGGTGAATGTGTGGTGGTTGCTGATGGTGTGTTTGGGACATAGCGTGGGTGAATGTGTGGTGGTTGCTGTGGCTGACAGGCTGTGTCTGTGTTCTCTACAGTAATGCAGAAGGCCTGGAGGGAGAGGAACCCTCAGGCCCGCGTCTCTGCTGCTCACGAAGCCTTAGAGCTGGAGGAGTGAGTCTGTCTCTCTGTACACCTGCACACACCTGTGTATACCTGTACATACCTGTGTATACCTGCACACACCTGTGTATACCTGTACATACCTGTGTATACCTGCACACACCTGTGTATACCTGTACATACCTGTGTATACCTGCACACACCTGTTCATACCTGTAGATACCTACACACACCTGTGTATACCTGTTCATACCTGTGTATACCTGCACACACCTGTTCATACCTGTAGATACCTACACACACCTGCACACACCTGTTCATACCTGTAGATACCTACACACACCTGTGTATACCTGTTCATACCTGTGTATACCTGCACACACCAGTGTACACCTGTACATACCTGTGTATACCTGCACACACCTGTGTACACCTGTACATACCTGTGTATACCTGCACACACCTGTGTATACCTGTTCATACCTGTGTATACCTGCACACACCAGTGTACACCTGTACATACCTGTGTATACCTGCACACACCTGTGTACACCTGTACATACCTGTGTATACCTGCACACACCAGTGTACACCTGTACATACCTGTGTATACCTGCACACACCTGTGTATACCTGTTCATACCTGTGTATACCTGCACACACCAGTGTACACCTGTACATACCTGTGTATACCTGCACACACCTGTGTACACCTGTACATACCTGTGTATACCTACACACACCAGTGTACACCTGTACATACCTGTGTATACCTGCACACACCTGTGTACACCTGTACATACCTGTGTATACCTGCACACACCTGTGTACACCTGTACATACCTGTGTATACCTGCACACACCAGTGTACACCTGTACATACCTGTGTATACCTGCACACACCTGTGTACACCTGTACATACCTGTGTATACCTGCACACACCAGTGTACACCTGTACATACCTGTGTATACCTGCACACACCTGTGTACACCTGTACATACCTGTGTATACCTGTACACATTTTATCATCATCATCATTATTTTTATTGCCATTAGTGTGTTATGTTTAGTGTTATTATTATTTGATGAATGTGTGGTGGTTGCTGTTGCAGCTGTGCCACAGCCTACATCCTGCTGGCAGAGGAGGAGGCCACCACCATCGTGGAGGCCGAGAAGCTCTTCAAACAGGCGCTGAAGGCCGGGGAGGGCTGCTACAGACGCAGCCAACAGCTACAGCACCACGGGGCACAGTATGAAGCACAGCACAGTGAGTGAGCCTGATACACCATGGGGCACAGTATGAAGCACAGCACAGTGAGTGAGCCTGATACACCACGGGGCACAGTATGAAGCACAGCACAGTGAGTGAGCCTGATACACCACGGAGCACAGTATGAAGCACAGCACAGTGAGTGAGCCTGATACACCACAGAGCACAGTATGAAGCACAGCACAGTGAGTGAGCCTGATACACACACACACACTCATACACACACTCATACACACACACACACACACACACACACACACGCCCACATGCACCATGGAGCGCAGTACGAAGCTCTGCACAGTGAGATGAGAATGGCTTACTTTAGCTCACGCACAAACACGCTCACACATGTGCTACTTCAGTCTGTTGAAGGTCTGAACACTCACTGGAGCACAGACCATGTGTGTGTGTGTGTGTGTGTGTGTGTGTGATTGTGACAGAGACACTGTAAGGTGAGTCTCAGTGGGGCTGCTTGTTTCTTGCAGGGCGGGACACTAATGTATTGGTTTACATTAAAAGAAGACTGGCCATGTGCTCCAGGAAGCTGGGCAGGACCAGGGAAGCTGTGAAAATGATGAGAGATGTAAGTATTTTAACAAAACTTCCCTTGGAACAGCAACACACACCCGGCTCCGCCCTCCAACAGCTCGGCCTTATATGGGCGCGGAGCCGGGTGCGTGTGCTGTTTTGTAGCTGTTTGTGGTGCTTTCAGCTTGAGTGCTGCCCTCTTTTGGGTGTTACATGTAACAGCAGTTGTGTGTTTTCCAGTTAATGAAGGAGTTCCCTCTCCTCAGTATGTTCAATATCCACGAGAACCTGCTGGAGTCGCTGCTGGAGCTGCAGGCCTACGCCGACGTACAGGCCGTGCTCGCCAAATACGACGGTAAGCCCCGCCCCCCTCCCCTGTGCGGGCTGCGGGTTCCAATCTCGCTGGAGCCGCGACCGCTACGCACCCTCTCAGCGAGGCATTTCCGCTGAATGGTCTCCCAGTTAATACCTAACTCTGCACAAATACCCGTGCGATTGGTCCATGGGAGTGGACGCTCTCCCTTGTGGCTTCATTTTAAGAGTTGTGCCAAAGGTTCTTACACAGAGGCTTGTGTTTGCACAAGGGGCAACTCAGGATAGCTAACTGCTACCCCAGCTAGCACAAAACGTTCTCGCAATGTTGTCTGCCATGTAGTGGCAATGTTATATCATAGACAGAACATTCCAGTAACACTGTGAGGACTTTTTGTGTTAGGTGGTCTTGCCCTTTTGCTGAGGCATTTCAACTGAATTTCTCCAGTTAATACCTAACTTTGCACAAATACCTGTGTGATTCGTCTATGGCAGTTGGTCATTCTCGCTTGTGGTTTTCATTTTACGAGTTGGGTCACTGCAGAACCACAAGCTTTTCACACAGGAAGCCTTGTTTGCACAAGAGGCCGCTCTGCACAGTAGCAATTCAGTTGTTGGAAACGTCCTTATTGGAGGTGGGGGTGGGGAGGTAGACTCTGTCCTGATGTAGTGTACCCCCGCGATGAAGGTTAGCATGGCACAATCACTTTAATAATATGGCAATAATAAAACGGTTATTATTTTTCAAGGCGATCTCTTCTTGGTCTCCCTCTCTCCACCCCTCTCTCGCTCTCTGTTTCTCCATCTTTCTTTTTCTCTCTCTATCTCTCTCTGTCTTTCTGTGTGATTTTTTTGTGCCATTTTTAAGTAGCTATTGTCTCACAACAAATCCTTTTTAAACATCACTTAAAATACGCATTCCTCACATTCACACTGATGGCAAAAAAGCATTGGTCACAGTCTGCCATCTTGTGGACACTTTGTTTACCTTCAGTATGTTAGTCTGTGGGATGTTATGACTCCTGGGTCCTCCGATAAGGGATCCTGCTTATAATGAAATGATAATCCTGGCTAAAGCAGAGTTTAAATGACCTTGGGAAATGATAGGAGCTTGTTCACAGGTCCCTAGGCTCTTGACTGAACGTTAAATCTGTTTTTTATTTTTTATTTTCTGTCTTATTTCATTTGTCTTTGTGTCCATAGTGTAAGTATATGGAGTCTGCTCCTGTGAACCCCTCTTTTGTGTATGTGTGTGTTTCCACAGATATTAGTTTACCCAAATCTGCAACAATATGCTACACTGCAGCCTTGCTGAAAGCCAGAGGAGTTTCAGATAAGTGAGTGACCCTTTCATTGCACGTATGATTTCAGTAGTACTGACACTGTCCGGGTAATGATTACACTCAAGTGGAGAACACACACACACACTCACACACACGCACACTCACACACACACTCACACACACGCACACACACACTCACACACACACACACGCACACTTACGCTGTGCCGTTTCTTTCCCAGGTTCTCTCCAGAAGCGGCGTCTCGGCGGGGTCTGAGCACAGCGGAGATGAACGCTGTGGAAGCCATACACAGAGCAGTGGAGTTCAACCCACACGTACCCAAAGTGAGCACTGCTGCACACGCACGCACGCACGCACGCACACGCACACACACACACACACACACACACCTCACACACACCACACACACACTCACACACACACACACACACACACACACACACACCTCACACACACCACACACACACTCACACACACACACACACACACACCTCACACACACACACACACACCACACACACACTCACACACACACACACATACACACACACACACACTCACACACACACACACACACACACACACACACCACACACACACACACACACACACACACCACACACACACACACACACACACACACACACACACACACACACACACACACACACACACACAGCAGTATGTCTGACTGGCCTCTCTCTCTCTCTGCTCCCTGTGCAGTACCTCTTAGAAATGAAGAGCCTGATCCTGCCCCCGGAGCACATCCTGAAGCGGGGGGACAGCGAGGCCATCGCCTACGCCTTCTTCCACCTGCAGCACTGGAAGAGGGTGGAGGGAGCCCTCAACCTGCTGCACTGCACCTGGGAGGGCAGTGAGTGTCTGCCCCATGCGCCATTACTGCATCTGCCTTCACTGTGCTCATAATGCATTATAACACTGCCTTTGCTGTGCTCACAATGCCTTATAATGCTGCATCGGCTTTGCTTATGATGCCTTATAACGCTGCATCTCCTGTGCTCGTAATGCTTTATAACATTGCCTCTGTTATGCTCTTAATGCCTTATAACACTGCATTCACTGTCCTCATAATGCTTTTTAACACTGCATTGACTGTGCTCATAATGCTTTATAACGCCACCTCCGCTGTGCTCGTAATTCCTCATAATGCTTTCTCTGATCCCAGCGTTTAGGATGATCCCCTATCCCCTGGAAAAGGGCCACTTGTTCTACCCCTACCCAATCTGCACAGAGACAGCCGACAGAGAGCTGTTACCAAGTAAGAGATTCTCCGCTTTACAGCCACATTTACACACCGGGAAGGGCTCTTTATTTCATTACAATAGAAACAGTAATAATCTAAAAGGCATTATGTCCATTGGTGCACTTGTAATTGTGCTGTTTATGCTAATTTGATTGAACTCTTCTGTATGTGGCTGTGCTTTTGTGGTCGATTTGATGGTGTATGTAGTTGTGTGTTCTCAGCTGGTGTGATTTGAATGCACTGTATGTAGGTGTGCGAGGGTGTAGTTGACCCTCTCCTCCTTCCTGTGTGTAAGCAGTGTTCCACGAGGTGTCAGTGTACCCGAAGAAGGAGCTGCCCTTCTTCATCCTCTTCACTGCGGGCCTGTGCTCCTTCACCGCCATGTTGGCTCTCCTCACACACCAGTTTCCCGAGCTCATGGGCGTCTTTGCTAAAGCTGTGAGTATATCTCCACTCTGCCTTGCCAGCCACTGCCTAAGTGCTTACCATGATAACCACTCAGACTAGTTTTGTAATGACAACCGCACGTCTTCATAACTGCTCACACAGCCTTTATAACCATTCACACAGCCTTCATAACCCCTCACAGACCCTTCATAACCACTCACACATTTTTCATAGCCACTCTAATCTAATGGACCACTGTTTGTTCTAGTTTTGTTTTTTTTCTTCAATGTACTTTAAAAGTAATTGTACTGTTCCACTGTTACTATTCTGTGTGGTATATTTTTGTTGTGTGGTACATTGTTAGTATTCGCATTTTGAATGAAGTTATTTCTAAAATGTGTGTGACTTCTTTGTGTTTCTTTGCAGAGGGAAGCAATTTAATTTTGATTAGGAAAAATAATAATTATGCATTACGATGCCATGGCAGGTTTTATCTAAAGAGCCTGCTGATTGGCCAGTAACGTGGTTGGTTAGTTGGCTATGACACGTCTTGTTTGTGTCTCCACAGTTCCTCAGTACGCTGTTCGCACCGCTGAACTTCATCATGGAGAAAGTGGAGAGCATCCTACCGTCCAGCCTCTGGCACCAGCTCACACGCATCTAGGACTGACTGACTGCTGACGCCCTTGTGCCAAGGTCATTCGTTTTGTGGACTACAAAACAGGGCATGATGGGGGAAAAAGAGAAAACGGAATGAAGACTGGGATTTACTTTTGTTTTTCTTTTATTTTTTTTGCTTTGGTTTTGTTTTTCGTTCTCATGTAAACCTGTTTTTGTTGTACAAAAAAGGTGGTGATGATTTGCCTTCAGACGAAAAGAAAAGCTTAAAAAACACAACAAAAATAAAGACTTTTGTGTATCGCTGCAAGACTTTTCCCCCGCCGTCAGTATTATTAGGCTTCCTCCATTTTGGAGCTGAAGGTGAGGAGGGAAGGGTGTTGGAAGTTTTGTTGCCTGTGGAGTCTACGGTCATTGTGATGAAAACGTGATGCCTGTTTGTTTGTCGGTGTCACGGCAACAAAAGGACCCTCCCCATCGCTGTACAGCCAATCCCAGACAGCGAGGCAAATTGGTCACAGTAGTGTCTGTTCATACAAGCTCTGGAACTTAATTCAGTGGTGTCCCACTGTCCACTCACCTGGGGTAGCCTCAGGTGCTGTTCCCACTGGTCTGTATGACTTACAGGTTACTCTGCCGGCTTGTGTGTAATTCTCCAGTTTTTCCTGTCACCTAGAAAGGGAACAGTCAGCATAATAGACGTGCATTCATGCTCATTGTTGAAATTTAAATTGACCAATCAATGTCTGTGTTTGTGAATAGGAATTAGAGAACAGGATGTCCCCCGGATGGTCACTGTGAGCATTTTCCAGATGGAATCAAAGAACCAAAAGTAAACCCTAGTTGAGCCAGAAAAATTTGGAAATTATAATTCCCAATTTACTGTGTGGCAGTACCACACAGAGGACCAGGCTAATTTGTGTGTGTGTTTGTGTCTGTGTGTGTGTGTCTGTGTGTGTGTGCATGCTGGTTTTCTTGAATTTTTATGACTCTTGCTTTATTTTGCCTTGTAATACAGAATTAAATTTTACATAAGACCACCATTGCCAACACACCAAGTCCAGTTCAAAACAGTTCAGCATCATTACATCACTGGCCAAAGGTTTTAGATATGGCTGTGAAGAAATAAAACTGGATTCAGAACAGGATAGGAGATACAGCCAACATTGCATGAATGAAACTGTTGCCTGTAATTTTAGGTTATAGGATCATCAATTTTCTTTCAGTGTGTGGCACTTCTTTTCAGATGCACTTCATTTCTGTATGAAAACACTTCAGGAGCAATTTCACTTTAGGACCACTGGATGGCACTGTCATCACATTTTTCCATCTCGGCGTTGGATGTACAGTAATGTTGCACAATTCACAAGCACCCCGCAGGGCAGACGGACCCAAGAGAGCTGATTGGTCGATAACTGCTATGTCAGACTGAAGGAAGCGATCCCTGAAGACGAAGACAGTATAACATTACTGGGCAAGGATCAGGAAGACTGTTCTGTGCGTCAATCTGTGGATGTTTACCAAACACTGGTGCTGCTCACAAGCTTGTGTCCTGTTGAGAGTACTTCCTGAATTGATTTTATTTCAGACGCACTAGGAACCCTGGTGGGCGGATCCCAGACATCAGCGTTTTGATCTCTATTAGGGCCGTAGTCTAAACAGGGCTTAGGGCCTTGTTGTTCAGCCCTGTTTAGTTTGGATGCAACCTCTGGGCCATTGGCAGACGGTCTGACGGCTGTGTTTACACACAGGTTCCTGTGAATAGCTGCTATGGACGTGCTAGTTATGCCACTTGGTACGGGCGCTAGCTGCAAATAGCAGTGGCTCATCCATCCAATAAAAATGTGACCTCACCCAAGATGTCTTATCCAGTAGATGAGACCATAGATGTCAGTTTTATTTCAGTTTTTGGAGAGGCAAGCTACAGGACCATCTAGTGTATTGTAGTCAATTGGTAAGTCTCCAGAGCAAGTCTCCCACGTCTCTCCCCAAACCCACACACATGGGTGAGACACACCCTTTTTGCTGTTGCCTACAGATTCGGTGATGGTGTGTTTCAGGAATAGGGATATGCGTACCCAAGGCGAGGATTGTAATTTCAGATGCGCACATCTATAAATTTCTATCTCTCCCGCCTCAGAGTTTGGTCTGGATAATTTAAACTGCTTATTGCTGATGCAGTCTGTAATTTCCGAATCTTTTAAACAGAGTACCCGTTATCTTAAGGAATTATAAATATCAGTGGCCTGAGGAACCAGAGGAACAATTTTTTTAAATAATATATCAAGGCAGTGAATAATTGTATGATAATACATAATTTTATGATATACAGTGATATAGTGCTGTATACCCGTGTAAAACCTGAATCTGAGGACACCATTTTTAATAAGATTTATTTTATGTTGTCTTGCTTGCATTGTTAAAATTACTGTGGCAACCCTAAAATTGGCCCTTTAATTCCATGGCTGGTTTGACTTGCCATTAATCATACTGTCTTTAGCCTGTATGAAGGTGTTGCCGGGGAACCTTTTGATGAACAGGACTGTATCATCAAAGCTTTGCATGCCGCGCATGTTTGGAGATGGTGATCTTTCATCACTTTACTTTTGAACATTTGTCTTCACAGCCGCTTTATTACTGTCTATAGAACAGGTTCGTAGCGTAGGCTATGAGCATGTCTGTATGTTAGCAGACTGGTTTTCCTGCTTGTGCACATTATTCTTTGTTTGTCACATACGGTGCCTTCAGAAAATATTCACTTCCCCTTGAAAATTTTACAATTTTGTGTTGTTGCACCTTAAAACCTTAATGCATTGAAATATTTCCAAGGCACTGTATTTAAAATGATGTTTTTTCCGGTCCTATTTATATTTATGTTTGCAAAACAAAACAAAAACATGTTAATGTAACACAATCCCGTTTGATCCCATGCGGAATTCGCAGGTCTGCCCGCTCCAATTCCTGACGAGCCCTTTCGCCTCTGCCGACTGCATCATATGATCCATGTAGCATGACGTAGAAGTAGAAGACGCCATTAGAGAGCTGAGCGAAGCGATAGCCAGATATTGAGCCTGCGCTGTTGACGTCGATCCTATTGCCCCACGGAGGGATTTGTGTTGCACGGTTTTTCTGTAGCATCGGTCTGTTTTGTCACTGAACGATAACTGATGTGACTGGCAAGCCGCACTTCTCTTCTGGGCTGCTTTTTAATTTCCAAGGAAGGATTTTTTGCGATGGCGGCTGGGGGAGCGGGAGGCAGTAGTAAAACCTATTCTTTCAAGGTGGTATTGCTGGGCGAAGGCTGTGTCGGGAAGACGTCGCTTGTCCTGCGGTACTGCGAGAACAAATTCAACGACAAACACATCACCACGCTCCAGGTCCGTATGACTGTGCAGGTACCACCGCCGGACAGTGGTGGTTTACATGTGTTGTTTATGCCAGTAACCCCCCTGTGAAATCACTGGCAGTGATGTAAATCTCTGCGCGGATATGGTCGTGTTTCATGCTTATTTACCAAGATCCACCTTGGATTGCGTCGTTCCTTGCAGACAGAAAGCCCCTGGCTATCCAGTCGTAATATCATATTGCATATGGGAAGTAAATAGTTCAGGGTTACCCGGTTAAGCAATATGGGTGTAGCATTTACTAGCCTACTAAACTTGAAGGCAAGGTGCACTTTCAGATGAACTGCAGGTGGAGCTAACGGAGCCACAGCCGCGTTTCCTATCGAATTTAGTAACAACACGGATGGCTAACGTTTGCTAACTACTGAACCTTTTGTGTTATCACATTGACTTCCCGAAACTGGCTTGCTTGCACAAGTAGCGGTGCCAAGTTGCAAGGTCAAGGGTCCGTTGTATTAACCCCCCTTAATCACTAACGCAACTCTCTGGAACGATGACAACCTAACAGCCAAACCCGGATGGCTCGGACTCTCTCCACAGTTGAGTAACGTTGAGCAGGAAAGCAAGAAACCAGGACACAATGTGGGCCAAAAGATCAGTTACACCTAATGGCGTGAGATGGCGTAATTGAGGCGTTGATCTGCACGGGACAGAATGCTCACTCTTCCTTGTTTACAGTGTGGCACAGTGCGTCCTGTGGAGGCGACTTCTGGATATAGGTTGTTGTTGGAAAATTATTTGTATTTGGTTGGCCTGTATCTATGCGTGTCTGAATAGCTGGGCTCTTTGTCCTTTTGCCAGGGGGGACTATTAGCTCATTTGGTTATTCACAGAAGTCAGACTTCCTGTTGGCCATGCCATGGTTATGAGACCCCACCCCCTTTTGACAGGTTGTCAGAGTTATCAGCCTGTAGGTTACACATTGCGGATTACCCAGTTTGCAAAACCTTTCCTCTTCCACGTCTGCCTCTTTTGATATCTGAGAGTGTCTCTCCCACATCACAAGGTGTTGCTTGCTTAATTTACTGCGAAGGAAAATAAAATTGTCTTCAAAAATGGTTGAGGTTGTATGAGACCAAATGTAATTTTTAATTTGTGGTTCATTATTTGTGCTTTGAGGACTTTATATTTGTGATATTGTGTATATTTTTTCTCAAACTATTCTCCTAACTTGAATGTTGCTAGACTGTACATGCAGTTGCATGTAGTTGCATATAGTTCTGTGAATATGGCTGCCACTAGGGCATACGTGCACACTGATTTTTAAAAGTGCCACTCCTTGCTTCTGATGAAACCATGGCAACCCTGGCACGCCCAATCAGACAGGAGCAAACACATCTCAGACTGTTGCAAAACATTGCCAACCACTTCATGAGTAAAAATATTCCTGCGCACCGTGACAAAATGCAGTGCGCTGTTCTGCGTCTGAAGGCACCCTCAGTGCTGGTTTTTCGGGGTGTCATAGGATGGTCTCTGCTTTACCATTCCTGGCCCTACTGTCCCAGCTAGGTGACTGTAGTCCTACTCGGTAGAAACAGATGAGGCTTTCAGACAGCTCCCTGCTCCCTAGATAACCTGTTATCTCTTCTCTCAGCAGCCCTGCAGCTCTTGGAGTTGCTGCTGTAATTGCAGCACTTTCTCTCCGTCAGGGAGAGGAAGCAGAACACGACCCCAATCCAGCACTGCAGCCCCCTAAAGGCTGTGTGGGTCATAGCCGTGGAATTTCACTGGAATCCGACCTTAGCTGTCCTACGTTTAGTGATACGTCTGTTTGAGTAAAATGTTTAGGCATTATAAAATAAACTTCATTTTTTCATTTAGCCGAGTTGTAAACAAGAAAACTGTGTGGTGTGTGTGTGTGTGTGTGTGAAAGAGAGAGAATATGTTAAGGATGATATTTCCTCATACCGTTTTAATTCCTTTAAAAAAACCTTTGTGAGCTGGGGTGAATTTGGCCCACTCTGGTAGGAATAGACTAATCATCAGTGCTAATGAATGTAACTTGTGTAATTTGTCCTTTAATGCAGACTATGGACAGATGGGTTTCCCATATTAAAGGTGAAGTTTGTTCGCCTTGTCACTAAAGAGAAAGGGGTGATTGGAGAGGAAATGAAGCCGTTGTGTCTTGTAGACTTTTCAAATGTTTCATAATCGGGTCCGTTCATCAACGGACCTTTATTTATTTTTTTTTTAATAAGGTTTTTCCCATGTGTTGTAACAGGAGTGCTTCTGAATGTGACCGTTGAGACACACACTCACACTCACACACACACACACACACACAAACTGTGCAGCAAAGGCCTGATCTCCACTCTTTCCTGGGCTGGTCTCTCCATTCCTTTGGCGGTTTGATTAAACATGTGCGGGATTTCACACAGCGTGTCGCTGTTGCATCATTCTGGCTGAACCCGTGGGTTTGGAATGGCTTCCCAGGAGCTCTCAAAATGGCACACATGGTCCTTCTAGAGAGCTTATTGATGAACACGCTGCCGTCAGCATTGATTCATTGATTAGGTAATGCAGAAGCCCACTATTTATAAATCAGCCTGATCAATCCCATTGGTTTATTTTTGAGCATCAAGCCGAAAAGATATCATATGGCAAATAGGCTTATGTCCGTCCTTCATTGTGTTGTAATGTGGGCTAGGTGACTCATTGTTAACGGAAATCCTGCGTTTGAATTTTATGAAGCTGAGATGCTACGTGCGCTGCTGTGTGTAGCCTTATCTTAATGGCCATCGCCGTTGCTGCTTCCTGGCCCCGTCGCCGGTCGTAGCGCACGGAGAGCGCGGAGGAGGGCGTGCGGTAACGCGGCGGATCTGAACTGTCTCATACTTCTCTTCCTTTCTGAAAGGTTTTCATTGCGGTTGATTAGAGGGGATGTAGAGGTCAGGAGGTGTTGTTTCTACAGTGTGACATTTTGTGAAAGATTTGACCTCGATATAAACCATTAGCCTGAGCCATTGACTTATTGTGCAACAGACCTAAGGGTCAAGCTTGTTTTTTATTATTATTATTATTTTTAAACCAACAGCACATGAATTCGACCATCCAAAATGAGTTGCGTCAGAGAGGCGGAGATGCCGCTAAATAGTTTGGCGGTTTGCTGATTGTCACCAAAGTGGCGATGAGCACAGCTGGACTGCGGCAGGGGGCTGAGGGCTGTGTGGACGCCGCGGCTGCGTGCAGCCTGCTGCGGTATTGAATGTCAGGCGTAAACATGAATGAGTTATGTTTCCGCAGAACTCACCCGACAGGAAGAACCAGACGTTGGACATGAAAGAGGGAGCACAGTCCTTCCAGCTCTGTTTCTCTTTTGAACAGAAATGCAAAACTGTCTATTTTAGAACTTTCCGGTTCCCTTTCAGTGTAGGCTAAATGGCTCTTCTGGCTCGGCACTCTCAGTTTTCCATTAAATAGTGAATTGAAAGAGAGGAGGCGCAGCTGAAGATTATTCTTCAATGTCTCCTGGTCATTTCTCATTATTTTTCAGCATTGTTTATTAATCAACAGCAACTGGCTGTTCAAGGTCATAAATAAATGAATATATACGTGTTGGAATTGGATAAGAAAAGGATTTATTTTAATAGATACTTAGGCAATCCTAGTTATAAAAACCCTTTATCATGACACTGAAGGCTACCGAGTGCTTCTATTAAGCAGTCAACAACTTCAAACAAACAAGTTCTGGCCACAGCTCAATAAATTCCTCATATTCTGCTTCCTTTCTCCTCCAGTGAAGTGGATTTTCACTTGTTTACATGTACAGTAACAGCCAATAGAGGCTGGGCGCAGGTTAATGAGCGATTAAGCCAGCCCGTTTGCCATTGGCTGTTGGAAGTCCGTCCCCAGCGCTGGTGATTTGTGTGTGATATATCCGCCCTGTGAGCCCTCTATGGGAGCCCCGTGGGCTGCTGGTCTCCGGTCAGGGCACGAAACAGCACGCAAATCAAAGCGCTAAGCCGAGGTGAAGACTTCAGCGAGCCCGTGCCGAATTTCGCCCAGACTCGCGGCAAACTCCAAGGCACTTAAAGGGACCACATGGCGTGCCGTGTACAAGGCCTTAATTGTGCAGTCGCTCTGTACAGTGTTGGAAAATAAAATTACCTGGAAAGCTGTATTTCCCTTTGTGAGCGTAATGTAATGCGGGCTAATTTGGATTACATCTGCGTTGCATTGCATTTGAAGCGTGCAAGTGATTTGTGGGAGGAGGTTGGTGGAGGTTTGCTGCTCGGTGGCCCAGGCGGTAATTCTACCTGCTCTGAGGGAGGGAGGGAGGGAGGGAGGGAGGGAGGGAGGGAGGGAGGGAGGGAGGGAGGGAGGGAGGGAGGGAGGGAGGGAAGCAGGGAAGCAGAGAGGAGAACGTTCTGCCCCTGTAGACAGCGGGCGATGTGGGAATCTGGGTTGACATTCAGATGAGCACACGGTGACCGGACTAACGGGGACAGAGGGTACGCAGAGGCTAACAGAAGGCCAGAGGGAACAGACCCTGCTGAGAGCCTGATGTTGTGGAATTTGTGACGGCCAGACAGAGAGAGCCTGCTTTACTGTGCCTGTTCACTGATACCTCTGTGTGGTTGTCCTTAAAGATGGGTTAAAGGTGTGAATCTACCTCAGTTTCTGATGTCTCAAATAAGTCTTAATTCTTCCATCGTTTTAATATTCTATAAAGTTAGTACAGTATGTAGCTAACTAGACTATCAGTCTCAAGAAACATTAAAACAATCAAACTATTATAGTCACCCATAAACACCCATATAAATAACTCTGGGTCCACTGAAACTGAAATATAGTTCCAGTGACATGCAAATAGTCCCAGCTAAAAAATGTTTTTCTTCATTCCTTTTTCATGTAGCCTAGACACTTCAAAATATCCTCAGTGAAGTTTATAAGAGTCTTCTTTGCATTATATCTGTTTAATATAGTGCAGGCCATTGAGTCATTCTCTCATGCACTTTTGATAAGCTATCTCACGGCCTGGTCTACAGTACATAATACCCTGGTGTATACTAGATAATGTGACCTTAAGCTGAGTAATGTTATTCACCTTTTATTTCTCTCATTTTTTTATCGAGTGTACACTGTGAAACGGACCATCTGCAAAGGAACTGTGTGAGGAAACTGAGCTGAATACTGATGAGAGCCACCTGCTGCTTTTAAAAAACCAACTAAAAAAAAAAACCTCTGATATTGGGGAATTACCGTTGTAGAGTTGTGTGCAGCATATGTTCTGGGCTGTTCTGTCATAGCAAGTAAGTCCAAGTACTAGTCTGAGCCAATGGAGAATGAGTGAATGTGTGCACTTGTCCGTTGGTTTCTCTGCTGAATTAGGCCTAGTCTAGTCAGAGCTTGACGCTCGTCGGTTGCTGTGGAGATGCTGACAGACCACGTCCCGCCCCCCCAAAAAAAACGTTTCCCTCATTTCGTCTGGAGAGCTGTCATTACCGCTTGTGACCCCCAGGTGTGTCCAGGCCGTGTTTAAATCCTTGAAATGCAATTTAACGCCAAGCTGACTTCTGGGAAGTGAAGTTTGAGTGTCATCTGTAACTCCCATTCAGACAGCCACGATAAGAGAGGCCCCCGATTGGCTGTCGGGTGTGTGACCTTCCGCTGCCTTTTTAAAGGCATGCATTGGCGATCCGGTCTGGCTCGGACGTGTGCTCTGTTGCCACGGCGCTGGCAATCAGCGCGGCTCACTTCCTGGTATTCACGCCGATGTGGACAGGGGCTAGGGACAGCCCAGCTCTCCTTCCTTTGTGAAACCCATTACTGTACAATGTGCTTCTCTCATGTGGGCGACAGCTTGCAGTCTTCTGAGGCCTCCTCTCAGTTCTTACAGGGTAAGCACCACAAAACAGCGTCTCCCAAAGATAACAGACCGATTCATTTTAGGCCAAAGGTTTTGTGATGAAATGAAACTGAAATTGGTGTTAGTATGGCTTCACGTTTGACGACTTGATCACTCCTGATGGAAACACCCAAAGTCATGCTGGAAAATTACTTGTGTGATGTGTGACGCAATAGGGGGAAGACAAACAGCTCTGCTATTATGCTCTTATGTTGAAAAGATGACAGAAATGGCCAGCGTTGAAGTATAACCGTGCCTGAGCAGAATGATGGAGGCAGCTTCTCTGAGCTTTCATTGGACGATCTGGACGTGCCCTTCTTCTTTTATTGGCCGATCGGTCTCAGGAAATGGCATCTCGGCCTTCAATCGCCTCACAGAGAAGCTGTTCTCAGACCTGCATTATCCCGCCTCCTGCTCTTTTACTGCCAGGAACACGTCTGCCTGGCGAATACCTGGAGACCGTCGCTGCCCGTGGAGAGCCTCTCCCCCAGGCTCTGTTTAATTTGGATCTGAGTGGGTGTAATTAACACAACAAGGCCTCCCTGGTGGGGCGGCGTGGGAGCGTGTGGGAGGCGTGCATCGCCGGCGTGATGTCACGTTTGAGCCGTGTTACTTAAAGGGCACTTACCCGTTTATCTCCCAGCGCTCGTCGGTGCTTTTCCTTACCGTTGCGGTTTGTGGCCTGTAAAATTACCTGTGTGATTGGAGCCGCTCCTGTTCTGTCGGCGCTTGCGGTCCGGAGCAGGACGGGACGGCGTCCCGGTTTTCGGCTCCGCCCCTCCGTATGCAAACGAGGGGGCCGGCTGACGGGAGCTGTAGAGCCGCGGTGGAGCCCTGGCCTCCCGGGCGCGCTCTGTTCCCGTCTCTGAAAGGAGTCATTATGGACCCGCCGCGCCGCACCCCGCTCCGAGCAGGTGGCCCGCCTGCCAGTGCAGGGCAAGCCCCTCCCACGGGCCCAAGGGCAGGAGGGAGAGTAAAAATATGTGTGCATCTTTATTTTTTATTTTATTTATTAGGATTTTTTTATTAACGCTAATCCTAACAAACAAACGCAGGGTACAAATGCGTGCACAACCATGCCATATCTATGAATTTCATAAATCAGCAGGCCTTTTCCTGTCTCATCGATATATACTCTGATTTGTACGCTTGTATGCGAACATGACATTCCTCCATCTTTCTTTATTTAAACAGGCAGACAGAAAGGAGAACTCATCAGTTTTTTTTGGTGGGAATTTAACCAGGATACCTGTAAAATGTTTCCCCAGTGGCGATATCCTCTGAAAAAGAAAACCTAGTCTTGGACTAGGCCTAATCCTTGTCTGGGAAACCAGCCCTCAGTATTATGCAATGGAATATGTTTGGTAATGATGGAATACGTGATCCCTTTGAAATGCGCTTGCTGTAGAGTGGTTTATACAGTGCAGGGGACCGTCTGTCTGGCTGTGTGTTTGTGCGCTACCCTGAATGATGCCCTTATTTCATCACCCCTCTCTCTCTCTCTCTCTCTCTCTCAGGCGTCTTTCCTCACAAAGAAGCTAAACATCGGAGGGAAAAGAGTGAATCTGGCAATTTGGGTGAGTCTGTCATCTTTCCTTCATTCATCCTTTCATCTTAACTCCCCCCTCCACCTCATCTAGGAAAACATGCACCACCCTCTCTCTCATGCCTTTGGTGTTCCTGCCTCATGGACAGGCCACACCCCTTCTGACATTAAGTCAAGGCCTGTCCCGTGGGTAGTGGAGCTAAAGCACTGGCTCTAGGGCCAGTCCTGACCCTGTCAGTCCAAATGAGCTGAAGCGTGATTGGTCATTTAAGTGCCTGCAGTCCGTCTGCCCCAGCTGCGCATGCAGGTGTCCGGCCCAGCAGTAGCGCAGCTCTGTTGTGCTGCAGAGCGGGTGCGCAGGAGCTGCGTCTGGCTGCGCAGACTTTGGAGGACACGCACGCTTGCTGCACGCTCAAATGGACAGAGGGAAAAAGGAGCAAAAAATAAATAAATATAAAAGGTGTTTAAATAAGTGAGGCGTTTATGGTCTGACAGCGCTGCTTGTTCCTGCCTCCAGTGCGTGCAGTTTGAACATGCTGGCCCATGCAGCGGGTCCCTGAGTCACTGCACAAACAGAGATGCTATTTAGACTCCCGAGATGGCACAAAAGGACTGCCTCTTGGCTCGGTTATTTTTCCCCGAGTACCAGATGGCCCATTCCGTCACAGCTTCCAGTTCCTCTATGAGCCACATCTCCCCTGGCCCTTGAAACCGAAACACAGCGGCCATTTGGTTTCTGGTTCCCCCCCCCCCCCCCCGCCATCACACCCACCCCCCATGCCCTGCCATGGCGCCCGAACATTTAGAAAAATGACAGCGAGGTTACGGATTTGTTATTAATATACCCCCTTGCTTGCGGTTGGTGTAATTTAATTTTGAGCATTTTGCATGGTTTGGAGCGCTGGGACGTAGCCATGGATACTGAGCTGCGGGAGAATGTTTCCCAAACTGGGGTGCTCATGCCCCCCGGAGTCCTTAGAATGTTGCGGGGGGGCATAGGGAGGGAGGGTGGGGGGGGGGCCTTGCTCCATCTGTTCACCAAGTTATTTCTGGCTTTTTCACACATTTGTACCCCCTTGAGCAAATTTGTTTGAGTTAATTGGGCACAGTGAAGCAGAGCGAAGGGGTTTGATCTGATTGGTTGATTGAGTGCTGGGCACAGTGAAGCAGAGCGAAGGGGTTTGATCTGATTGGTTGATTGAGTGCTGGGCACAGTGAAGCAGAGCGAAGGGGTTTGATCTGATTGGTTGATTGAGTGCTGGGCACAGTGAAGCAGAGTGAAGGGGTTTGATCTGATTGGTTGATTGAGTGCTGGGCACAGTGAAGCAGAGCGAAGGGTTTTGATCTGATTGGTTGATTGAGTGCTGGGCACAGTGAAGCAGAGCGAAGGGGTTTGATCTGATTGGTTGATTGAGTGCTGGGCACAGTGAAGCAGAGCGAAGGGGTTTGATCTGATTGGTTGATTGAGTGCTGGGCACAGTGAAGCAGAGCGAAGGGGTTTGATCTGATTGGTTGATTGAGTGCTCCTATGGCCCGTAATGCTGTACCACGTGCTCTTCGGCTCCAGGACACGGCAGGCCAGGAGAGGTTCCACGCCCTGGGGCCCATCTACTACAGAGACTCCAACGGAGCCATTTTAGTCTATGACATCACAGACGAGGACTCCTTCCAGAAGGTAGGGGCCCCACACTGTCTTCTGTCTGGAAGACCAAAATGTGCCAAACTGTGAGGTTGACACATTTGTGACAGGATTTGTGGTTAAAAAAAAGAGGGCAAATCACCCTCAACAACAGACATTGAGCATGTCTAATAAAGAAAAAATGAACAACTTGTTGAAATTATTATTGGAAAGAAGAGCAGCACACGCAGGGTGAGTGTGAAAGTGTTCTGGATGAGGTGTTAAAGCGGGCTGTGCTTTAACACCTTTGGCCATTGGTGATGGACACTGAGTGTTTACTGAAAGAGAAGGGATGCTAACCCTGGTGTAGCGTCTCTCTCTCTCTTTCTCATCTGGCCTTCTCCCTCTCTCTCTCTCTTTCTCATCTGGCCATCTGCCACCTACCCTGCAGGACATCTCTCACTATGAAAGAGCTGAATTCTCTATTCTGCTTCCTTTTAAAGTAATGAATAAATACAACTAATAGTTTTAAATTAGAGGAAGTGGAACTAATGAGTGGGTGTAGTTACAGGATGTTGTATATATGTATGTTATGCTTCATGTTTTTATATATATATATATATATATATATATATATATATATATATATATATATATAATATATGTGATTGATAACTGGAGGCCATTGAAGGCTGTGGTTTGCACACTATTAAAAGATTTCATATGTCTCCGTTGTCTTCTAGGTGAAAAACTGGGTCAAAGAATTAAGAAAAATGTTGGGCAATGAAATATGTTTATGTATAGTAGGTAAGCTTGCATATTCACTTCTCTGCATCTTGTATTACTAATAAATGCAATGTGTATTCATAATGTGAAATCCCTATTCTGTGTGACCGCATGTTGGATTGGAATGAAGTCTGTCTGTGTTGTGTAATGTTTTATAGGGAATTAACTGTGTAGATGTCATGGGGTCTTGAATCATAGTCATTACATGGACTCTGTTATGATTATAGTCATGCATTTGTGTTTGTTTAGAGGAACAGAGATTTTCTGTGTCTGAGGGGTGTGGTTGCCCCCGCTTCCCAAAGAAGCAGGTCACATGAGCAGGCCCCAATGCTCCCTTTTTATAAAGGATTGTGCTGCTGCAGGTCACGTGACCTCAGTATGCAAGTCATCACACCCCCACTGTCGGTTACCCACTTCAGTGCACAGAACCCCCCCCCCCCCGACTTATTTCTTGTGTTGTGCTGAAAATGGGAGATTTGGTACAGGCTGGTGGAGACAGTTGTTCATTACGAGGGACTGATACTTGTTACAGGCTCACAAATGCATTTCTGAATTTTATCCATGGTTTTTCTTTTTGTTAAACAGGTAATAAAATTGACCTGGACAAGGAGAGACATGTATCAGTTCAAGATGCAGAAGAGTAAGTACATTTTCCCCTTTGAAAACCGTACAGGCGGAGTAGAAAACCATAGAGTGCATATGGAAACACTAATGCATCTATGGTATTTTCAGATGAGGTCACAGCTTCTCAGTCTTTCCACTCCTCTCCTTGCTTTGTGTTTGAGTGTATATATGTCTCAATAAAAATGTTTCCAATGCTAAAAAGTTATTCACATAACGAGCATACATTTCTCTCCACATGTGTGAAAATTCACAATTCTTGAACAAGTCTACATATCAAATTTTGGATTGCCAAGTTACAAATTTTTTCCCCAGAAGCTGAGCTGTATCCCTAAGCAGTTCCACTTGTGTTTTCCTACATGTATATCTCCTTTCTTGGTGTTCTGTTGGAGATAACGTTTATTACGAGCTTTGATATGAAGGAATGTGTGAGTCCTCGGTCAGTAGATGGGTGTAAGTCACATGACAGGAAACGAACCACGCGTGAGTAACCAGGCTGGACTTCAATATTCCCCCACAGGTATTCCGAATCTGTTGGAGCAAAGCACTACCACACTTCAGCCAAATTAAACAAAGGCATTGAAGAGGTCTTTCTGGACCTTTGTAAAAGTAAGTTTGTACCATGTCGCTGTGTACGTGTGGCACATTGTTCGGCAATTCATATATATCAATATCCAGTTATATTCCTCAACACTCATTGCCGCAACCTTGTTCTATTAAATCTGTCCTTGTCTATCAAATTAGGGAGAGCATGTACTGTCCTCCAAAGCATGTGATGTCCGCCAGTACTTTGTGCCCCACTGCAGTTCCCCCACATCATGTGGAACTGTGATGTAATAATGGTCATTGATAAATTATCAATATTGTGCAACCGTGTGTAAATTAACCATTTGAGGAGAAGGTTTTTTGGAATGTTTTTCAAAATTCTAAGTCGGTGTTCTAGAACTCCATTGCTTTCAGTTGCTATTTGGGGTTGTTACATGCCCTGTTGGTGACGTCTGTTTGTCCTGCCTGTGGTCCTCAGGGATGATGGAGGTCGCGCAGGCGGACGAGAGGTCGAAGGGCAACGGGGCGAGCCAGTCCGGCGCTGCGCGACGGGGGGTACAGATCGTGGACGATGAACCCCAAACTGCTACAGCCGCTGGAGCGGGGTGCTGCTCTTCTGGCTAGTGCCATTAACACACACACACACGCACACACAGGGAAACACTCTAACATACTCATATACACAGGCACACACACACACACACACACACACACACACACACACACCATAGAACTTTGGACCCTCCGGCTTCCCTCTGGCTCCTGTCTGATGAGACAGCCATTCCTCAAGTCACATGACCCCCTCCAGCCCTGGAATAACATGCTTAACAGTATTCCCAGTAACCATATTTATAACACTCAAACAAATCCTCAAACCATTGCTGAGAGCTGTGTACTGAAAAAGTAATTACCAATGCCCTTCTGAAGCCACACCCCCTTTCCTTTTATCCCCTTAGCAACAACACCCCCCCCCCACAAATTCATAACCTTTTCTTTGACATGGATAATGTGCATGTTGAATCAAGTTCTGTAAAAACCTAATTTGTTTTACTTAAAAAAAAGAATTATTAACTTATGTATTTGTTCGATGAAGATCATTACACGTTCAGAGCCTGGGTATTTTTGTGGTAAATTGTGAGAGTTCTGCAGATCCGCCATGTCTCTTTTAAATTTGGCAGATATCTCATACTATTTTTGCACTGGCCCATAACTGTCAATGCTCTTGTTATACTGTACTTCTCTCTGTTTGCAGAGTCGGAATATAAAATGAAAAACATTCTTCGATACATATTGAATATTTGATCTGCTTTTACAAGCTTTTGGGGGAAAAAACTGCAAGTGTAGAAAAGTGTAAATTAGTCTTGTTAATGATTGTATAATGAAATTAACAGCTGTTGGTGGAAAAAGCACTTTTTGGAATTGTAATTTTTTTAACTGCTAGTATCATGAGTGTTTTGTAATAGAAGAATTATAATAATTTACAATGCATAGGTGTCAAAGGCAGTGTCGTTCTTTTTCAAATTCAGCTATTTCTATTTTTTTTTTTTTTAATCAGAAATTCTTTCCATCAGATACGGAATGTAAGTTTATAAACAAATTGGTGAAGCAATCGGTGCATCACCTCCTGGAAATGGCCACTAATGGAAAAACTAGTTCACTACAAACAAAATGGTCGCTGCTGCTCAGTGGAGCCTGTTGAAGCGTTCGCTTTGACGAAGTGGGAGTATTATGCTACTGCTGATAACCTGTGCAAGAAGCCGTTAAGATTCTTCCTGAAAATGACCATGGAGGTGCCCACCAGGGACCCACCATGCACAGCACTTGGTAGCCTGGATGTGCTTCTTACTGTATGTCGTCTGGATAGGGCCTCCACAACACCCACACTGAGAACCAGGACCACCTCTAGTGGTCTGGCCATTCTAGGCCAGAGGCAGCTGCAGTGACCTCTGACCTTTGACCTCATGGGGATCTGGGTTGTGGGAACTGGGCTCTCCGCCCAGCATCAGACGTGTACATGAGCTTACTGTTCAGGTCTCGTGATGCTCAGATGCACAGGTCTCAGGCTAAAGAGGGCATGATCACAAGCGCCTTCCACATGGTCAGAGCTGCAGAAGTAACAGGCCACATGACCAGCGGGGGTAAGAGCTACATGCTAACATGCATATAGGCAAAAGGTGTAAGCAGGAATCTTTCTTTTTTATGAGTAGTTATTTCATTTTCGTATTGCCAATTAAATCCATAAACAGAGATGAAGGTTTTGTCCAGAACCAGGAAAGCAACCCCTTGGGAGCTGTTTTCTTTGTCAATATGAGCAATAAAAACTGGTTGTTTTCTCACGGAAGACTGGTGTTTCTGCACCTCAGAGGTTTATACTTACCTGCTAAACCAATAACATGATTGAAGACTTGAAATCACTGTGTGGAGTCCAGCTTGGTTACCGGGTTTCTGCAAACAGTAGTACTCACAGCTTTTATTCTTTTTTCACATTGTGCCAGTTTTTATGACATGGTGAGGACGTGTGTATCTTAGCCATTAATCAGAAAGCCTGCCTGCATTTATAGCTGTGGGAAGTAGGTCTTAATAGCTCTTGGGCAGACATTAGTGTTTGTGAAGTGTTTGTCCTGGGAGCTTTCTTTCAGCTGAGAGGACTTTATTACCCACAGACTCACTGTAACATTTAGGAAAATGTTCCTATGTGTATCTGTTTATATGTTTAAACAACTTCAGATTTCTTTTATAACCATTGCAAAAAGCATTTTAAAAAATCAACCTCTGTGACAACATATTAGTGAGAATAAGGTGTGGGAACGAGCCTGTGTGAAGAGCTTTGCCAGTGGCTGTGAGGCAGATGGGCTTAACTGAAATAAGCTGATGTTCAGCATGGCCACGCCTCCCTCCCGCACTTCAGCCAACGAGCTGATGGGATGCCAGCAAATTAGCAGAACCGAATGACAAAAACGTGCCCGTTTAGATGGATATTTTCGTCCTGGATTCCGACAGTGACAACGCTGAATACTAATGATGCTGCTTCTTGCACTTTTTTCACGGCGCAGTCTCTGGCCTGATTTATGAAGAGAAGACTCTGGGAAATTGACTACTTATGATTCTGGGATTTTCTGCTAGATTTTTGCATTTTGCCGAGAGGTGCAAAAAAACTCTGATTGAAGCTTATTGGTTGACACGCAGCCTGCAATGTTTTAGTTTTTCTGTTCGGTGTTGAGATTTGTCCCGTTCCTTAACGGTGGTCACCGATAGGCTCCTCATTTTCTCTCCACCTGCCGCTGACCTGGCGCCTTGTATCATTTGGTAAACGCTGTTTTCTCCAAACCTTAAGCAGACCGTTTCAGCATTCCCCAGCTGATTAAAATGTGCAGTTCATCTCCTACAGCACAATCCTGTGCATCTTTTAACTATTTCACTGACCTCACTTCCTCCCTGGACATTAGAGGCCTTTTAGATAGGAGCTGAGCTTGTGCTTTGTGGCTGGATATAGAGCAGAGAGCTCATTATCGTCCATCAAATGACTACACAGTGTAGCTACACGATGACCAAGCTGTGCAGCTAGCTGATATCCTGGTGAAAATAACGTGACTGATTTTAACCACAACCAGCAATGTGCCCAAATAATCACCCCCCAGCTTTGACCCAGATCTCTGGCTCTGCCTACCCTCCTATTTTGATGTGATCTTCATGTTTAGATCTTTATGGGCCTTTTTGACATTATAGTATAGTCAGTATACTCGAGATACACTCCAGAATCCAGTCTCAGGGGATAACCAAAGGCATTCAGAAAAGGTTGACACAAATCGGTGGAATTCAGCACTTTTAATCACTGTAGTCTCTCCCAAGCTTGTCAGTAAGTGAGAGGCTGAATTATTTATGTGGAGAGAAGGGGTTGTCGGTTTTTTTCAGGTTTCCTTTTCATTCGGGAAAGATGTGCGGGCTGTGCTGCCCCCTAGAGGAGAAGCATTAATGATAATATATTAGGGCCCAATTGTTATTTGAGAGCCGTACTTAAGCATGTAAAAACATGCATATTCTGACCTAAAATATAATGTAACTCTGAAACAGGTGCTCAATCCCACCTGTGGAGAAGCTCGATTGAGAAGCTGAAGTTTTTTTGGTACTGACACACAATTGAGAAAAATGCTAGAATTGGAATAAGGTGGTAAACAATTTTACAATCTGGTAAATGGAATACAACTGAATGATACTGTAAACTTGCTTGCATATTAGTACGTACATTTTTACATGTGAAAATGTTGCTGTAACTTCAAACACTTTCTTGAGACTTAAGATGTAGCATATGTGTATCTCTTTTACTCCAGATGATATCTCAGTGGCCTCAATGAGCCACCGTACTAAATGAACTTGAAATTGGCTTTCGCTATTATTGGAATTCGCTAATTTAGCCGATATTGAAATGTGTTTTTTTTTCTTTTAAGATGCAATACCATTAATTACCATGAATTAATTCAAACATGGTTCGTTCTTTCGCTTCTAAAAGTGTAACTCCAGATCAAGTAATATGATAACCTCAGATATTCAGCTTCCGCTTTTCCGTTTTGCTCTTGCGCTCTATGGATGTTGTGGACGGCTGACAGGCACGTGAGCAGTGCTACGTCATCGTAAACACCACCGAGCGACATGGCGGCTCCTGCAGCTACCAAGGTATTGAAAAGAAACTACTGAAATGTTATTTTGCCTCAAAATGTAAACAATAACATCGTTTTTAGAAGCGCTTTAAATATATTGCTAAATGTAGCAGCCAGCGGTGTGGTGTTTGGAGAAAAATTAGACTATAGTAACCAGATGTAAACCTTACTCTGAGCGTGGGTTCTATAATGCAACAGTTTAACCATTATCTGGTGCTGCCACGAAAGCAAGAGAATCCACGACGTGGTAGAGTTCGCTAGAGCATGTGGTTGGTGTTGGTTCTGCAGTAAACATGCTAAATTATTAAAACTAATACCATGCTGTCTATTGACCTGGCCAGCCAGTCTCCTAACTAGTTAGCGGTAGCTAACGCATTGCGTGGCATTAATTTACACCGCGCGTGCGTTGTTAAATATTATCTTAAACGTATGTAGACATTCAAAACATTGAATTGTAAATAACCGTAAATAAATAGCTAATGTTAGTAAATTCCCCACTGTCCCTGTTACGGTAAGGAATCGATATTACAACAAGGATCCGCTTTGATTTCCGCTGCGATTCGAACTCTGTAAATGTTTGCCACGTTTTTGTGACCAAGATAAACTCGTTGGCACAATATTTTCTTTACTCCTTGTGTTGTTGATTGCTTGTTTGTTAGCTAAGTTGATAGAAGTGACCGTGCTGAATTGCCAGTAGATGTAGCCATGTCCACCTTTGGGGAGTTAGCTGCTGTTTTAGAAACAGAAATTAAACGGCCTTGCAAACTAGTCGGGGACACAATCCCCCACGACAAGAGCAGGGATGCAGAAGTAGAACAACTTCTTCCGTGTTCACGGCCGACGTTAATGTTGTGAAAACGAGCTTGAAGTCCGAACGAATGGGGAAAGCCGACTGTTAGACAATTTCACGGTTTATTCAGCTCCAACGATACAGGAAGCCAATTATGTATTGCTAGTGCAATGGGCCAGTTGCGTTAGTGGGATATTAGTCACAGCCGTTCCGGGTATTGGGAGTTTTTAAAGTATCTCATACAGCGTTCCCGACCAAGGGTTAGGGACACACTGTGCGTGTTGGTGTCCATATCACATGACCTACCACGTATTTGGATATGATTGAGTGTTGCCTTATTTAACATTTACAGATCCTTACAGGACTCTCAGTAATAGCAGTGTGTCTGCAAGAGCAGTGTGTGTGCAAGGCCACGACTAGGAAGATGGTGGACTACTAGTGGGTTTATGGTCTAAAGCCAAGCTATAAACCTTTGATAAATTCATTATATGGCAATAAACAACCTGAAGCAAGAGGGGGTATATGTTGCCCTGGATACGAGCATATGTTCAATACCTATAATTTAATGCAGATTTACCAAGGAGGATTACATAACTTGATTAGTGTAAACATTAAATGTGTTTGGATTTTCAAACAAAATATGGGTTGTGTTGGTAAAAAAAAAAGGCCAGAAGCCACAGGATCACTTGTGTCACGGTCAGACTCATCGGATTACGTGCTGTTTTCCCACAGATCATATTTGAGCAGGAAGGGATTTTTATTCATTCCACTTCCACGAGGGGCGAGGACCAAGAATCCCTCGTATCCGGGTTCCTGCGGGTCGTCCAGAAGGTACATTCCAGCGCCCGTGAGCGCTTCCCAAATAGGCGCATCGCCGGCATGCCAGCCTGTGTCCGACGCCAGTCTGTGGTGTCACGTCCGCATAGTTTCCTCTCACCATGCTGCACTTTAACGGACCCTTGTTACGGAATGTTTTTTGTTCTTCAGCAGATGTAAGGAAATTCTGGGCCCTGTTTTTGCCGTGATGTCATTTTAGTAATGTGTGATTGTGGTTTATGTTCTTTGTCAGTGTTGACAGATGTGGTGTGGGACATTTTCCCCTCTGAAGACTGGCAGTAAAGTATTCATAGCTCAAGTAACAGCTGCTTGACTGAAACATTACAACCTTTTTTTATTAGGCATAAATATAATAAATCCCTCAGTCTGATAAAGAGTATGTTATGAATTTTTTTAATCGGCTCTCATCCAGGGTACCATGCTTTATTTATAGAACAGCAGTGCGACTGCCTCCAGTATCTTTCACAGTTACACTATTTCATAAAATGCCAATGGTCATTATCAGAGATTTCTGTTCACTTCAGGGCTGGTGATGGATATTTAACACAAACATTCCTCTGAAATGTGGACTTTTGTAAAGCACAGAATTTCTCTGGCTTCTTAACTCAAGGCCATAGATTTTCTTTGTCCCTTCAGATGTGAATATTGACTGTGTGTCTGTCTGTTCATGAATTCTACATTTAAAATTGGCATAAGAAGTCCGCACGACTGTAATGCTTTGCAGATGTATTTTATTTGTCTGCACACAGCCAGCATTGTGTGTGTGTGTGCGTGTGTGTGTGTGAGAGAGAGTGTGTGTGTGCTTGTGTGTGTGTGTGTGCGTGTGTGTGTGTGCGTGCGTGTGTGTGTGTGCGTGCGTGTGTGTGTGCGTGTGTGTGTGTGCGTGTGTGTATGTGCGTGCGTATGTGCGTGTGTGTGTGTGAGAGAGAGTGTGTGTGTGTGTGTGTGTGTGTGTGTGTGTGTGTAATGATATGAGGCCAGGTGCACAGACGGTGTTTTCCCCTCTCTCAGGATGGTGAATTCTGTGTGGAGTACAAGCCTCTGGAAGATACCGTCGATCCCTCCAACATGCTGTGCGCTGGAAAGGTTTGGGCCCACATCTTCTGTCTGTGCTCCACATCTTCTGTCTGTGCTCCTCTCTGTGCTCTCCATCTTCTCTCTCTGCTCTCCATCTTCTCTCTGTGCTCTCCATCTTCTCTCCGTGCTCTTCATCTTGTCTCTCTGCTCTCCATCTTCTCTCTGTGCTCTCCATCTTCTCTCTGTGCCCTCCATCTTCTCTCTGTGCTCTCCATCTTCTGTCTGTGCTCCCTGTCTTCTCTCTGTGCTCTCCATCTTCTCTCTGTGCTCCATATCTTCTCTCTGTGCTCTCCATCTTCTCTCTGTGCTCCACATTTTCTCTCTGTGCTCTTCATCTTGTCTCTCTGCTCTCCATCTTCTCTCTGTGCGCTACATCTTCTCTCTGTGCTCTCCATCTTCTCTCTGTGCTCCCTGTCTTCTGTCTGTGCTCTCGTGCTCAGAGACAGGAGAGCGGCTCTTATTTATCTTTTCCATAAAGCCGCAGAGTGTCTGAGCGCGTGCGGCCCCCGGGGAGCACTCGAGGCGAGGGCGTGTGACATTTACGCTCTCCTCTCCTCTCCTCTCCTCCCCTCTCCTCTCCTCTCCTCTCCTCTCCTCTCCTCTCCTCTCCTCTCGGGGCGGGAGTGAGGGATTGCCTCGTAACGGCCGCCGCGTGTCCCGGGAGGGCGTGCGGCGCTGCTGTCGAGCGAGCGCTGTCTCTATGTGGCCGTGCGGGTTGTCTCCGAGCGGCCCCTCTTTCTGCTGAGCGATCCTTTGACAGCCTGATTCACCTTTTTCACACGGCTGTACCGTTACCCGTGAACTACAGGTGAACTACAGCGCGAGCCTACGCTCAGCGGCTCTCTGCCCGCTCCAGAGTCAGGCCTGAGGCAGGGTGTGAAGGTGTCAGCGTGTGTCATGCGTTGGGGTGGAATGCCAGTAAAGATGGTGTTAATGTGGGAAATGACAGTGGGTGTTAGTGTGGCGCGCCACAGCGCAGTTTCGTTCTGAGGCTGATTGTGCTGTCGAGTGGCTCTGACCAATAAGAGTGCTGTATGAGCTTGGGCTATGTCATTGGCGAACTTGTTAACAAAGACACCAATACACGCTCTATCATTTAAAAAAAAAAAAAAAAGAATATTACTCTAGTAAGTAAGAGGTCCTGTTCCTCTTGCTACATTTCTGTATAAACCCAGCAGTTGTGCAGTGGTAACTGGTGAGGCTAGGCCTCACCCTGCAGCACTCCACAGCCCGCCGTAGCCTTCTGAGAAGGGAAGATAAAATGAGTTCACACAGTCCCAAAGTCCATTAGTATTTTATCTGTGTGGGAGGAAAAAAAAGCCTCCACGCTTTCTGCGGTTTTATTTCGAGAGGGCTGCGTTTCCATAACAACAGCCGGCGGTGGGCCAGGCTAACCGAGGCCGCTCTGTGCGTGCGTCCGGCGGGGCTTCGCCGGGGTTCCGTCGCCCGCTCGCGTTCGCGGCGCGCGTTTAAAAGCTGCTGTTTGCGGACGGGCGTTCCACGCTGGGCTGCGCCGCTCGGGCGGGTAGCGGTTAGCGCTCCGGACCGGCGCTCACGCAAGGCTCTGCCTCTGAGAGCCGAGCTGAGAGCCCCAGCGCTCGCTGCTCCTCTGTTTGTTTGCCTTGATGTTCCGCAGCCCCTGTCCTGGTTTGACTTACACTGTTCTCTACAGGTGCCCAAACCCTGGAGATCTGCCGTCCTGCAGGTTCTCATTTCAGCCCTAATTCAGCACACCTGATTCTGATTCTGCTGATTGGCAGCTTAACCAGATCAATCAGCCATAGAGTGAGGTGGGGCTTTGTTAGGCTTGGAGTGAAAACCCGCAGGATGGTAGTTCTCCAGAAACAGGGTTGGATGCCCTTGTTCTGCAGAATGCAAGTTTGCGTGAATTGGAGTAAAGCAACTCGGCTGTGTCCCAGCCGGGGTTTGAACCCGTGACCCTCCTCTCCGTTTCCTTCGCGCCTCCCCGCAGGACTCCAGTTCGGTGGTGGAGTGGACCCAGTGTCCCGGGGACAGACCCCACAGGGCGGTGGAGCAGCAACAGAGCTACGAGACCGAGTGGGACATGGTCAACACCGTCTCCTTCAAGAAGAAGCCCTACGCCAACGGCGAAGGTGAGCGTTGCTCCGCCAACCGCTGTACCGCCAGGGGGCGCGCTGGGTACGGAGGCTGGACTGTATCAGAGCCGCGAGGCCCTCATTTACACAAAATGGCTGACTGGCGCCCGCGAGAGCAGAGCCTTCTCTTTGATCGGCGTCTGGCCGTGCTGCTGCGGAGATGGACCCAGCCTAATGGGTTTGGTTTCGGTCTCTGGAGGACAGGGTTGCCTGATATCTGGTTTTTGCCCGGAATGTCTGTTTTTCAAATTATTATTCCGGTTTGTTGTCCTCACTGGACAGTGTAATGTCTTGTCTGAGCAAATTGATGGGAGAAATTTACCGGTAGTTTGGAACAAATTTGCATCTCAGTCACTCCCGTTTCCATGAGCAGTGCCAATAGAACCCCCCCTGCCTTCAGTTCTGACAGCACCCTGCCTCGTTCGCGATTAAGCCTCCAGCTGTGCGCGTTGTGCATTTTTGACAAATTCAAAATGTGACAACCCTGCTGGGCAGGTGTTGAGTAACCGACACCAGAGAGAGATGGAGGCAGATACTCTGAGCGCAGCCTTGTCTGACGCACGGCCCTCTCGCCCGCTCGCCTCGCCCGCCCGCTCGCCTCGCCCGCCACGTCCTTCAAGCACCGCTAATCCCTGGCGCGTCGCCGTGGCTACGAGATAAGGACCCGCCGTTTCCAGGAGGGGAGCTCGCCGATTGGCTATCGCTCGGCGACCCCGCGGCCCCCGCCGTGCTGAGTCATAACGAGGAACAGCTGTCCTCGCTTCTCACATCCTCCCCACCGTCCAAAAAAATCCCCTGAAAGTGCGGCCATTCATTAAGGTTAGAAGATAAAATTATGTGTGTTTTATTTTCATTGTTTTTGGTGGGTGGGCTCTGTGTTAGTAGGGAAATGATTTTCGATGTCCATGGCGTGACCCGAAGCAGGCCGAAGTGGGCTAGAAGTGGGGCGGCGCCCGAGCGGAGGTCTTAGGCCGCCGCGTCCTTGCTGGAGCTCTGGAGGGCATGGCACAGGACACGCCTAATTGATGCCGGAGAAAAGACTAATTGCTTCAATTTTTCCTTCCGTAAGAAAACGGCCTGCGATCAATCTCTCCCAGCCTCTGGTGTATTAATCAGGCTCCTGGCCTGCACTTGCTCCGATGGCACCAAATGTCAAGCCGCTTGAATTAAAAACCCATCAATTTGTTATTTTTTTCGCGTACATTGAAGATGACATTTAACAGGTGAGATATGCCCGTGTTTGTCCTAAAATCCCCGAAAGTCTGCGGTTTGCCCGTTTGTCCGTCAGAACCGCGGAGGGGGAGTGGGGGGGTTGTTATTTGCGTCCTTGTCACCCACCCCAAAACAATCTCCTCTTTTTTTGGCCGCTATAAAACGAGGCTTGCAGAATGTACAGCCCTTGATGGTGAAAGCCCAGCAAACACAAAATGTTCTCACAATGTTGCTGAAATGTTTTGTCGATGTTATGCTGTTGCCGCCACCTTGCAGGAACATTTGTGGATGTTTGTGTTAGCTGGGACATGTCTGTGCGGGCAATGGTGGGATCTCATTGGCTCGTTCTCCGCAGGTGTGTCGAATCACGCGCACGAGCGGGGCAAGTGGGCCTTCTCCTTCAGCCTGGCCGAGCTCCGGTCCATCCGGGTGAAGAGGGAGGGCTGGTCCCACCTGGTCTTCTGCCTGAAAGACGACACGCCCCTGCCCGCCCTCCACTTCCACCAGGGCGGCAGCGAGGCCTTCCTGGACTGCCTCAGGAGATACGTCCTGCTGACCGGGTACCGACCTGCGCCGAACAATGTGCTATAATCCTCAGTCACTCTGCTTATAATGTGCTATAATCCTCAGTCACTCTGCTTATAATGTGCTATAATCCACAGTCAGTCTGCTTATAATGTGCTATAATCCACAGTCACTCTGCTTATAATGTGCTATAATCCACAGTCACTCTGCTTATAATGTGCTATAATCCACAGTCACTCTGCTTATAATGTGCTATAATCCTCATCCACTGTCTTTGCCCCTTTGTACTGATAAATCGATTCATCACAGTAAAGCTTGCCTGAAAAATGCTGAAAACTGATTTTTCTAAAAGGCTCATTTACAAACCAAATGCAACCTTTGGAGTGCGCCGGTCATATTTCTTTTTTGAGAAATTGATAATTGCTTCAACCTACTCTTCACCCTGATATTAATTTATGTATTTTTCATGGTTCAGTTTAGTTTTCCGCACAAAACCCTGGAAAAATGCTTGTTTGGACAGTAGCATGCGCTCATCCGTCCTCATCTTCCTTACCGTCCTGATGTGTGAATCATGTGTGTTTACAATGCTCAATTTCCACAAGTTTATTGTCTTTCACCTGGTGCATGCAAGCATGCAAGAGAGCAGAGCGGAATGACATGTAGAAAGATGCTAATTACATGCAGTACCCTCTTCTTCCTGAAGGGGGCATTGCAAGACCTTTATGTAAAATATTCAGCACTGTTGCTCTGAAACACGCTCTGGCTCCAGACCAGGAGCCCGTAACTTAGGTCTTTGATAAGCCTCGGGGTCCGCTGCTTTTTTGTTTTCACCTTAAAATCAACAACCATTTCGAACCCAAGAAGCCAGCTGAGGTGAGTTACTCTCCGTGCCAACGTCTCAAATTGATCAATTCATCAGCCATGAGGCGGGTAATGAAGAAAATCAGCAGCCCCTGTTGCTCTACAGGAGCTGAAGAGACTCCTGCTTCACGCCATTTTCGACTAGTAGATGCACCTCCTTAAAAGTATCTGTAATATGATCAGGGATAGTGGGTTAAAAAACACTTACAGTTGAACTGATTTTGACCTTAATTGTGGTGGCAGTTGCATGCTGGGCATTGGAGTTTTAAGGTACAACGAGGTCACAAAAAGCCCTGAGGTGCAACAGGTGCCTCTCTCTCCTTTTTCTGCTCGCTCGCTTCGGCCCTCCCAGCCCTTCCTTTGAACCGGCATCTGTCCTTGTTTTCGGAGGCGGGCCGAAGATGAGACGCATTGTTCCTGAACATATGTTCCTCTCCCTTTAGGCACATTCGTATTTTTGCACAAGAGAAACGAAAAAAAGGAACAGCGGAGCATATGCAGGACAGACAGGGAGGCAGAGACGTCTGTACATGCAGGGGGTTATGTGGAGCGTGTGCTGGACGAGCCCCTGGCTAGCGCAGATGGTGCGGTGAAGTTTAAGTGGCGAGGGAGTGAGTGCATGGAGCTCCGTTTGCCCACGCTCTCCCCCCCCCCCCCCCCTCGCGGATTATAGGCATCTCATCAGCAGCTCATCTCGCCGCCGGAACACACTCCGCGGCATCCTGGGAAAACAGCGCCGGCTTAATCTACTGTTTGAGAGCATTCATAAGCGGGGCTAATAAACACCGGGGACGGTGGCTTCCCCGGCAACGGATGCGCCGCCTGCCTTCCTCCCACCCCCCCCCCCCCCCACCCCTCGAGCCCCCGTCTCATTTCCTCTGCAAATGAGCTTTGAGCCGCGACGGCGTCCGGCGGTCACTTCACCGGGAGTCTGAAGTGCGTCGGCGCTCTCTGCCGCGCCGGTTGGGAGGCGCGCGTAGCAAAACTGCCATTTGTATTCAGAGCTTGCCCGTGTTTGCCGTTACTCTACCGCAAAGGGTGAGCTGTGATATGGTGCGCCTCTTTAAAAAATGTGTGTGTATGAGTGAGCCTTGAACTCGTGCCACAAAAGAGCTGTACTTGATAACCTTGAGCTGTTTACCTTTTCATTGAATGCTTCTGTTTCTTGACATTATTGTCGGAATAGAATGTGCCCCATGCGTGTCATTTCCTGCCTGAAGCTGATCCAAGTTGAAAGACAGGTAGAGCAGCGCATTCATAAGATTGTGGCTCTCTCTCGAAATGATTGCGTTGGTTGCAGGATTGAGTGAAAGTTTGAAAAGCATAAAAGTTTTCCTTCATATTGTTCTGATAGGGTCCGTTAATGTGTGTGCAGTTATGAATAAATTAAGTCACATTTCCGCAGAAGTAGGCAATAGTCGAGTCTGATCTAATCCGAATCCAAACATAAATATATCTGTGGTCCGATGAGAGAGAAGGTGGCTGGTGGAAGTGCGCCGTGCGAGTGGCTCGGACGCTAATCGCTAATGCGGGGCGGTTTAGCGGTTGGCTAACAGCCGCGCTGATCTCTTAATGAGCCTCGCTGTCGTTTCAGCGGTCCCTCAGCGCGGGGCCTGGTTATTAGCGGCTAGCTTTGTCACCGAGCCGCTGAGGGGTTCTGATACGGGATCGTCTGCGTGCCGATCCCGGCACCGGGCGCCCTGCCCTTTCTCTTTGTGTGCTGAGTCAGTGGCCTGGGAACGCTGCGCTGGCCCGTTAAAGGACCGGCTCTCCCCCGCAGTTCGACACCGCCACGCTGGATTCCGTCCCGCCGCGCCGGAGGCCCGATAGCGCTCATTAGCGCTCTTATCTGCAGCTCTGATAAGGAAGGCTCTGGGGTTAAGCAGCGGGCCGCTGCGAATCTGGCCGGGCTGATCCAGGTGTCTGATTGGAGTATAATGAGGGAAACGTCCCGCCCACCCACCCGCGCCGCTCGCTAACGGGCGCTGCTCCCGCTAACGGCGGCGCGCTTAAGTAATTAACCTTTCCGGAATCTCGGCGAGGCCATCCATCATGTCGGGTATTGACACAGTGGCGTCAGGCTGGTGAGAGGGGAATATGTGAGCTTACTGCGTTTTTTCCTTCTTCTGAATGCCAGTGGGGCTGGATGAGAAGCCGGGTGAGGTGAGTTCAGTGTGTAATCGGCTGTTTTGATTGGTCAATTAAAGTAATGAGTGACAACCAGAAACCAGCAGACCCTGTGGCCATCCAGGATCAGGTTTGAAGAATCCTGTCTGTTGCAGCGTCTGCCGCATGTGACACATACCCCCTGGATTTATTTTTCATGGTCAAATACTCAGTATAGTGGGCTCTCATTGGCCCTGCTGTGTCAGAGTGGACTCTCATTGGCCCTGCTGTGTCAGAGTGGGCTCTCATTGGCCCTGCTGTATTGGTGGAGCATGGGCTCTGTGTTCCTCAGCCTGCCATAGGTGGGTCTTGAGAAGGCCTCATCCTCATCCTCAGTCCTCTCTCCTTCCTCCTTTCCCTCAGGTCTCCCGACGACGAAACGACCCTGATAGTCTGCAGCCACAGCAAGGCCCTCTCACAGTCCTTTGAGAACCTCCTGGACGACACCACATTTGGCCTGGTTCAGGTAGGCCCTATTCACGCTTGGCCTGGTTCAGGTAGGCCCTGTTCACGTTTGGCCTGGTCCAGGTAGGCCCTGTTCACATTTGGCCTGGTCCAGGTAGGCCCTGTTCATGTTAGGCCTGGTTCAGGTGTGCCCTATTCATGTTTGGCCTGGTCCAGGTAGGCCCTGTTCATGTTTGGCCTGGTCCAGGTAGGCCCTGTTCACGTTTGGCCTGGTCCAGGTAGGCCCTGTTCACGTTTGGCCTGGTTCAGGTATAAACACTGGGAAACAGTCATGGGAGTGCACAGTGTCAATATTGAAAGTAGAGCTGGGATGTGAATGTGTAGCTCTGGCTCTTGATGCTCATCCACCTGTCTGCTTTTTGCACAGGACTGATCGCCCCATTAATCCCCCTTAAATCTGTTCCCCACTCCCCATGTTTGTTTGTGGCGGTGGCAGAGTTTTGATTGACAAAGCATTACCGAAAGTCAATAATATCATCTCAGTACCTGAAGGGCTGTGTTCCATTTGTCATTAGCCTGAGCCGGCTAAAGGCTAACGGCGGGCTTTGGGTGCGGGCTCTCCGCTAAGCGCGGTAATGACTGGGGATCAGAGCTGGGCTAATGAACCATGACTCAGAACAATGGGCAGTGGGCTGAGCTGGACGAGGGTAGCACAGCACAGAAGGAATTATTTTCACATTTTTTTTCTGTTCCAGAAGTACCGCTGCAAAGATGAATGACTGTGCAATTAATTGGATGAACAGAAGGAAAACAAAAAGAAAGAAAAAATGTTAGCTGGGGGAGGAGGCGGGCACACGTGGCTCTTTCTCCAGGCTTATGAAATTTCTCTTTAGATCTCGGGTCTGTGTGTGCCCTCTGTTTCATCCACAGTTTCTTAGACAGCATCCATAGTTCGATTTTCAATAGGAAATAGTGTGCAAAGAAATTTAGTATCCAGTTAAAGACGCAGTACAGAGTGCATGTATTTAACTGACTGCCGTGCAGTTCTGTAGCCTGAATCTGTGCTCTGGTCTCTAGTGACTGGGTGATGACTGCTTTCGCACGAGCCTCGTAATGAGCTATCACATGCTGTCAGGCATTGATTTTCCTGAGCAAATAAAAAGGTTCAAATCAGTTAGTCACCGATAGCACGTGATAGGCCGTCCTCACTGTCACTCACAGAAGTTGAGGAAGGACCCGTACACGACCACGCTGGGGGGATTCGCCAAGGTGACCAACTACATCTTCGACGCCTTCCGGTGGCAGGACCTGGAGCACCACCACCCACAGCAGCCGCGTCTGGCCGATGACTCGCCCGACCCCCTGAGTGAGGTCATCCCCGGCCTGGAGATCAACCAGCAGGAGGAGCCTGGCTTCGAGGTCATCACCAGGGTGAGTCGCCCACTAACCCGCCTGTCATACGTCCTCCCCACCAGCAGGGGGAGCACTGTCATGGCCTGTTCTTCGTGGGCTGTGTTCCAAGGGTTAATCCAACAGTACACAGTTGATGGGTGAGGTGATCTGAGATCAGAGGCAAGTAGGGCCGCAGTGCAAGTGGGTAGCTTCCACTCCCTGTTGAGCGCGTGCAGCTGCAGCACCTTGAAGAGTTTCCTGTTCCTACTGTAGTTTAGTTTCTGTGACATTAATCTCTGTTGACTTTCAGCTTGATTACTTTGTCGTTACGCACATCACTGCCTGAACAAAAAAAAGGGCAATTATGGTGTAATCCCATTTTTTAATTACACGTTTAATTACACCTCTCTTTGTGGGACTTTTTTTCATAAGTGTAATTACAGGCCAAAGATTTCTCCAAACAGTGAGTAATTAAATTCCCCAGTTTTTTGTTTAGTTCTTTTTTCTTGTTTGTTTGTTCTCCGGTCTTATTTGCTTGTGCGAAGCGCGTTTCGTTGGGAGGCGGAGCTGCGGTGTTTATCTCTGACATCACATGAGCGATCGCCGGGCCTCCTCCTCCCTGCTCCGCCGGCTCGATCACTTCCAGTCCCCATGGAAACGGTCTCTCTGACGCCGCAGTGCTACGGGCTGATGTTCATCACTGTGATTGGCCGTCTCTGCAGACTCGGTCTGCTAATACAGCAGACTGGCCACTGTGATTGGCCATCTCTGCCGACCCAGTCTACTAATACATTCAGCAATCTGATATTAGGGCTATTACATCTACTAAAAGTTTTAAAAACCCTGTAATTTCAGGCCTGCTACACTGATTTATATTCTAATAAAAACCCTGTCATTTAGGAGTACTACTACTAATATAAAAAACCTGTGATATTAGGCATACTACATTGACAAACATTTTTTTTTAAACCCAACAATTTTAAAGGTGCTACATCTACTAATATTAAAAAAAGGTTGTGATTTTAGGCCTTCTGAATCCACTGTTATTCTGGAATAATTATTATCATTTAAAATAATTATTAATTATTATTCTAGAGCAATTTGACAGTTTCGGTGGACTTCCTGCTCTTTAATGGGGAGCAAATACAACGAAAGCAAACATTGTATATTGCGTGGCTACAGTGCAATTAAAATGATCTTCTCCGTCAGGTTGTGCGAGCTCTGTACTTGTGCTGTGAATCGTGTGTGACGTGGTGCTCTGCGTATGAGAGCAGTGAAGACGGGTGTTTTCGGAGGCTGGTGTTCGGAGCGGCGGTGTGAACGCAGGGCTTGTGCGCGCGGTGTTTGGGTTTGGCTGGTCGTGGCGCGGCTCAGAGGAAATGAAACCCGGCGCAGATGGCGTCTGTGAGCCTGTGCAAACAGCGTGTGTTTGAGCATCCCTGCCCCGCAATCTCCGAAAGGTGTCCCCCCGCGCCCCGCGTTTTACCGCTAACCTCTCCGGCCCCACCGCGGCTTCCCCCGCTGAGGCCCTGGCCGCCATTAATGAGCCCGCGGTAACGAGTCACCGTTTCACATTTTCTCATTTCCTGTGTAAATGGCGGCCCCTCTCCAGATCGATTTGGGACGGAGGCCGGACGTGGAGCGGAGGGATCCTGTGTCGGTGGAGGACTGGGCCCAGCATGTGGATTCAGAGGGAAGGGTGCAGGAGGTGTCTCATTTAAAGAGCCTCATCTTCAAAGGGGTAAACAGCGGCCGTCGCCTCCCAATCTCTCCCCCTTCTCTCCCTCTCACTCTTTCTCTCGCTCTCTCTCTCCCTCCCTTCCTCTCGGTCTGTCTCTGTCTCTCTCTGTGCCTTTCTCTCTCTCGGTCTCTCTCTCCTTTCCTCCCTCCCTCTCTCTCTGTGCCTTTCTTTCTTTCACTCTCTCTTTCTCTCTCCTTTTTTTGAATTTGCTCTTTATCAGTTGAGATCCACAAACCTCTTGCACCTGAGTTTCTGAAATCAGTTTATATGAAAATGTGTGCGAGCCCACATCATCCTATGCGACACAAAGCAACACTGAACTAAAACTGAGAGAGAAGCGGAGGGTTTTGAGCTGGAGTCTCTGAGAGTGAAAGGTTGTGCAGCGGTAATTAGACCCTTTTAAAAAGGCACAGCGGGTGTTTTTTTTTGTATGGAAGTAAACCCCAGGGAATGTGCTTGAGTATTGATGAACCAGGCCAGTTAGGGCCATTGACTGAGTGTGTGTGTGTGTGTGTGTGTGTGTGTGTGTTTGGAGCCGCCAGGCCAACTGTACACTCTCCCTGGAGTTCATTTCCAAATGTTAATTGACTTACACGACCGGCAGCAGCAGTGGCACAAGCTCCCAGCCCTGTGCTGGTGAACCAGGAACCTGAGATGTAAATGATGTGTGACCCTGTTGTGTGAACACGACAGTGTTATTCCAGTCACCGTCTAGAAGCTACGCTAAATAAACATGGCCGCTTTTGTGGAGAGCGTGCCAATGTCCCGTTGGTATTCGCATCGGCGCGCTCCCTGCCGGTCCGGGGGGCCTGCGATCAAACGGGAGGAGCGGGCGGAACGGCGGAGTCTTCCTCAGCGCCTCTTCATCCCTCTTAGCCCGCAGCCAGCCGCCTGGAGCAGCCGGAGCTCTTACAGACGCTCATTACTGTACCAAGAGCGTCAAACGCGCGAAAGAAAGGGAGCTCTGTTTTCCTCTGACCTGAATTCAGCTCAGATTCATCGAGCGCCGTTCAGTGAAAGAACTCCGCGGCTGGCTTCGGCCTAGCGTTCGCCGTTTCGCCCTTGATGAAGGAATTTCGAACATTTCACCCATTAAATTACCTGCTAAATCAGGTGTTTATCTCTTTTTCTTACATTTCTTCAACACTTCTTTACCCACTCACTGGAAATAATGTCATTTCTGTATAAGAGGTTGAGAAAAAAAAAAAAAAAAGAAGAAAAAAAAATCTATTTCTTGACCACTTTGAATGGAATTTCTGGGCGCTAATGACTTGCTGTAGCGCGCTGACAGGAGCCTGGGTAATGGGCTGACTCCTCATGCTGTCTCCTGCCGAACAATAGCGCCCGTTTGAGAGCCTAATCCAGCGAGTTAGACCACCCACGGAGACTCCCACCCACCGAAAGCGCTGTACGGCTCGTCAGACCACAGAAGAAGAAGCTCCTTCCCGTAGCCTCGGCACGGAATCCTTCATCATTGACTTCCAGCTCCCCCCGTTTGTCACAACAGCTGCAACAGGCAGTGGAACCATGAAAGGCTGAATCTGGTTCTGTACAATGTGCATGTGCATGATGGTGTGTGGCGCTGTGGCGCGTGTGTCAGTGAAAGGCCTCTCCCCCTCGCAGGGGCTGTGCCACGCGGTCAGGAAGGAGGCCTGGAAGTTCCTCCTGGGGTACTTCCCCTGGGACAGCACGCGGGACGAGAGGAAGAACCTGCAGAAGAGGAAGACGTAAGACGCCCCTCTCGCAGTCCCCCTCACTGTGTTCTCTCTGCTCCTACTGTTCTTCTCCCTGTGTTCCCCTCTGTCCACACTGGCTTCAACCCTGCTCTTCTTCTTGTTCTCCTCTCTCCTCCTTCTGTTCCCCCTCCATGTTCTCCTCTCTCCACACTGCCCCCTACCCTGCTCTTCTTCTTGTTCTCCTCTCTCCTCCTTCTGTTCCCCCTCCATGTTCTCCTCTCTCCACGCTGCCCCTTACCCTGCTCTTCTTCTTGTTCTCTTCTCTCTTCCTTCTGTACTCCCCCCCATGTTGCCCTCTCTCCACCCTGGTCCCCACCCTGCTCTCCTCCCTGCGTTCTCCTGGTAGAGATCCAATTCGAAAGGTTTCTGAAGTCATGTGTTCTGTCCTTGTTGTTTGAGAATGACTTCTTTATGAGAGCTCCACATAGCTCCGCACAGTCTAGACTGATGCAGATGAGAAGCTGAAAGGGAAACCGGGCTGCTAAATTAGAGGCCACGGGTTCAAATCCCCGGTGGGGGCACTGCCTGAATTGCTTCCCTGCGCAATCCACCCATTGTTGGATTGCGTGCGAAATGTAAGTAACCTTTTTAGCTCTGTTGAGAATTTTAAAGGACTTATATTGCTTTCCCCCGCTCATGGGCAATTTGAAACATTTTCCTCAATTAGCCTCAGTCTTGAACCTGGGTAGGTGTTTGGAGGCGGCCTGTTAGCTCGGCGTCGATGGCGGCTGTTGGTCTCCCTTTTGTCTGCGAGCGCGAAAAAGAGCCAATTTCCCCCCGCTCTCTCTGTAATTGTGTGGATTGCGTGCCGTCAGTTCCCTGCCTCCGAAGAGCACATAGTAGGCATTTCCCCTGCCTACCGTCTTCCTGTTTGATTTTCCGTCGTGACACCGCCCCCACAATGCCGAAATGATTACAATGCCTTCAACTTGCTTTTTATTGCCTTTATCTTGAAAGAAGAAAAAAACAGGGATATAAGGAAGCCAAGCTGGTTTTTGAGCCTCAGCCACGAATATCAGAGAGCACTTTGTCAAAATGAGAAACCGCCCAGCCCTCCATTTCCCCCTCTTGGTAGTACAGTCTTGCTGCAGGGACGTGATGTTTAAATGAGACTGTTTTATGGCACTCTTGTTGTATTTTAGTTGATAATTATCACGCCACGTGTAATCCGCACTTTAAATCAAAGAAGCTCTCATTAGGTACGTGGGGATTTGTGACTGCAGAGGAGAACCGTTAGGATTTCCTCCATAGAATGTCTTTTCTGAAAGCCGCCATATATATTCTAATGGGTCTCCCAAGAGAGCAAAAATCATTGTGGCTGTAAATCTGCTCCTGGCATGACACGTTCATTTTTATTATTATTTTTTTAAACAGGAGCGCTGCTTCATCGATTTGTTTTTTTCCCCGTTGTGCTTGTGTACCGCATGCAGCAGGCAACTGTCCGCCAGGTTTCACAGCGATGTTCGGCCGGCCAGTCCGCCAATCGTACGCCGATCAAGCCAGTGGCCGTTTGGTCAGTGGAGCTTGAGAAGCGTGTTAGCATTGCTAGCGTCCTGCCCCTGACGCTCTCTCTCTCCTGACCACCCCAGGGACGAGTACTTCAAGATGAAGCTGCAGTGGAAGTCGGTCAGCGAGGAGCAGGAGAAGCGGAACGCCAGGCTGAGGGACAACCGGAGTCTGATCGGTAATGGCCGCTCGCCGCGGCGCGGCTGCATGGAGGCGTACGCACGGGCCGCTGAACACCAGCGAGTGGGCCTCCGAGAGTGTTGGCACACATGCACCTGAACACCAGCGCGTGGGCCTCCGAGAGTGTTGGCACACATGCACCTGAACACCAGCGTGTGGGCCTGTGAGAGTGTTGGCACACGTGCGAATGAATCGCCCTCTCACTGAGGCCTGTCTCAGTAGCACATTCATTTCCAATGTCCACGCACACACCCACTCTGAACACATTTGCCAACCCATGTGCGTTAGTGGGCACATACACACACCCATAATCATTCTCATAGAAACTCACACACATGCGCACACACACACACACACACACACGCACACGCACACTCATAGAAACTCATACACACACACACACACACACACACACACACTCATAGAAACTCATACACACACACTCACACACATAGTCACACACACTCATAGAAACTCATACACACACACACACACACACTCTTAGAAACTCATACACACGCACACGCGCACACACGCACGCACACACACACACACACACACACACACACACACACACATGTGCGCTGTGGTGGTGTCAGGTGGTAATGGGCCGGATCTGGTGTTTTCAGAGACTCGCCGTGGCGGCGGGGCTGAATTATTTTGGCATTTCGCTGTGTGCGGTTTGCGTCGGACGCTGCCCTGCTACCGTCCCGCACACGCCGGAAAGGCTTCCGCTCGGGACGCCCCCTGCTTCTCTCCAAATGCCGTCCAATTAAAACGGAGAATCTCTGCCGTCCACGTCCCACATTCTCAATGAAGGCAGCTGCAGGATTCAGTTTTTCCATCATTTGATTTGTTATTGGGGTGTGGTTGTGGGGGGAGGGTTTGGATGCTTGTGTAGATTTCGCGCTCATGTGGGAGTACGTATACGAGCCCTCTTGGAGAGCCTGTTTTTAGCGCGCTGTTGGATGGCGATCTTCGCTGGGATTAATTAGGGCTTCTGCGGCCCTTATCTGTCCTCTTTCCGTGTCTTTCCAGAAAAGGACGTCAACAGAACAGACAGAACCAATAAATTTTACGAAGGGCCAGATAACCCGGGCCTCATCCTGCTCCACGACATCCTGATGACGTACTGCATGTACGATTTCGATCTGGGTAAGCAATCTCCCGCCGCCGTGGACCCGCGCTTCGTATGGGGGGGGGGGCATAGCCGCCATTTCCAGTGCGCCGCCCGCCCCCCCACCCCTCGCGTACCTCGTCAGTTGCGCTCGCTCTCTGTGTCCGGAGGGAAGTAATTTTCCGCCGGGTGGGCGGCGCGGGGGGAGTTGGCGGTTGGAGCGGCCGTGCCAGTTAGCGCTCTCCCCGTGATTGCTTTTGCTGGAGCCAGAGCGGGGAGCATCTGTGAGCTGGAGATGGAGAGCAGCAGCAGTGCCGCGCGGCTCCCAGCGCCGTTAAACAAAATGGCCTCTTCCCCCTCTGCCCGGTGTGTGGGAGGGGACAGCAGGTTCTCCCAGTGTGTGAGAAACACACAGCACTGGCCTTATTGCCCTGTGAAAGACACTGTTCTTATTGCCCCTCTGTAGAGCTCCACCTACATGTGGATCACTCTTTAGTCAAGTACATGGGCTTTAGACAAACAAGGGTCAGCTTACAGAACTTTAATCAGTCAGTGTATGGAAATAGTTTGTGTCAGTTGCATGCTGTTGACATTGAAGTCATGTGACCATGTCCCCTTGCATTGACTGGTGAATTGAAGTCATGTGACAATGTCCTCTCACATTGGTGAATCGGAGTTATGAGACCGCGTCCCCTCTATTTCCTCTCAGGATACGTCCAGGGAATGAATGACCTGCTCTCTCCGATTCTCTACGTGATGGAGAACGAAGTGGACGCCTTCTGGTGCTTTGTGTCCTACATGGACCAGATGGTAAGGGAGTTAATAATTCACACACCCCCTCTCCTTTGCGTGGTGTTGGATCCACTGTGAATGCAAATTCCTGGTCAGTTAGCGTGTAAAAAAACAAGCCTGGGCCATGTTTGAGTGGACTCCATTAGGTCATCGTCTCGTGTCCGGGTCACACCAATCGCAGCGCTCGGTTATGTCTTCCACCAATGAGGTGAGAGGAAGTGGGGAGTGTAGTGCGCCCCTTCAGGCCTTTTCCCGGGGCTGGTGTTCACCACTGCAGTCTTCAGCCACTGGTCAGGTTCAGAATTCACTTTGAGTGGTTCAGGCAGAGGGGGTTTGCTTTGGGTGAAGTCCTCTCTCTCTCTGTCTTCCTCTGTTGCTGAACTCATCTTAATGAGAATCTTAGCATCCCTGACCCTTTCGCGGGTCTTAAATACCGCGTCTGAAGGTGTGTTTAATGCCAGCACCGTCAGTCATTAAAGCAGTGGCTTGATGCTGTGTGTTTTGATGTCTGTTAAAGCCCTCATCGTTCAGGAAAATGTGAACCCCTGCGATTTCTAAGTTTTTTTTTTTAAACTGGCCTGCCCGCCTGTAGTAAGCATCCTCCCATGAAATTTTATTAATGCGAAAACATGCAAATCCCCTCCTCAACACGCGCTAATCCTAGTCTACAGTAAGTACGTGGTGGCATCTGATTCTTTAGCTTATGAGGCGTAAACTGCATGTTCCAGGACTGGTATCAGGGGTTTTATGTGTATAACTATTTTTCTTTTTAAATAAACATGCTTGCTAGCGCACTCAGCGGCATGGGTTCGAGTTTATCTGTTCAAGCTGCTCTACAGCGGTTGGGGGGGGGGGGGGGATCATCATACACCATGTAATGTTTCTAATAAATATTGTTTCAGCGAGTTCCTGGTTTTTTTAGAAGAAATACGGCATGGTAGATTTAAAATGGACTGCCAGGGATACGACGGTATCATTGTGGGGTGGGGGCAGTCAGGCAGATTGGGGTTTTACTAAACCGAACGGGAAATTGCAGAGAGAATGTATTTCTGCGCATATTAGCCTGAATAATTCATGCATCTGGAAAATATGAGTGCACACCATTGCATGTGAACTACAATAAAAATGAAGGACAACCTATGAAACTGAATGCATGTAAAATTCTCCTTTCATATTTCCAGCCTCCAGGACATGGATATAGCCACTGAGCAGATACACATGGTCATCCGTGGTATATGTGCTGTTACGGTGTTCATGTTGTGCAGCCGTACTGAGCGTGCTCAGACTCTCTCTCTCTGTTGTTTGACTCTGTACTCCCTGTGCACGGACAGCACCAGAACTTCGAGGAGCAGATGCAGGGAATGAAAACCCAGCTGATCCAGCTCAGCACGTTGCTACGGCTACTGGACCTGGCCTTCTGGAACTACCTTGGTAGGAGGACCTCGAGCACTTCCTCTTCCTGTACATCTCTCTGCTTTGCCTGAACTCTTGCGTAAAAATGGTACTGACCTCAGCAATTAGACCTTCGTACAGATACATCCTGCTGATGCCTATTTCTCTGCGTTTCTATATTTTGCACTTTCCCATTTTTTCCAAGTGATGGTGAAGTCTTTGCTGGGGATGAGGTAGTATATTTTGTAAGAATGAGCCAAATGTGCACAAGGGTAATTTATGTTGTATATATATTTTTTATACACCGGCACTTAATGTTTTTTTGTGTTAAATTACTTAGTTAATGAACTGTTCTCAACATCGTCTTCCTCTTGATACTCTATGCTTTGCTGAAGGAGGCAGTTCCTCCTCAGTAGAAACAGAGGATGTGGGGAGGTCAGTAGGAGTTGAGCAGTAGCGAATGAAAGCCGTGTCCCCCAGAACCATGCAGAAGCACTTGACTGCAGTGCCACAAAACACAATTACGGAATCTGTCTTCCTCCCCGAGTCTCTGTGTGTGTAAACTTTTCTGCTGAAATGAAAGCAATACGTAACCTGATTTCATTTACATATCGCATTTTCTTGTTTATTGTTCTTCTGTGAACCCGCAGATGTTTGGCAGCCGTAATTTTTCAAAGGCGGGGAGAAAAAAAGCCGGCGTTGTTGTTTGCGCTGAAGGTTTCGAGCTGATGAAAATTCAAATTCGGTATTAATGACTTCCAGCTTGCGTGAAATATATCATTGTCCTGAAACCGGTGCTGCTTTGCAGCGAGGCTAGTCTCCCCCCAAAATTTCCTGCATGTCTGGAAAGAGAAGTTAATATTTGTGAGATTGGTTTCTGCAAAACATTCTGCAATCAAATTATTATTATTTCTTTTGCCTTTGGTTAGGAGGTTTGGTCAAATGACAATAGAGACCTTTCTGGTTTGAATTTCTGCCCTAAGTATGCGTCCCATCTACACAAGATGGCGATTTGTCATCATCATCAATAATTGACAGTTGATTAGTTTATTAGCAAAGCACATCTCCAGAATTTGGGCGGTCTTACAAATAGTGTCAGCCTGGTCAGGCTCATGTTACTGTGAAGTTATGAGCGTTGACAAGTGGGGCTTCATGAAAGAGAAGCTCCCCTTAGTCTCCAAAATCACATTATGGATATGTAATAATATACGAGTATAATTTTTAACCTCTTAAGTAAAAGAACCAGATTCTTCAGTGCCCACCTAATCAGTTTAATGTGAATGTCGCTTAATAAAAACTATCCCTTTAAGAATGTTCCCTGTGAACATTCTGATGCTGACGCAACAATCGCAAATAGGCGACGTGATTAGAATGTTCTCAACTGAATGTTCTAATGCTGATGTCACAATCGCAAATTGGTGATGTAATTAGAATGTTCGCAACTGATTATTCTAATGCCGAAGTACCATTCACTGCTGGTAATTGTTAGCAGTGGAGTTCAAGAACACTGACTTTGAATTTTGAAAAAAAAAAAAAACATTCAAAAAACCTGCTCTGCAGAGGGTTAAACAGCGTCCCAGAAAGACTCGGTTTAGGAGTCTTTTAGGATCACAGCTGGGGGCTCAGTGAGCCTCAGGCGCTCCCGTCCTGCCCATTTCTCCTGCTTCAGTTCTGTGCACATGGCCTCTTTCCACAGAATCCCAAGATTCGGGCTACCTGTACTTCTGCTTCCGGTGGCTGCTGATCCGCTTCAAGAGGGAGCTCTCCTTCCAGGATGTGCTTCGCCTGTGGGAGGTCAGTCTCCCGAGGTCGATCTGTCAATCACTCACCTACTGCAACAAACCAGTCGCTCTACAGCCATGATGTAATCATTTAGCTACAATGAGAAGCTGAGAAGCTTCAACTCTGAAACATGTTGAACCCAATTAAATAGTTTAATTGGTTTGCAGTGATTTTATTTTTTTTCCAATTTTTATCCTGCTGTTAAACCAGAGGTTAATCACAGAGCTGATGAAAGTGGTTTTGAATGTTCTATAGGGGTGTTTCCCCCAATGGGGAGCCAAAAAATGGAGGGGAGTGTTGTGTTTGCTTGAAGTAGTTGGAGGAAATTTGCTCCATGAAACGCGTGTGACATCGCGTCTCCTCCTTCGCCCAGGTCATGTGGACGGGGTTGCCGTGCCAAAACTTCCACCTGCTGGTGTGCTGCGCCATCCTGGACTCGGAGAAGCAGAAGATCATGGAGGAGCATTACGGATTCAACGAAATCCTCAAGGTTTGCCCCCGCCTGCCGCCTCGTCCGACTCACCGCTGCTTTCTGATTGGTGGAGAGGGGAAGGGCTGCTCCTCCTGTTGCTCTCAGTAGAGCTGGGAGATGACATCATCAGCAGGGGTTGCAAAGTGTTTCTTTGAGTCTTTCCATATTTCATTCAGTATCAAGTATTTCTGTCCAAAATGATTCAGTAATTTAATCTTTTCTGGACGTTTTAATATAAATCACGCATTTCTTTTTTTGATTTCACTTCTGTGTCTCTCTTCCTTTTAAAATATTTTTCTCTTTTTTCCTGTCAGGCTCCTGATAAAGAAATTAACTCATGGTAGCAGTTTTGTTGCCAACGTACCCGGGGCTGTTGGCATGGAAATTATACTGCACCTGACAGTTTATGGTGCATTAGTTCCAATATAAGGTTTAACAAGAAAATAATATTTAATGGTTATTATCCTCAAGTAGTATCCTGTGAGTCTAAATCCTGATAATTTATCGTAAGGAATCCATACATCAAACAATCGTATTTAAAGAATGAAGCTGACAGGTAGCAGTTGTCAGCGTAGTGCCATTTTGTTTATCTTAAAATAGTTTTTATATTCCATAGAGGGATGGTATTTTATTGAAGTGTGCATTGCAGTCTGTGCCCAGTTTTGAAGTTTGGGCTGTGAATGGTGTTTGTTTGTATGTGTAAATGCTATTGCATTTGTCTCAACAGCACATAAATGAACTTTCAATGAAACTTGACATTGAAGAGATCCTTCAAAAAGCAGAATCTATCTGCATGCAGATTAAGAGCTGTAAGGTATGCTTCTCGCCTGGGTCTGCACGGGAAAGAACAGGTCATACGATCTCCTGTGCGTCTGTGTGTGTGTGTGTGTGTGTGTGTGTGTGTGTGTGTGTGTGTGTGTGTGTGTGTGTATCTGTGTGTCTCTGTGTTTGTGTGTGTCTGTGGTGTGTGCATGTGTTTGTGTGTGTGTGTATCTGTGTCTCTATGTGTTTGTGTGTGTGTGTGTGTGTGTGTGTGTGTGTGCGCGTGCCTCTGTGTGTGTGTGTGTGTGTGTGTGTGTGTGTGGTGTGTGCGTGCGTGCCTCTGTGTGTGGTGTGTGCGTGTGTGCCTCTGTGTGTGTGTGTGTGTGTGTATCTGTGTCTCTATGTGTTTGTGTGTGTCTGTGGTGTGGGCATGTGTTTGTGTGTGTATGTGTCTGTGTGTGTGTGTGTGTGTATCTGTGTCTCTGTGTTTGTGTGTGTGTGTGTGTGTGTGTGTGTGTCTGTGGTGTGTGCATGTGTGTGTGTGTGTGTATCTGTGTCTCTGTGTCTCTGTGTGTGCATGTGTGTGTGTGTGTGTGTTCACTGAAGCACAGGGGGCGCTGCAGTTTCAGAATGCTTCCTGGCTCATGTTCCTGTGTGGTCGCCCTTTAGGACATACCGCATTCGGTGAGCCTGATTCTGGGATTCGACGCGGAGGCGGAACTTCCCGGCACGGAAGCGGGCGAGTCGGAGCGGCAGGAGCAGGAGCCGCCGCAGCCGTCCCACGCCCCGCCGCGGCAGGAGTGCGTCACTGACCTCATCACCAACGGCAACGGACATTTACGAGAAGCTGCCCACGACGTTTACAAGCTAGCCTACATATCCTAGTGAACAACACAGCCCCGCTGACGTGACTTTTATTCCTCACGCACTCTGACACCCACAGAGAAACAGTATCGGGTTCCCACTTAGTGAAGGAGGGGTGGGGGAGGGGGGGGGGATTGAAGCAAAACAAGGTTTTAAACCCATCTCAAAAAAAGTATTTTTGTAATTTCTTGTATCATAATCTTTCATTTTGAATAATCATTCCTTCCCTCTGACGTGCTACAGGTGCTTCTTAAAGTTAAAGCTCGGTTTTTTTTTCTTTCTTTCCACCATAACAAAACTATTTTCTGGGTAGATATGCTGAATCGTATGTTAATTCTAAAAATTAGTGGTGGATCTAACATAGTCAAAGGACGTGTATCTTTAAAAAGGAGGGTATGGTAGGTTCATCTCTCTTTAAAATTCATATGCAGGTGATATAGTGATGTAATAACGCTGAGGGCTTGTATGGTGTGTAGGACGTGGCATTAATAGATCCAAGAATAATTGTGTATCCATTGAAGCCGGCTTTGTTATTTTCTCTGAAAGTAGGATGCGTTCTTGCAAAGCGTTTAAAGAGGCAATCGAAAGATTTCTGATTCCTGCCTTATACCATGATTACCTTTATTTTCGCGATTGAAACTTAATTGACTGAATGGAGAAAAAAAAATGTAACCCCGCGGTGTGTGCTTCTGTGTCCTGTGGCTCCTGTATCGAATTTGGTCACCGCTGACAACGCCGCTCCTGCAGAACCAACCAATCAGGTGACTGGATGGAAAACGCGTAAGGTTCGAGCGTTCTCGGAGGGTGGGTATTTTTTATTTTTGTTTTTTTGTTTTGCGCATCACGTTGAGGAACGCGGTCGTGTTCTCGTACGAGATTCCGTCTCAGGTGGACTCCGAGCGAACTACCAAAATCAGCTGGCGACTGCCTCTTACTGCCGTGCCGTGCCGTGCCGTGCCGTGCCGTGCCGTGCCGTGCCGAGCCGAGCCGAGCCGTGCTGTGTAAACCCATACCAGTTTTTGTTTTTTTGAACCGGAGCGCATTTCCAGCACCTTTGGAGGAGGACGCCAGCGGGCCCAGCCAAAATGGAGACGCGTGAGAGAGCGGTGTGAGCTCAGCTGACGAAGAGGCCTTCTCTCGCCTGTTCTCTTCTCTTTCATTACTTTGCCAAACACTCAGCAGTACAGCTTATACCGGCTCCCTTCTCCACTTTATAATACAGCTTTCTGCTCCTCAAAAATGTCGTCGTCAGTCCTTTTTAAATCTTGCCATTTTTTGTTCCCGTGGGAGCAGTGAAATAATGAGAAACCGAGAAGGTTCCTACGGAGTATTGTTTAAATTTTTTTGGTTGCAGAGATCCAGCATCGAAACAATTAGCTGTATCATAAAATACAGGGTGACTTGTGTTTATACAGTGTGTACATATACATATTTGTATATTCTCAATGATTGTACTGTATTGATAATTCCTTTGATAAATAAATTTGCTTGAAACCGAACGCCGTATTTTACTCGACTCATGCTTTGGCAAATATTTTCTCTAATGTTTATTTTATATTTACATTTATTTTCTCTAATATTTAATATAATATTTATCTTGCACAGCTTTTCTTAACCATCTTCACCTGAATGGAACACTGGAATGCTGTTTTTTTTGCTCCCCAACTCCCAAAAGGTTACTTAAGTTCTTTTGAAACTGCAACAGAAGACTGCAATAAAATATATATATATATATATATATATATATATATATACACGTGTGTATATATATATATATATATATATATGTGTGTGTGTGTGTGTGTGTGTGCGTTTTGTCTATAAAATGTAAGTTTCAGATTTGTATATGAGCTCGGTTTTGTTGGAAAAACAATGGACATTGCTCATACTGTTCATTTCTGGTTTACTAATAAGAACCTTTCCAGCATGTTTTGGGCACATGCAGAGATGTTACCGCTGCATATTTGACGTCTGCATTCTGCAATGGAATTGGAAATTGGATTTTAAATTGGATGGATGCACTGGAATCAGAAGCGTGTAGATCAAGAGGAGGAGCCCGTCTGCTTCGGGGAGATGGCAGCGGTCTGGCACCCGCTCTGGTCAGTGTTGCGGCGTCTGGAGATTGTGGGGTGTGTCACCAGTCGGACGTGACGGCGCGGTTTCTTTTACTGAAGCGTTTTTGCGTTTGACATTCCTTCGTGTCGTGAGTGAAAGCGCGATGCGTCCAAGAAAGCTGCAAATATAGGGGTGCGGCTCGTCCTGCGTGTGACACCCAAATTATTACCCCGGCTGCTCGCCCCTCTGCTCACCATCAAAGGCTTCAAAGAGCCCTTCAGTGCGCCGGGGAACCGGCGTAGCGGTTAGCACGTAGCCTGTCTCAATGAAACTCACCTCGGCCGCCGCGTCTCCCCGAGATTAAGCAGAGGCTTCTAAAGAGCGCGGAGACGCGGAGACTGTTCCGTGACTGGCAGGTAAATTGCCTGATGGGAAAATAAGTGCGCGCCCATAGGGAACATTTGAATAGGATCACGGGGCTGGAAGGGATCGCGTCTCTCAAACTGGCTGTGGAAATGTGAAGGAAATGCTACCGTTAGCGACGCAGAGCAGGACGTGGCGCGGCACCGCCAGCCCGGTTTAGACAGGCTGTACCTGGGAGACGCGGCGATAATGGGGCTGGCGTACAATAGCGCCGGGCTCGCTGAAAGTGGACTTCTCTGAATAGCCTGAGCTGTCAGAGATGACTGCTCGCACAGAAGCGGCGTTTGTTCTGGGGCGTCTGGCGTCGGATGTTTAGAAACGGGCGGTGAAGTGATGACGGACACACGAAGGGGCGCCTCGTTGCCACGGCGAAGCTCTGCTTAAGACCCACCATTCCCTCAGCCCCAGTGGCATTTCGGTTTTTCTGCTTTTAAGTCCCTGATAAACACCGCTCAAGTGACTTTTATTTTATTTTTTTGCCAATTCATTGACCTTTCACAGTTTGTCCTTGTGTTATTTATTTAGTTATTTATATATATATATATATATATATATATATATATATATATATATATATATATATATATATTTTTTTTTTTTTCACAGAAGGTATCTGGAGACAGCGGTGAAAGAGACTGCCTCTCCAACCGAAATATCTTTCTTATCTATCTGCTTATAAGCCCGGCATCACATTCATAAAAATGTGCCATAAGCCTGTCTCCATCTCTCCGCTCTTTCATTTCCTGTCCCACAGGAAATTGCCTCACAATCTACTGATAGCTCCCCCCCCCCACCCCCCACGCATTGCTGCGACTTATCTTTCATCTCTGCTTTTATTAAAGACAAAACTTCCATGCAGGGTGTTGACAAATATTGTTGCGTTTCGCCATGGGAAACCACGTTTGTCGGTTGAGGTGAAGAAAGAACACATTTTAAACTGGGTCTGCTTTGGTTTTTCACGGGAAAGGTGCATTTTATGGGGTATGTGAGCCTGGGACCGCAGTAGATAAGACACACACTTATCAGTATCCATGATCCATGGGGTGTTGCTGTCAGCCAAAGAGCTTCGGTCATTTTAAAGGCTGACCATGAAATGTGGTTGTATTGGCCGTTGTTGGCGTCAAAATGTGACAGGTGCTTCAGCTGAGCTGACTGTACACAGCATAGGTTGTGTGAAGTGTAAACTGAACTGTTTGATGACCATGCATGCATCGGCCAGACGTTTCAAAGGTCACAGGACCAGCCGATGTGACTGAGCTTTACGAGTTTGTCTATAAACAGGATGTGTCCTGAGGAACCGGCTTTTGAAGTGGACACTGAATGCCTGGAAACGGAAAATTTGTGTCTCTGCATTTTAAAGCACCTGAAGGAACTGATGAGAATTTTAAATGGGTTGGATTATTTTATTTTATTTTTTCTGCTGTTTTGAAATCACCCTCTGGGTCCCAGTGCTGTGTGTTCATATTTTTTTTTTTTTTGGGAACATCTGTCCCATAAGTGACCAAGGACAGTAGAGCACATCTGTATTACAGCTGCAGAGGTTCCTGACTTGAGCACTGGGCCCCAGCTGGTTTACAGTGCACAGAACATACCTGATGCCAAATACTGAAAAACACTGGATTCGAGCCGCATGACCATGTTCTGTGCATCGCTCCAGTGCTCATGTATTCAAAGGGTCATTAAAGATGGCCTTGCACTTCTCATCATGAGGCTTTTTCCCGCAGTTCTTTCATGTGTGAAATGTGCAGGCTTCTATTTATTTTTTTCTTTGAAAGGCTTAAATTTCAACAGGTGTCGAGGATTAACACCGAGGTTATCGGAGACGAGGCTCGCGTCGGCCAATCGAACGGCGGCGTCTGTTCAAAGCCAGCCTGCGTTATCAGTGAGCACGCCTCCTCCTCCTCCTCCTCCTCCGGTGGCGGGGTGGGGGCGGGGGCGGGGGCGGGGGAGGATGCTTATCTCCAGTCGCCGGGACGCTATATAAGATGGGTGTGCTCTGGCGCAGGGGGAAGTCTGTGGAAGACGCTGTGGTGGAGTGTGGCTGCGGGACTGTGCGCCAATGGCCGTCTCCCCCATGAAGAAGGGCCGTCTGGAGGCCGTGCCCCGGATGCAGCCGGCCATGATGATGTTCTCCAGCAAGTACTGGGCCAGGAGGGGCCTGTCCCTGGACTCGGCCATGCTGGACCAGCAGCGGGGGGCAGCCCAGGGGGTGAGTCTCTCTTTAGACCGTCGCCGTGTCTCAGGTTGATTTGGGGCTGGAAGTTTGACCTGTTGACGAGCAGGTTTTTTTGGAATGTCATCATTTATCATTTGTAGGGCTTTTGACATCTCGGTAAGCTTATTAACGCTCTTAGTGTTGCAGGTGTGCATTTTCCCTCTCACCACTCATTAAGATGGCAAGGAGAAGTTAAAAAAATTAGGTTATGTACAAGCCCGTGTGTATAATATATTCTGTCAAATTATTTTATGAATGCTATTTTCTGAAATTTTCCATTTCTTGTGGGTAAGCGAGATAACATTACGAAGTCAGATTTTATTCAGCGTGTCAAATATTCACTAGTCTGTCGATTTTATACGAGTTGTTTGACGTTTACGACTTTAATGATGTCAGTAAATGTGTAAATATTTATCGTGGTGTACTGATGCATCATTATGACCGTTAGCATGCTATCGCCGCTGGCTGTTGAGGGCAGAGGTGAGGTGGAAGGGTGGGGCAGCCAGCTGTCCAGTGGTGGTTTTTGGCGGCCTGCCTCCTCGTAGCCCCCACCCCCCTGCAGAACGGATGACGGGTGCGCGGGAGATGGTCCGTGCGGAAATGTGTCTGGCGGGGACGTAATTAGGCTGTGGATTGGGCTGTGAATTAACGTCTGCACTCTGAGAAGGGAAACAGACAGCGGGGTTTTTCTGTGTTGGTTTTTTTTCGGTTGGTGTCTCGGTGGGCTTGCTGGCTCTTTGGAGGAAGCCTCAGCTGTAATTGCTTCTTTATTTAAAAATTTATGAGCCCGTAATTTACACGCTGCAATTACACCGCTGGACAGGCAGGGAGCGACGCTGCCTGAATTCAGAGGGGCCGTAATGGTTTTAATGCAGCCGATGCTTCTGGTGTGGTGGGGGTGGGGTCAGGGGTCAGGGGTCAGGGGTCATTGTGATGTGTGGTGCCCTCCCTCTCCAGCCACGCCGGCCCTCGTTCGGCCCGATCGATGAGAAGGACCGGGACAGCAGGGTGCAGGCGGACGAGTCGGGGAAGACCACGGTGGTGATCGCCCTGAAAAACGACATCGGCTGCTTGGTCAAGGCCCTGCGGCTCTTTCAGGTTTGTGTCGGACCTGTCTCAAACCCCCCCAGTGCCCCCCCCCCCACCCGGCCCATTTATCCTCCTCCCACTGCCCCCACTTTCACTCTGCCTTTGGTCATGGTGATAGAGAGGATGAGGAGATCCTGGCAGCCATTCAGCGAACCAATGCTCATTCCAATCGCTTATTTTACCTCCTTACATCCTTTCCTCGCTTCCTTAGCTCAACCCAGCGGATGTGAGGAATGGCGATTAGGAATGAGGAATCCAGGAAACGTGTATTAGGCAAATGGAACATTGTTGCTCTTTAAAGCGTCAGTTTGAAGCCACGTCAATTACAGACATGGTAGATGTGGAGAGTTGGATCCACAGGCCGATCATTTATTCATCACTCATTCCGGAAAAAAAATTCTTCTGCAAAGGGCTGCACTCGTGTTTCCTCGCTGAAGCGTCCTCTGGGAGCCTCCTCGCTCCTTCAAGGAGCATTTAAGGGGTTGGAGTGTCCCTAAAGATGGCGGTATCCGGGCCAGGCGAGGAGCGAAGAGACGAGATGAGAGATGGGAATGAGCTCCCTGTCTCCCATTACGGTGCAGGAGACCGGACGCCATTTTGAAAGCAGTCAGTCGTCTGTGGTGCACAAAGTCCCATTTCAGGTTTAACCCTGTCCCCTGCAACCCAGTGCAGCGTTTCCCTCCGATCTGCTCCGTAAAATGAGCTCTGCCCAGAAAAAAACACATTTCTGTTGAAAGCGTCCTGTTGCAAGCCAGTTGGAATAGATGTATGAGGCCCTGGGGGTGTGTTTGCCGCTGACTGTTATTACAGCGGGGGGTCCCCATCGTTTCCAAACATGGCCGTCATGGTTCGCGCTGGCTGGCTCCCTCCCTCCCGGGCCGGCTGTGACGCCAAGTGTGGCATGATGGGAAATAGAGTGCTCTTCCTCACCTCATTGGCTCTCTTTGGTTTTGCCTACGGCCAGTCTGTGCAAAAGGCAGTATGTTTCCCTGACGCCGACTGAAAGCTTTTAGAATAAAATCATCTACATTCTGAGAAAGGGGTTGCATGGGGTTGCTTCTTTTTTGAAAATACAGACATTGTTTTAAGAAAGTATTTAACTAGTACCAGTGTTAACTGCCTACTTTTGTGTACAGTGGATCACACATACTAAAACTTTAAGGGTTGCTTCCTATTAAAAGGCCATATTGTATAGTTTTTGAATTACTTTAATTTTAAATATTGTGCTAAGAACTGGCTCTAGGGTTTTTGGTGGCCCTAAACAAGAAGTAACCGAGGGAAACCAATGGGAAATAGATTTAAATATACAACATTTAAAACCTGAATTGTGTGGCCCATCTGTGCTTGTGGCTGTTAATGAGCACATAGACTGTTTAGGCCACCAGCTGGCTTGTGATTGTAATAAATGGTGTAGTTAGGGTTATTGAAGTCAGTGTAGTGTAGTTAGGTTTCTTGAAGTCAGTGTAGTTAGGGTTATTGTAGTCAATGTAGTTAGGGTTATTGGGAGGGTGTGTACTGCTATGGTAAAGTTCACTGGCTCTGCAGGAGAAGGGGGTGAACCTGGCCCAGGAGAAGGGGGTGCAGTTGGGTTTATTGGGGTGTAGTTGGGTTTATTGGGGTGCAGTTGGGTTTATTGGGGTGTAGTTGGGTTTATTGGGGTGCAGTTGGGTTTATTGGGGTGGTGTGCGTTGGCTCTGCAGGAGAAGGGGGTGCAGTTGGGTTTATTGGGGTGGTGTGTACAGCTGTGGTAATGGGTGTTGGCTCTGCAGGAGAAGGGGGTGAACCTGGCCCAGGAGAAGGGGGTGTAGTTGGGTTTATTGGGATGCAGTTGGGTTTATTGGGGTGGTGTGCGTTGGCTCTGCAGGAGAAGGGGGTGCAGTTGGGTTTATTGGGGTGGTGTGTACAGCTGTGGTAATGGGTGTTGGCTCTGCAGGAGAAGGGGGTGAACCTGGCCCAGGAGAAGGGGGTGTAGTTGGGTTTATTGGGGTGCAGTTGGGTTTATTGGGGTGGTGTGCCGTTGGCTCTGCAGGAGAAGGGGGTGAACCTGGCCCACATCGAGTCGCGCCGGTCCAGGCGCAGGGCCTCTGAGGTGGAGATCTACGCCGACTGCACCTGCAGCAAGGGGGAGTTCAGCGACCTGGTGCAGCACCTCAAACTGCACCTGAGCACCGCCTCCCTGAACGCCCCCGAGAACACGCTGTCCGAGGAGGAGGGTACGCCCCGACACCGGCCCCAACACACCCGCTACAGGCCAAATATAGCCCAGACACCAGCCCCAACACACCCGCTACAGGCCAAATATAGCCCCGACACCGGCCCCAACACACCCGCTACAGGCCAAATATAGCCCCGACACCGGCCCCAACACACCCGCTACAGGCCAAATATAGCCCCGACACCGGCCCCAACACACCCGCTACAGGCCAAATATAGCCCCGACACCGGCCCCAACACACCCGCTACAGGCCAAATATAGCCCCGACACCGGCCCCAACACACCCGCTACAGGCCAAATATAGCCCCGACACCGGCCCCAACACACCCGCTACAGGCCAAATATAGCCCCGACACCGGCCCCAACACACCCGCTACAGGCCAAATATAGCCCCGACACCGGCCCCAACACACCCGCTACAGGCCAAATATAGCCCCGACACCGGCCCCAACACACCCGCTACAGGCCAAATATAGCCCCGACACCGGCCCCAACACACCCGCTACAGGCCAAATATAGCCCCGACACCGGCCCCAACACACCCGCTACAGGCCAAATATAGCCCCGACACCGGCCCCAACACACCCGCTACAGGCCAAATATAGCCCCGACACCGGCCCCAACACACCCGCTACAGGCCAAATATAGCCCCGACACCGGCCCCAACACACCCGCTACAGGCCAAATATAGCCCCGACACCGGCCCCAACACACCCGCTACAGGCCAAATATAGCCCCGACACCGGCCCCAACACACCCGCTACAGGCCAAATATAGCCCCGACACCGGCCCCAACACACCCGCTACAGGCCAAATATAGCCCCGACACCGGCCCCAACACACCCGCTACAGGCCAAATATAGCCCCGACACCGGCCCCAACACACCCGCTACAGGCCAAATATAGCCCCGACACCGGCCCCAACACACCCGCTACAGGCCAAATATAGCCCCGACACCGGCCCCAACACACCCGCTACAGGCCAAATATAGCCCCGACACCGGCCCCAACACACCCGCTACAGGCCAAATATAGCCCCGACACCGGCCCCAACACACCCGCTACAGGCCAAATATAGCCCCGACACCGGCCCCAGCACACCCGCTACAGGCCAAATATAGCCCCGACACCGGCCCCAGCACACCCGCTACAGGCCAAATATAGCCCCGACACCGGCCCCAACACACCCGCTACAGGCCAAATATAGCCCCGACACCCCCTCTACCAGCCCAATAAAGCCCAGACATCAGCTCCAACACCCCCTCTACCAGCTGAATACAGCCCTGCTGTACCATCCCAAATACAGCCCCAACACCCCCTCTACGACCAAAATACAGCCTCAGCACCCCCTCTATCGCCCAAATACAACACCAAACTACGCACTTTGGAGACCAAATACTTGTGGGTCAACTCATATTCTTAAATTACAAGAGAAATGTGATCACTTTTGCGATATTTTATCTACTGGGAACAAGTGAAGCTCATAAAATGTGAGTGTTTTTTAAAGACTTCTTAAGTGTGTGTCTGCGCTGTGAAACCTCTCCTGCGCACCTCTATAATATTTTGTAATGCCGTTATAATAAATCTGCAGCTCAGCTGAAGGAAACCTAACCCAACTTGCTGCAGAAATTACCGGGTGCTTCCCATAAATGGCATGTTTTCAGTAAATAATTATCATGTAAAAGCGCAACTCTGTAAATGAAGCAGTACACGGAGGTATACTAAAGCATTCACGGCACAGTTTCTTTTCTTTTTTTAGTTCAAGCCAAAGCACAATTTGTTAATTAAAATTCACTGCTTAATCATGGTAGCCTTGATGTATCGCTTGCATTAGAAAACGTCGATATGTGTGTAATTAAAATTTAAATGCGCTTTAGCTGTCTGACTGATCCTCAGGATCACCCGCTGTCTGGTGGTGTCTAAATCCACAGCACTGACACGCACACAGACGTATGAGTACTCGTGTCACAGGCTGCTAGCTCTACCAGCGTAGCTACGGGCACACACCACACGCATGCTAACCGCTGTCTGCTCTCTGTTGTCTGCTATCTACTGTCTGGAAAAAGCGTGAATGTGCCAAGGGACAGCCTCTCTGTCTCTTAGCTGTAAAGTCTATGTTGTTTTACCACTCACGTGTTGAAACAACCTTGGATGTGGTCCTCAGCCATATTTATAAAGTGTGATGAATTTTTCTGTCTTTAAGATATTACTGATGTGCAGTTCTGAATTGCGCGTGTGTGTGTTTTGGATTGGCAGAGCTGGATGAGGTGCCCTGGTTTCCTCGTAAGATCTCGGAGCTGGACCAGTGCGCTCACAGAGTTCTCATGTACGGCTCGGAACTCGACGCTGACCATCCGGTAAGCAGTCGCCATGCCAACGGCTAGCTGCTTTAGCCAACTGACAAACCCGCCTCAGAACTGTGCCAACCTGTGAAGGATTTTTTAAGGCACATTCAGCATGCCCTAGATCTACTGAGTTTCTCTTTAAACATAATTCTTTTAAAAAATAAAATTTAATTTAGTACATGAATGCTTTGTAAGAAAATTCAGCTGTAGTTAATTAAAAGGAGAGCGGCAAAATGCCATAACCAGCCAAGCTTGTAACTCACGGAAAATGTCATTTCATTTCAGTGTGTCATATGAAGGGAGAATGGGAAGAGGAGAGAGGTTTATACGTGTGTAAGGAGGGCACAGATTGTACATTAACTGCGAAGGTTTGTCAGAACTGGAACATCACTGAGTCTCCGCAGAGGAAGCAGTTATATTGTTCTATGAAGGATCTATTTTTGGGCAGGCGGTTTAAAATTATAAAAAAGAAAACTTGGTGCCGTATTCCTTTAAAAATGAGTTTTCACTGTGACTGAAATATATATATATATATATTTTTTCACTTTTAGTGAAATTTAATACGCTTTACTGTAGCAATGTCCAAACTCTTGGGCAGGTTAACATTATTGCTGGCTACTGTGCAAGCAATGGCCTCAAGGCTTCAAACTAATATAAAGCATATCCCCAGCAGGTCCGAGCACGGTCCATGCGTAAACCAGTACAGGAAATTATGTAGTGCCAGGGGCCAGGGCCAAACTATGATACTAAATAACATAGTATTTCACATTATTGAATGTCCTAAATCTGGTTGGTTGCATGCAGTGCTGACAGACTTGTGTACTCGTGTAGCTTCTTGCTTCTGTTGGCGTCTTTCTCTTTGAAAGTTTTTCTCCATTTGCATAGGGGTCTTTTGCACAGTTTTTTTTTTTTTACATAGACTACTCTGAGGGACCTAGTATGCTGTTCCACACATTGACAGCTCTCTATGAATGAAGTGTCAAAATATAAGATGTGTTAGAGGTAATGGAGTCTTGTATTGAGGTGTGCAGAGACAGGGTGTTTTGGTTTTGTCAGCGTGTTGCCCCTCTGTTTCTCTGTCTGTCTTGTCTTCGTGGTGTGTGGTGAGTAAAGCGAGAGGCGGTGTTTTTCCGTTTTCGTGACGCGCCTCGGCTCGCGAGGACGGTCGAGCGGAACCGGGTTCTCATTCCTGGGCTGCGGTGTCCCAGTCGCTTTAGAGTGACGGCTTTGATGCCGCCCTTCGCCTGCCACGTAGTCTTCATTTCCAACTGCCCAGTTACATCCAGGCAAACTCTGGAAAAACACTTTTTTTTTACTGAACAAATTAGACAGGTGAATAAATAGGCTCCTAACAGGTGGAAGTGTGGACACTGAAGATAACGAAGAATTCAATGACAATGCAAACGATAACGAGCCAAACCTGCGTAGTGTTAATAAATTTCAGGAAATTAAACGAGTGCTCAGCTACGTGTTCCAGAGTTTATTGTTTAACTTCAGTCTCTCAGTTAGTCCAGAAAGTTTGTTCCCTCTTTTATGTAATTGTTTGCAATATAGCAGAATAATATGAACATGGGAATTTTATTGTTCATTGACATAATGTGGCTTAAGTGGGTAAATAATCCCTCTAAACATTAAAGGTGCCTAATTAAGAAAAATTAACAACTTGTGGTTGGAACAAAAATTAGCATACCACTGGGGTACTCCAGGACCCAGGTGGGAGGCAGCCACAGTTATTGGTAATATTTATGGGGAAAAAAAGGGCATACAAAGTTATGAACTAAAATTCGAAAGTGTGAACTACGACTACCAGTGTGCTATATGAATGTGTATGCACCAGCTCAGATTGGTCTTGCGTTTAGGGCCCATCTGTGTGATCTTAGTGTGCTCTCTCTCTCTCCTGCTGCCTCCCCCCCTTTAAAACACTGCAGACTCCTTTTCTCTGGGTGGATTGAATTGAGCCCCTCCTGGCCGTGGCCGAGACTCGCACGGGGACAGAAATGATCAGCCGTGATCAGCAGCGATGAGCAGCAGTGGCGGGGGATGGGAGAGCCGCGATCAGGCTGTCAGATCACTAGCCCTCGTCTCTCTTATCTCTCTTTCTCTTCCGCAGGGCTTTAAAGACACCGTTTACCGCCAGAGGAGGAAATATTTTGTGGAGGTGGCCATGAACTATAAATTGTGAGTATGACTCTTTAGACGCACTGCCTCTCGCTGTCTCTCAGACCCTTTCCTACCCTTGATAGTGAAACATAGTGAAATTCACTCTTAGTTAGTGAACGTAGATAGTGTAAATTCACTCTTTATTTTGACTGTGTGCTCACTCCCTGGGCTAACAGCTTCCCTCCCCATCCATACACTCAGTTCAGAAAGTCACTGGAGCTCTGTGGAGATCACACACATCGCCCTCAAGAAATCACCTCAATCATCTCATATTTAAATTGTGTATATATACACACTTTTTCTTCTCTTTGCAGACCCAAAAGTACCTTACAACACTGGACACTGCAGTTTTAATTAAAGTGATTTATTTATAAAGGCCTTTTTTTTTCAGACAGTGTAAATTATTTAATGGCTCCGGCCGTTTCCGTAGCTCTCCCAGACTGGCCTTAATTGTTGAGCTGCTTTATGGAGTCCCTGGCCCTGATTGGGCCCGTCGCCGTCTCCACGCTGCTGGGCCAGTAATGGGCCTGCGGGGGTGATGGCCTCTGCAGGTGTGAGAGAGCCTGCCAGGACCCCCCTCACCCATTAATTAGAGAGGCCTGCCAGAACTTTCAGACAGGCCTGCAAATTACAGCCCTCCATTATCTCTCACCACCCCCCCTTCCCGTGCGGGTTTGGTTCAGTCTTCTGTGCTAGGCGAGCAGGCTTAGGGTTCGCCCTCCATTATCTCTTCCAGCCCCCCCCTCCTCCAAGCGGCTGTGGGTTAGCCTGCGTTGCGCTAGGCGAGCGGGGTTAGGTAAAGGGTAAAGGTGCAGCGCCGTGTTCCTCCCCCGAGAGGAAACGTCTCGGCAGGGGGGGTAACGGAAAATCCGCGAGAGGCGATCTCGCCCGCCGCCTTCCCCGTCGTTTCCGTAATCGTCGCCGTTTTATTTCTCTTCTCTCGCTTTCTTTCTTTTTCCTCTGTCTGGTGAAGCGATGAAAGACCGGGAGCCTCAGCTTTTCTGGTTCGGCGCCCGAACTTTGAAAGATCTTTTTTTTATTTATTGCGCCTGGATGCGAGAGTGTCTCTTACACTGCTGCTGCTGCTCTTATGTCTTTACGGCTCACTCAGGCTTTTGCTAAGGTAAACGCTCTCAGGCTTTAGAAGCCAGGCCTGTTTGCTCGTCTTGCTCATCTGGAATATGCTGTTCTTTTCTGAAAGGCTGTCGATATGGCATACTGTTTGTGCAGTGTACCCTGGGAATCCCCCTTAATATTTTGGGCTGGGGCCTGTTAACATGGGACACCTGTCAGCTGGGCCCCGTTTTGGCCTGGGCTCAGTGTACCCCCCCTTCACATACCCACAGGGTCACATGCTTGCATGGGGGAGGGGGGGGGCACTCTCTCTCATCCCTCAGGAAAATCCCCGCAAATGGCAAATTAGTCAATTAGTCACAGGCGCTCCCCTGTCTGAGGGCCGCAGGTGCTCCTGCCAGCTCCCAGCCTTCCGCGTTCCGAAGGCACTCGGTGAAAAATGAGGCTGTTTGTGATCCAAACTGACCCCCATTTATATAACCCTCAGCTAAACAGAGAAACCCCAGGGCATTCCAATACCCCGCTGCATGAAAGTGCTGCCGTGGAGACGAGCTGGACAGTTATTTTTTTTTATTTATTTGGCGTCCAACATGGGGCTGAGCATACGCAATTCCCACCGCAGTTCGGAATTGCCGAACGTCTGCAATGGCAGCTGTGTTTATGCGTAAACTTCCTTGTGAGGTTTTTTTCAAAATAATCTACCGATTAGGGTATGTACCGAAACTAACTAACAACAGCAAGTGTGTTCGTTCGCCCTTAAATACTTAAATGCATTTATTCATGCACTTGATATTTGACATAGAGTACAGTGTGGTTTTTAATCATAAGGATAGGCCCAGAAAAATATATAAATAACCTCCAAAATGCAAAGTTCCTCTCCATGCAGTGAATCACGGTGTGCTTCAGGTGATGAAACTGACGCAGGGAAACAATTAACCACCTCTCTGTCCCTAATTAACATCTATTGATCATTTAATCAGCGAACGGGCACAGAAACCTTTGGGAATAAACAGGAGGCAGGAACGGGGGGGGGGGGGGGGGGCCTTATTTGCTATGTGCCGGCGCACCGGAAGGTTCTGGAACATCCTGAGGAGCCGCACTGGAAGCGTTTGCATGGAGTTACTGTGTGAACGTGAGCGGGAGAGTTACCGCAGAAGTGAGTCACCCATCGGAGAGATCGCTCCAGGTGTCTGTGTTAGCGCGGCTCTGCAGACTTTATGAGTAAGAGAAAGCACTTTTTACTCTCTTCCCCTGGGGGATTTCCATGCTGCATGAGGTCCTGCCATTTTGGGGGTGTTTCAGTGTTATATCAAAGCCATTATCTGTCGGTTGTTCGGCAACATTTAGCCATCTGTCCCATTTTGCATCATCACTTTTAATCGCTTTATCGCTTGCTAAAAAAGCAGTTTAATTTTTCAAAAGGTGAAATGTGAGCAAATACTAAAGCCCTTTTTCTGGGTGTGTGTGTGAGCAGGCTTTATGGAGTGAAGCCTGTGCCCTGGGAGGGATTAAGGTTAAGGGTGTGTGCATGTGTGTGTGTGTGTGCGCGCTTGTGTGTGTGTGTGTATGTGTGTGTGTGTGTGTGTGTGTGTGTACGTGTGTGTGTGTGTGTGTGTGTGTGTGTGAGAGGGAGAGCAGACGTTGTGGAGTGCAGCCTGTGCTCTGGGAGGGTATTAAGGGTAAGGGTGCGTGTGTGTGTGTGTGTGTGTGTGTGTGTGAGAGAGAGAGAGCAGACGTTGTGGAGTGCAGCCTGTGCTCTGGGAGGGTATTAAGGGTAAGTGTGTGTCTGTGCCGTGTTTCACCTGAAGCGAATTGTTCAGATGGCTGTGGTGGTTCTCTGAGCAGAACTAATGGCGGGGCTGGGGGAGGGCGTGAGGGGAGAGGGGGGCAGGCCGTGTGCCAGTCTACCCGCCATCTGGACCGGGGCCCTGCTGGGCCTCGGGCGTACGTCATTCACCAAGAGAGGGAGAGAGAGCGGAGAAAGTGAAAAAGGCTTGCAGGCGTTCTGAGCCGGGCGTAGCGCGGGATGCTGTATTTCTCCCAGGCCTCTGTATGACTGTGGCTACGTTATGCGTGATGAGAAACGGCGGGGAGAGGAGAGGAGGCCGCGGGGGACGGCACGCTGGGCGCTCGGCGGAGGCAGAAAGATGAAGTACCCTCCACGGAACGGGAGGCCAGCCCGTGACGGACGAGCCTCCTGGGAGGGGAGGCGGGGCTGGGGGGCACGCATTAGCGAATGCTCCCTCTGACGGGTCAGTGTCTTATCTCCCCCACCTTCCCCCCCTCGCAGCGGACAGCCCATCCCCCGTGTGGAGTACACGCCGGAGGAGGTGAAGACGTGGGGCGTGGTGTTTCGCGAGCTCACCAAGCTCTACCCCACCCACGCCTGCCGCGAGTACCTGAAGAACCTCCCCCTCCTCTCAAAGCATTGTGGGTACCGGGAGGACAACATCCCCCAGCTGGAGGACGTGTCAGTCTTCCTCAGAGGTAAACGCTCGTCGAACGCACTTCACTAGTGTGACACCCAGGCCTCCAATCAACCCTAAACCGGTCACACGCATGTGGCACCTATCCCTGTTTACACACTGTCCCGCCCGCCTCCACATCCCTTTCGGCCATTTTGAGCCCTGCAGAATAGTTCTAATCAGTGTCCTTTGCCTACACCGCCTTTGTGCTTGGCCATAGGCCCTCAGAAGCACCATTGGGTGTTGCCTAGCAATCCACGTTCAGTCCGTATCTCACCCTTTTGTGTGCTGGGTGGACATTTCGCACTTTGCGCTGCACTGCTAGTCCGCGCGCCCGCGGTGTGATGTCCGGTCCGGTCCCGTGTCCGGACTCTGGAGGTTGAGAGGAGCCGGGGGCCAGGGCTGGAGCGCGGCTGGAGCGCGGCTCTGTCAGAGTGTTTGTGTTTGTGTTCGCTGCTCTGCCGCGGCGTCACGGGCCATCGGGCCGAACGAGGCCTCTGAAACCTCCCCGGCGATTAGCAGACCAAGCCTGAGCGCTTCAGGGCGCAAAATAAAACATCAGAAAAACAAACAGGAGGAAAGAGAGCACAGATGGGACCCCTCTGGTGCTTCTCTCGCTGCAGCCCAGCCTGGGCAGAGCCGATGTCCTCTAACGTCTAAACGAGGACCGCGCTTTCCAGAAAGTTCTGCTAATCACGCCCCCTCACTGCAGTTTGGAGACCCCTCCCTCTCTCTGTCAGAGCGCTCAGGAGAGGCAGCGAGAGCGTCTGAGGGTCTCATGGGCCGAAGGAGGGAAACGGGTCTGCATGCTCGCTGGAAAATAAGAGAGGGAGAGAGAAAAGAAACAGAAGTGATTTCGGAAAGTCTTTTGGGCGAGTGATTCTGGTCTCTGGCCCGGGGTGGTGTTGACAGCGGTCTCCATGGCGAGGAGGTAATGGCGGAACAGGCGAGTCCTGTGCAGGGCAGTGAAACGCTCTGCTCGCTGCCCCACGGGCTCCTGCAGAAGCGCTCCCTCTCTCTCTCTCTCTCTCTCTCTCTCTCTCTCTCCCTCTCTCTCTCCCTCCCCGTTTCTCTCTCTCTCTCTCTCTCTCTCTCTCTCTCTCTCTCTCTCTCTCTCTCTCTCTCTCTCTCTCTCTCTCTCTCTCTCTCTCTCTCTCTCTCTCTCTCTCTCTCTCTCTCTTCCTCCCCCTTTCTCTCTCTCTCTCTCTCTCTCTCTTCCTCCCCCTTTCTCTCTCTCTCTCTCTCTCCCTCCCTCTCCCTACCCCTTTCTCTCCCTCTCTCTCTCTCTCTCTCTCTCTCTCTTTCTCTCCCTCTCCCTACCCCTCTCTCTCTCTCTTCCCCTCTCTCTCTCCCCTTCTCTCCCCCCCCCCCCTCTCTCTCTCTCTCTCTCTCTCTCTCTCTCTCTTCCCCTCTCCCAGCAGCCTCTCTCTCTCCCCCCCCCCCCAGCAGCCGTGCGATGGCAGGATTACACGCTCAGTTCTGCTCCATAAAGTCTGGGGTAGCGAGGCGCAGCACTCTGCCGGGGCGCAGACGCGGGGTCCTGATTGAGATTGGCTCTGCCAGGGCTTCGGCTCCGCGGCGCTCAATAGAGTCTGATTCCTGCCTGCCTGAGGTCCGGAGGGCTGGGCGGCTCTCTGAGGCGCGGGGGAGGGAGGCGCATTGTGCCCAATGACTCTGCGAGCTGGAAGCCGGCCTCTAGTTCCCAGGGATCACCGAAATCTGTGTGAAATAGCCGGCTTTGAAAAACGTGCCGTTTGACTTTATTTTATTCGGTCTGCGTGTGTGTCGGCATGACAATGTGCACATACACATGTGTGTCCGTGCGTGCCTGTGCATGTCTCCTGTGTGTTAGAGAGAGACATCGAGTAGCGGCATTCATTTCTGGCAAACCTCTGCACGACTGTGTCTTGGCATTTGGACAGTTACCCACTGCACAATTTGATTTGAGAATTCACATCAAGTGCTATATTTGGAGGATGTTTCACATGAAAAATGAATTAAAGCCCAGATCTGCTTTGCTGTAATTGAGGTAGTGCAGGTACAGACTGGGCAGGGTTGGTTTCCCTTGGCTCAAGTCTTTCTGACTGCTTCCATTTACCCATAAGCCCTGGTTTACCAACTGGGCTGCCAGCTGCTCGGATGTTGAAAGATTGCCCCGCCAACATTGCAGAGACTAAACTTCTACGCTGCGTGATTCTCGTTAAGGCTCTCCTTCTTAATTATTGCTTTTAAATTCATACTCCCCCCCCCCCCCCCAATTAGTCCTATTTGAATCCTCCATTTTAGATGCAGAACTGTGGGGCTTCTCCTTGATTTGAGAGCACTGGCGTGCCTGTGGCTGTTCTGCGATGGCGGCTCGCAGAGACATAGCCGTTGTCTTAGAAAGCTGAGATACGGTGCTCAGCGGCCCTTCATGTCTTAGAAAGCTGAGATACGGTGCTCAGCGGCCCTTCATGTCTTAGAAAGCTGAGATACGGTGCTCAGCGGCCCTTCATGTCTTAGAAAGCTGAGATACGGTGCTCAGCGGCCCTTCATGTCTTAGAAAGCTGAGATGCGGTGCTCAGCGGCCCTTCATGTCTTAGAAAGCTGAGATACGGTGCTCAGCGGCCCTTCAGGTCTTAGAAAGCTGAGATACGGTGCTCAGCGGCCCTTCAGGTCTTAGAAAGCTGAGATACGGTGCTCAGCGGCCCTTCATGTCTTAGAAAGCTGAGATACGGTGCTCAGTGGCCCTTCAGGTCTTAGAAAGCTGAGATACGGTGCTCAGCGGCCCTTCAGGTCTTAGAAAGCTGAGATACGGTGCTCAGCGGCCCTTCAGGTCTTAGAAAGCTGAGATACGGTGCTCAGCGGCCCTTCAGGTCTTAGAAAGCTGAGATACGGTGCTCAGTGGCCCTTCAGGTCTTAGAAAGCTGAGATACGGTGCTCAGCGGCCCTTCATGTCTTAGAAAGCTGAGATACGGTGCTCAGCGGCCCTTCATGTCTTAGAAAGCTGAGATACGGTGCTCAGTGGCCCTTCATGTCTTAGAAAGCTGAGATACGGTGCTCAGCGGCCCTTCAGGTCTTAGAAAGCTGAGATACGGTGCTCAGCGGCCCTTCATGTCTTAGAAAGCTGAGATACGGTGCTCAGCGGCCCTTCAGGTCTTAGAAAGCTGAGATACGGTGCTCAGCGGCCCTTCATGTCTTAGAAAGCTGAGATACGGTGCTCAGCGGCCCTTCATGTCTTAGAAAGCTGAGATACGGTGCTCAGCGGCCCTTCATGTCTTAGAAAGCTGAGATACGGTGCTCAGCGGCCCTTCAGGTCTTAGAAAGCTGAGATACGGTGCTCAGTGGCCCTTCAGGTCTTAGAAAGCTGAGATACGGTGCTCAGCGGCCCTTCAGGTCTTAGAAAGCTGAGATACGGTGCTCAGCGGCCCTTCATGTCTTAGAAAGCTGAGATACGGTGCTCAGCGGCCCTTCAGGTCTTAGAAAGCTGAGATACGGTGCTCAGTGGCCCTTCAGGTCTTAGAAAGCTGAGATACGGTGCTCAGCGGCCCTTCATGTCTTAGAAAGCTGAGATACGGTGCTCAGTGACCCTTCATGTCTTAGAAAGCTGAGATACGGTGCTCAGCGGCTCTTCATGTCTTAGAAAGCTGAGATACGGTGCTCAGCGGCTCTTCATTTGAGCAGCAGACAGGGCTCCAGGAGAGGGTCAATAAGCGCCCGGCGGGGCTCGAGGGGGTGCTGGGCAGCGGGGGAATTTACTGCAGGGGGGTCGCTTCCTTCTTTTCCAGAGCTTCAGAGCCTTTGCATTTTTATTGGGTGAAAATGTAATAAAGTACGGCCTGAATTGGAGAACGCTAAATAATTTAGATATGTAAAGTAATCCATTATGTGTATATATTTATATATATATAGTGCGTCCAGGTGCTCTTTACGATGGTTTAACTGCAGTAGCCTGGTTTTCCCCTCCGTCCGTTTCCATGCTGAAGGATGTGCGAGCCGTTCAGCAGGCAGATGTGGCAGGCTGGCTGCAGCCGGAGGCGTGCCTGTGAAACGCAGGGCTCCTCAGACACACGTAACCCAGCGTAATTGCGCTGTGCCGGGTGGGCTGCAGCGGCTGCGCTCTCCCGCTCTGGGTCTCCCGGGCCCCCGGACTGAAGTGGCGGCCCCGAGGAGGTCGCCGCGGAGACCGCCGTGCCATGCCCGTTATTTATCCCCCCTGTCCAAAAACAGCGCACGCACCTCGGGCGGCGGCCACGCCCGTCACGGACATGGACTCTTTTTTTTAATCACTGAGGGGGTGAACTTACTGCTCTGTGGTGTCCATTTTTGGTCCGCCCCTGGCCCCCCCAGTGGTGTCCAATCAGAAGAGAGATGGGGCCAATTTCCCGCACAAAAGAAAACTGAGTGGTTACATTATCGAGTAGAGCTTGTCAGAGGAGAGTAAAAACCTGTAATTCTCTCTTAGTATCGGGAGTATATGACAGGCTAAAGAAAAGGCTAATTCTATGCCTTCCACCCCCCACGTTCTGCTCAAGGTGTGCATAATATGTACTGAATCACATGTACATGTCACTTTGCACACTCCCTAATTATGAGCAGAGCTGGTGGATATGTTTGGACAGTCCAAATAAGGAGGAAAGGGGCGGGACGAGCATTCAAAGCTTCACCCATGGAAACCGTAATGGATTTGAACCTGCAGCTCCCTGCGGCTTACTCTGGCCTCACGCTGTGCGTTGGCGCTCGGTACAACCCTAACTGGGGCACTAGTTTGCCCGGTTACATCTGTGCTCGTGATTCTCATCGAACGAACCGTTCGTTACAATCTCCCCCTGAATTAATTATGAGCAGCACCGCAGGAAACATTTGAGATTAAAAAAAAGAAAAAAAGCCTGGCAAGCATATTTGAGTCTCGCAGAGTGAGAATAGCAGCAGCCTGCTCGGCAGCCATGAGGAGCTCTGTGGAGGTGCTGATAGTGTCAGGCTCAGCATGGGCTGTTCCAGTGTGGTGCCATGGGGGGGGGGGTGTGTCGAACCCATTCGCTACAGCCACTCTGACCGTCCCTTCAGCCTCCTCCCCTCCACCAGCCCAAACCAGCTCCCAGCATGCACCTCTCCTTCCTGCCATGCCTGTCTGACTTTCTCCAGCTGTGCACCGCCATAACCAACCCCCCCCCACACCACTCTTCCCACCGTTCCCTGGTTCCTCCCTTTCCCGCCCCCGGCTCCGCCCCGCCTGTCCCACCGGCACCCCCTGGTGTTAGCTCTGCGTCATCTCCATGAGCGTTGGCGGTTCACCGGGCCCCAGAATACCCCTGTTCATAACGGAAGGCTTCCTCTGTGCCGTTCCATTAGTACCCACTGTGCGATGTGTCTGTTTCTCTGAGCTCCACCTGTTTGCTCGTTAATGCGCGCTGTCTGGCTCTCCCCATTCAGACGCAGGCCGGGCGGTCTGTGCAGAGCCCGGCTCGCTTTTGTCCTGCTCTGCCCATCGATCGGTGCGCACCGCCGGTTAATGCGGGAGGCGAAAGTTTAACGGCAAAGCCGAATCGCCCGTTTTGATCTTTCGGCGAAAAGAACCGTACGTGTCAGAATCCGCCGGCCCATTCACGTTTTGAGCTGGGCATTCCGGTGGGAAAGGAGCTGGGCCGCTGGTTATTAAACAGCTATTCCTGGTCGCTGCTCTTTCGCCGCTCTTTGGATTCGGCGATGGATCGATCGCTCGTGTTCCACAGCGGGCTCGGGCCGGGCGCTGTCGGGGGAGCCTCAGAGCGCATCGTGAGGGAAGCGGTGTTAAATGTGAAACGAAATCAAGGATTCGTGACTCAAACTCGAGCAGGGAAGAGTCCCCTGGGATTGGTTACATTACTCAAACCGCGCGGCTCTGCAGAGGAGCAGAGGGGGGGGGGAGGGGGGGGGGGATGCCTTCATGCGACGTCTTGCTGTTATGTATGGTGTAGATGTAAATTTTATATGCGCCTGAGCAGGCCCAGAATGGCGGTAAATGAAGGCGGAGCCGTGCTGAGGTTATTTACGCACCCCTGCCGTGGGTAAAGCCGTGGTTCCCATGGGCGCGGCCGGGGGACTCGCCCCTCTGGTGGCCCGTTAGTTCCGGCAGCCCAGTTCGGCCTGACGCGTGGGAGAGGGACAGGGCGGGGCGGGGCTTTAACCCTGTGCTTCTGCAGGGGGCTGCCTGTGCCCGTTCCCTGTGCCTGCTCCCTGTACCTGCCCTCTGTGCTCATTCCCTGTGCCCACTTCCTGTGCCAGCTCCCTGTGCCTGCTCTCTGTGCCCACAGCGTGGAGGAGGCCCGCAGACCCCCTGCAGAGGCGGGCTGGGGCTGGAGTGGCAGTCTGAACCCTGCTGATTAAGTGTCTGAGGACGGGCAGCTGCAGCCGCTCTGCTGTTATTGCAGAGCAGACAGACAGGCTGCTGAATAATGCAGAGCCGGGCTGTAATTACGCTGTGGGGTGTCAGGATGGCACTCTCAGAGCGCAGCCTGCGCGGGCGAACCCACATGAACCCACGGCCCGTTTGTTTTGTGTTTTGTTCCCCCCCCCCCCCCCCCCAGAGAGGTCCGGCTTCTCGGTGAGGCCCGTGGCGGGGTACCTGTCGCCCCGGGACTTTTTGGCGGGGCTGGCGTACCGCGTGTTCAACTGCACCCAGTACGTGCGGCACAGCACCGACCCGCTCTACACGCCTGAGCCGTGAGTACCCGCAGCGCGGCTGTGCCACCAGCTGGCCACGGAAACACATCAGCTCACCATTCACTAGAATAACAGATCAGCTCACATTCACCACTAACAGATCAGCTCACCATTCACTAGAATAACAGATCAGCTCACCATTCACCACTAACAGATCAGCTCACATTCACCACTAACAGATCAGCTCACCATTCACTAGAATAACAGATCAGCTCACATTCACCAGAGTAACAGATCAGCTCACCATTCACCACTAACAGATCAGCTCACATTCACCAGAGTAACACATCAGCTTGCCATTCACCAGAGTAACACATCAGCTCACCATTCACCACTAACAGATCAGCTCACCATTCACCAGAATAACACATCAGCTCACCATTCACCACTAACAGATCAGCTCACCATTCACTAGAATAACAGATCAGCTCACCATTCACCACTAACAGATCAGCTCACATTCACCAGAGTAACACATCAGCTTGCCATTCACCATGGAAACAGATCAGCTCACCATTCACCATATATATACATATACCGTTTATATATTACTTGGTTTGAGTGTGCGTATGTGTGCGTGTTTGTGTTCGTCTGGTTACCTGTGTGCAGGTAAATATGTGTGTATGTGTGAGCAGTGCTGAGCTTTTGAGCCTGACATTGAGGTGTAATGTTTAAATGCTCTCCAAACACAAGTATTAATGCAGTGTCTGTGCACATTACCACTCCATACAGGGTGCTGGCACCAGAATCCTAAACACGTAAAAGAAACATCTCCATGAATTTGAAATCGATGCCATTCAAGCACAAAACTCCCATAAAACAATGTACTGAGCTAAATAAGAGTTATTACCCCTCCAAAGTTCTAATAATGAAATGCTGATTAAAATTAAATGTACATAACATTAAATCTTGTCCAGTCCTTGCAATTCATTAACCATGAACCCCTTTTAATGTGGGTTCCTTCTATTTAAATATTAATTTATTGAGTAGTTTCCCTTGGGACTTTGACATAAGCAATGCCTGCAGAAAACAATACCTGTACCTGAGTTCACACATTTGTCATTTTTGAGAACGACACAAAACTGAAGGGATATTGAATATGTATAGAAATACAGATCTAATTTAATGGCAGTTGACTTTTATTTTACCCTGGGTATATTACATGAATGACTGTGGTTTAAGATACACACCATTTCTAGCTTTAATCTGTTGTCTACATTAGATTTTTATTAGTGCTTCTTGAATGATTTTTGCAAACCACCTTTCATCATAATGCAGCGCTGGTTCGCAGTAGTATTTTGTTTAATCCAGCTTGCCTTCGTGAATTTCTCCTCCTCATATGTTTTTTTGTGGTTTCTCCTTTCCTCGACACCCTCCCCCTTCCCCGCACCCAGAGAGCCCGGTTGCCTGACTGGCGGTTCCTCTCGCTGATGTTTTGTTTATTTAACACGTCAGAGCAGAGTGTCTCCCGCGTGTGTTCCCTGCTGTCTAGGTCCCGTAGACAGCTTTGTTTGAAGAAGCGCATCCGTGACACATTTCTTAAAACGGAAACATCCGCCTAGAAAAAGATATTTAGGTGGTTAATAGCATAACACTTGTTAAATGGAATTTGGCTGTTTCAGCCACAGACTGCGGTTTTTTAAAACAAATGTTTCTATTTGTAGTTTCTTTTATTATTTGCATGCCCTTTTGATTTCATAGCAGATAATATTATGCAGGGAAAATGTTAATGCACTGTGTTTATAGCAGCTTTCACCATCTCAACGTGCTTTGAGAGTGGAGGAGGATGAACTGCACCGTCAGGGTGCAGAACCCACTTGGGTGATGCACGCACTGCGGCCATTTTGGGGCGGGGCTACAGTGACGCTGACGGGGTGCGTCTGATCTGCTCGCAGGGACACGTGCCACGAGCTGCTGGGCCACGTGCCGCTCCTGGCGGACCCCAAGTTCGCCCAGTTCTCCCAGGAGATCGGCCTGGCGTCGCTGGGCGCCTCCGACGAGGACGTGCAGAAGCTGGCCACGGTGAGAGCCGCCGTGTGCACCGCCCTGTGCACAGCTTTACACAGCTTTACACAGGTTTACACAGCTTTACACAGCTTAACACAGCTTTACACAGCTTTACACAGCTTTACACAGCTTTACACAGGTTTATGACTGTGCTGCATAGCAGTGTCCCCTCTGCGTTCTGAGCCAGTGTTGCTTAATCACCCCGACTCCACGCGGCGGGGAAAGTCCGCATATCAAACCTTATTTGGGAAAGGTTGTTTTTATCGAATAGCTGTCATATCCCATTCCATATCCGTCGCCCGGATTTAGTCACGCAGCTAGAGCAACAGGATCTAATCTGAAGAAATAAAATGTGTCATTGGTCCCGCGGCCCTAAATTTACCCACAATCCTTTTGTTTCCGAATCCCTAATGTGTTGAGCTGCACAGATAAAGATCTTGAAAGCCACCGGAACCGAGAATTTTTATGACAGTTGAAAATGTAGCCAGGGATTGTATCAAAAGGGCAGTGTTTTTTTATTTCTTTTTCTTAAGACACAGCAGCAGTGAGAGGGAACCGCTAGATCCCCTTTGGCTTCTGTCAAAACGGGGAAACGGCCTGTTTGATAAGAGGGCTAATACCAGCACAGGCTCTGCCCACAGACAGGCTGCAGCTGAAACAATCATCCTCCATCAGCACCAGGGCATGTTCAGTCTAACCTCAGCGTGCTTTGAGTCCCCAATCTCCGCTAGCTTTGCCTTGCTTTGTGCTTGTAGATTTTAAACAAAAACTCCATATCTGAGTTTTTTTTTAAGAACTTATCTGTGATTTTAAGAATTTTGACATGCCTTGTAGAATGAAATGATGCTTGGGAGAGGTTCAGCCTCAGTACTGCTTTTACCTAGAGCAAAGGCGACGCTGATATCGATTTAAACACAGTCCCGAGATCCGAACACTGTCCTGGATTCAAGTTGAGAAACAAAATTTCCATTAGCAAACAATAAAATGATCTAAAATTTTACTCTTAGGGATCTTACATTGGTATGCTGATCCCGGCATAGACAACAACGCTGAGCTATCTGTAGTCATTCATTTCCATACAAAAATACCTCAAAATGACACTCAGTGATGCATAAACAGTCCTGATTTGTACCACAAACACTAACTGTCACAATACATCATAATAAGAAATAGAACACACAGTACGTGTCCCAGAACTTCAGCATGGTTTCAAGGAACTGTTCATGGAACATTTCTGAATGTGAATTCTATATAAAAGTGTTCAAAGTAACAGTACCATTAATATGGCCATACTCAGTATATCATAGCATTAATGTGAATATGAATGTACTGTGGATATTGTAGCATTACTGTTAATATGAACTCACTGTGGATATCGTAGTACTACTGTTAATATGAACTCACTCACGGGACAGTGGCATTGCCGTCAGTAGGAGTGTCACAGTGCGCTGATGTTGCTATCAGTCAGACTCAGTGGGAGAGACACCTGCTGTGGAGTGGTGGGGTTGAGAGTGTCGGTTTGGGGGAGGTAACAGGCTTATCTTCATTTGGAGCTGCGTGAGTCTCCCTCTGATCTGTGGGGAGGCCCTGGCTTTGCGCCAAAGCTCCCCCGTTTCCCCGGAGACGTAGCTCAGCCCCCCCCCCCCCCCATCCACCCCCATCTCAACGGTAGGCCGGGGATAGATCGCGGCGGGCAGTACGGCTGTCCGTCTCACGAGGACCGCTCCGATTGGCTGCGCTGCGTGTTTCTCCGCCCCCCGGTGAGCCGGCATGCCTCACAGGCCGGGCTCTTCTCTGTCGATTGGACGGGCGGGCGGGGGGGGCATGGGTTCGGGGAGAACCCGCGGCGGCGGCGGCGCGGATTAATTCACTTCCTGTGGGAGAAGCTGCGCCGGGCCGATAAGATTGTTGGCGCAGCGCGGTGAAGCGGAACGCTCTTGCAGGACGCTTCGCTGGCCGCCCTGCGACCGGCTCTTTCACTTTCCCTCGCATGGAAACGCTGACCCGGCTGACCTCCCGCACGGGCTGGGAGCGGGCCGCGCGATTATGGGTTTAATAAGTATGAAAATGTGTATTCCACACCCCCTTCCCCCCCACGGCTAGCCGCGCTTCAGAAGCATTAATATCTGAATACCATAGACTTCATTGCCGCCAAAATGAGTCTCTTTGTGTTCAGACGGAAAGGCTATAATATGGTCCGATCTAATCAGGATGGAAAGCCCAAACAGGAAATAAACTTGCTTTTTTTTTGAGTGGCATCACAGCTGCTCTAGACCAATCAGATTGTCAACTCCATTGATCTTCCTGTCAGAGTTGCACCGCTGAAACTGAAAGTTATAATTGGAAGCGTCTCATGAATATTCATGAAGGGGGTTATTATGGCCAGTGACAGTGATTGCTGGTAATTGACAGGTAATGATTGCTCTGGCCTTGGGGATGCCTCCTTGTGAATATTAATGAGCTGCTGTGGTCTGGGAGTGGCCATTTTAGGTCACCAAAAGAAAATCAGTTGTGATATGTTGCAATGATACAATTCCTCAGAGCGCAACCCGGGATTTAACAGGACGAGACAGAGCAGTGGCGGTCAGATGGGCTCCGAAAGTTCAGACAAGTGTGGAACACTACGAGGCGAAAGGCGGGGAACTTCATCCCAAAATGGCAGCCCTCCACCGGAGCAGCGCTGGGACCGTGTGCCGCGCGGCTGCTCTGTATCAGAGCTGTGGAGATGGCGGATGTAGCGGCTGTGCTTGAACCGCCATCTCCGCTGTGAGCCATGTGGCTGTCTCTGTCCTCGCCACTCCAGGAAGGGGAATGTTTTAACCTGTCGCACTCAAATTCTGTGGTCTTTTCCAGGGAAATGGATTCACGGGAAAGGCCCGCTGGTTTGACCCCCTTCATATCGGCCGGATTCGGAAGGCGCTCGAGCGTCGCTCAGATTCTATGGTTTTCGAGGCCTTCTGCAGCAGACCGGGCCTTAATAGCGGGACAGGCTTTACCGTGAATCAAACTCGGAGGGACATTATCGACCCCTGTGGAATTGTGGGAAGTGACTGAATCCCATCCGTCTTTAAATTCACGTAGGGTGTGGCAGACAATTTGATGCATGCTGACTGCCCCCCCCCGCCCCCCCCACAAAACAAACAAAAAACACATTCATTATACAGAATGCCTTACTCACATGCTAAGCTCACAGGGTTGCTGTTGATATCTGGCACGGTGTGTGGAGGACTGCAAAGTCCGTCTCAGACTCAGACTGTCTGTCGGTCACTGTGCATGTCCTCTTGACCCTGAGAAGCCTTTGTTCACAAGCGCTGCTTAATTGATCCGGATGCTTAATCTCCTCGAGGCGGTTGGGCATGAGAACACTATTTCTGCAGTGTGCCTCTGTAGCCATTGTAATGGCTTGTAGAATATCCATTAGCGCATTGTGAAATATTCATTAACGCACATGAAAAACACTAATTGTTCTCGTGCAAATGCGCGTGCACTTGTATGTGTAATGCTCTCTGGAAGTACTGTACCTTTATATTACCTGCCATTACCCAATGCACATAACCTGTCTGTCGAGTAGACGCAGTAAGACTTATATTTATCCATTATTCTTTGAGAAATAATGATGTTTTTATCGCCTGAGCGAATCGTCTGAACTGCACGACTCCTGGACTTCGTCTGGGGTTTTGCGCTCGGAGGTGAAAATGTTTTGAACGATTGTCACTCCTCCACCCGCCCCCAAAACACATTATTCTCCTCCTCCCGGTCAAAGCGGGTTCAGAGACAACACGTTTCCTTTTTCCCAGCGGCCTTTAGACGAGACTGACACGGCCGGAGAGAGAGGTGAGAGAGAGAGAGAGAGAGAGAGAGAGAAACGGGCGTCTCTGCGATACGCGGCGAAACGAGAGCGCGGTTTCGTTTGAGCTCCTCTCGCAATCACGGTAAATGCCGAGCTGGTCTTCCGCGCGCGGCGTTCGGCAGATTGCCTTGTTCTCAGGAGCGAAGTGCTTTAAAGCGGCCCGTTTGACTGAGAGCTGACCCCCGATCCCTTCGGAGAGGGGGAGAGAGAGAGAGAGAGCGGAGAGCGGGGAGAGGGTCGGCGTTTGCTCTGCGAACGCGCGGTTTAATTCCTCATGAATAATGCCATTTAACTTTAAAAAGCCTTGGCGGGGAAACGCGCGATGATGAGTGCCGTCACTCGAGATGAAGGAGACTGGCGTGTGACTCACGGCTGAGCCCGAATGGCGGATGTGTGGAGTGTGTTGGTTTAGTTCAGATTAACAACCCGCATTACTGCCGCACTGAAAACACTTATTTTCCTGAGAGGCTGAAGATGGTAATTACGCACTGCAGCTTTAAACCTGTACTCTGTAAAGTGTTCATTAATGCAGATTGAATTAATGTAAAATTAATTAAAACACAAAAGCACGACATTACGAAACCTGATGGCTGAATAAATTATGTGATTAGTTATTCAATAAATGAACAAGCAGTGTAACAAATATAACAAAGTCAAAATAAAGAAAAAAGAATAGTGTGACTTGTGACTTAGGCGGAAGACTGTATATGGAATTCATAATCAGAAATGTTCCTTTAACAGTTTCTTGAAACCACGTTTGAGTTCTGGAACACGTATTGTGTGTTATATTTGTTTGTGATGTATTGTACAATTAGTGACACTTAATGTTTGTGGTAAGAAGCAGGACTGTTTATGAGTCATTGTGGATGTCATTTTGAGGTATTTTGTATGGAAATGAATGACTGCAGGTATCTCAGCATTGTTGACTATGGTGGGATCAGCATACCAAATTTAATATTCCTTAAAGTAACCGTTTTTTTTTTTTTTTTTTTGAAAATTTTGTTTCAAAACTTGCATTCAGGAAAGTGCTGAGAGGAGGAGAATGAATCCTGAACATTAGGGGAAGTCTGCTTTATGTAAAGGAACTGGCCATGTCTGATACTTAAGCGGTGCTTGCTTGGTTGCTAAGGAAGCTGCAGTGAGCCTCAGAAGCGTCCCGTCGTCGAGGCCTCTTGATTGACAGGCCGTGAAGGCTAACTGCCGAAGGTGAATGGCGGAAGGTCGGCGGGGTGGCCTAGCCGAGCGGCCGCTCTGACTCCCTGCCACTGTCTGATTTATGGCCTTCTGCTGCTCCGCTTTGCTCTCTCACCACAAAATAAAGTGAAAGAAAAGAAAGAAAAAAAAGAAATTAAACAGCGATTGATCTGAAAAGCGTTTGGGCCGGAGCCCAAGTACATACCGCCAGTTATTATGCAGAATGACCTTGAGAGCGGACGTGCGGAGTTCCCTGTTTGATGTGCGCGCGGTCGCCAGTTTGTCACCCCCGAAGGTGCTGGCGCGCAGTTGAGGGAAGATGGATGGACTCGGTCACGGGGATATTAAAAGGCTCGTTAGCTTACACAATCGCCCCGCATTAATGCTGATCCTCCAGGTGAAAATGATTCAGGGCCTGTCACGGGCTCAGAAAGCTGCACTCCCCGAGCCCGCGCGGGTCGGGTCTGCGATGCGCAGACGAGAATGAGGGAGCCTTTCTTCTCCGTTTCTCCGCCTGTCTCGCTGAAGGCTTCTGCTCCTCTGTGTCCGTAGATTGGGGTTTTTAAGAAGGTCAAACTTCGTGACCACTCGCTGCAAAGAATATGCTTTTATTTGAAGAGGTGGTGGCGAATCCTAATGAAGTTTTACAGCGTAGTTGTCAAAAAATGCCACCTAAAAAAACCCGTTATATCTTCCTGCCATAGCACAGACGTGTTATTTAAGAACTTCAAATTTGACCATTTAAAATTTGCGAAGCGCATTAATAAAAATGTAAATAGTGGCGCTTTCAGAATAACGGGTTTTGCAGCAGGACTCAGCTCCTATGGGCGTGGTGTGAATGAGCTCTTTCTGTGTGGATGTGGCCTGATGGACCGTCTTCATTACACAAGTTCTGCTCCAGGACCGGCTGTGAATATAAACACTGCAAACCCCACACAGGTCAGCCAGGCTGCGCTTTAATCCTCTTTTCCACATTTAGATTCCGTTAAGAAATTACCAGTGTGTTTTTACGGATGTATAATGCATGCAAGCTTCTGAAAGTTTTACTGCATTTTTTGCCTGCAGTTACGCATTTTTTATTAAGTTCAGTGTTTGACTTTTTCTTTCTCCAGGGTTCTTCTTCGTGAATCTTGGTTCAGTGATTCTTCTCCTTTGTACTTGTGATTGTGCGCTTCTGATATGCGGTGAACTCATTGATTTTCCCTTACGCTTGTACTCTGGGCTAATTTGAGTTAGATTTTAAGGGCTGATCAAAGCTGGCTACAACATTAAACCCCAGAACATTGATTGTTCGATCTCCTGGGTTTTGAACTGCAGTGCAGGGGGTCAGTGTTTGTACAAGTGTTTGTGTTTGTGATGTATTGGCAGTGTTTGTATGACCGTGTGTGTGTGTGATGTATAGTGTCAGCGTGTGTATGAGTGTGTGTGTGTGTGTGTGTGATGTATAGTGTCAGCGTGTGTATGAGCGTGTGTGTGTTTTGTACAGTGCGATGTATAGTGCCAGTGTTTGTATGAGTGTGTGTGTTTGTGATGTATAGTGTCAGCGTGTGTATGAGCGTGTGTGTGTGTGTGTGTGATGTATAGTGCCAGTGTTTGTATGAGTGTGTGTGTTTGTGATGTATAGTGTCAGCGTGTGTATGAGCATGTGTTTGTTTTGTACAGTGCGATGTATAGTGCCAGTGTTTGTATGAGTGTGTGTGTGATGTATATTGCCAGTGTTTGTATGAGTGTGTGTGTTTGTGGTGTATAGTGTCAGCGTGTGTATGAGCGTGTGTGTGTGTGTGTGATGCAGTGCCAGTGTTTGTATGAGTGTGTGTGTTTGTGATGTATAGTGTCAGCGTGTGTATGAGCGTGTGTGTGTGTGTGTGTGATGTATAGTGCCAGTGTTTGTATGAGTGTGTGTGTGTGATGTATAGTGCCAGTGTTTGTATGAGTGTGTGTGTGTGATGTATAGTGCCAGTGTTTGTATGAGTGTGTGTGTTTGTGATGTATAGTGTCAGCGTGTGTATGAGCGCGTGTGTGTGTGTGTGATGCAGTGCCAGTGTTTGTATGAGTGTGTGTGTTTGTGATGTATAGTGTCAGCGTGTGTATGAGCGTGTGTGTGTGTGTGTGATGCAGTGCCAGTGTTTGAGATCGCACCACAGATTGGGGAGTTCCGCCATGTTGCCTCAGATCAGGCGCTCGGGCCAAATCGGCAGCTCTGCTTACGGGCTCCAGACTTAGCGTCGCATTAAGTGTGACTTTGGAACCGTTTGGCTGATTCAGTGGATTTCAAAAGCCTCGAGCAGCGCATTCACAGTTTGTACCAGGCTTGTTCTGGAGTAGAACTGCCAATCCACATCTTTAATCATTCAAACCGCCAATCTGCACCGCCAAATTGTGTCTGTGTTTATTGTGTCAGTGCTGATTTGTACGGGTGAGATCGATAGTTACCTGTATGAAATGAGACAGGTTTGACGCAGACTTGTTGAATTGTTACTTGGTTGCATAACAGGTGGGAGGGGTCGGACGTTGGAATCGGGAGGGCGAATCGATCGGGCCCAAAAGAGCGGGGGCGGTGATTGGCGCGCCTTTCCGCCGTCCCGGCGCCCTCGCAGCCGTATTTGGGCGGGTTTGGCGCATCGGCGGGGGGGGGGGATCCCGCCAGACATTCATCACCCTAATTACAGCCACACAGATACCTCTGAGCGTTACAGCTGGGGTTCGCTGCACCTCATTACCCTCAGAGAGAGAGGAAGCAGCCCGAGCTCAAAACCAAACGGACATCGCTGTTTGCTCAGAGGCCGCAGAGAGAGGAGGAGGCAGGAGGAGGCCATCCGTTTCTCTGATGGAGGCGACCGTTTAAAAAAGGCACTTTGCGCATTGGTGACTTTAATGTTCCTGGGGAGGAGAGGGGAAAAAATCACAGTGGTTCTGTGGCTCAGCCTGTGATTTGCTGCTATGAGACGAAGGCTGTGTGTTTTCTGATGCTGTGTGTGTGTGTGCGTATGTGTGTGTGTGTGGGTGTGTGTGCACGTGTGTGTGTGTCTGTATGTGTGTGTGTGTGTGTGGTGCATGTGCATGTGTGTTTGTGTGTGTGTGTGGTGTGTTTGCGTGTGTGTGGTGCATGTGCATGTGTGTTTGTGTGTGTGTGTGGTGCATGTGCATGTGTTTTGTTCCAGTGCTACTTCTTCACCATCGAGTTCGGCCTGTGCAAGCAGGAGGGGCAGCTGAGGGCCTACGGGGCCGGCCTGCTGTCCTCCATCGGGGAGCTGAAGGTAGACCGCCCTCACACGCCTCACCCATGTCACATGACACGCACTGAGCGTGCCCAGTGGAGCCGTGACCTTGTGCTTCCTGATGCGTCCGCAGCACGCGCTGTCCGAAAAAGCCGCTGTGAAGCCGTTTGAACCCAAAACCACCTGTTACCAGGAGTGCCTCATCACCACCTTCCAGGACGTCTACTTCGTCTCCGAGAGCTTCGAGGAGGCCAAGGAGAAGATGAGGTAATTCGCCGAAGGGGGAACCCGTGGCCTTGGGGTTAAAACGGGCCAGAAAATGAACAGACTTCACACGCGATGCCTGTTCAATATTGCACGAGCGCTCGCTTTATCACAGACCCGGAGTGGACAGATGCGCTTGTGAAAATGGAGGAATAAAAGAGAGCAGGTCCCCTGGGGGGGGGGGGCGAGGCTTTTAGGCATTAATATTTAAACGCGGAGCGGCGGGGGGGCCCCTGCTCTCGGGCGCTCCGCTCTGGCGAGCGCTCGCAGTGCACCACTCGGCCCCGCCCGCCGAGCGCTCGCCCGGAGAGAGGCCAGAGCGCCGGAGAGCTCATTAGCGCTGGAGCTCTTCATCGGGGGCTGGGACGAGCTCATTTACATACCTCTCCTCCCCTCGTTACCCCGCGTCCGCCTAGCGCTTAGCGCCCCGCCGCAATTAATTGGCGGGAGGACGCCTGTTTTTCAGGGGCGGTAAATTTTAACTGCCTGCTCTCCAAACTCCGGCCTTGTTCTTTACTTAAAGAAGTGTTAGCCTGGTCTTGGTCGCCGTTTCTCCCACCTTCACTTGAGGAGGCTGATTGACATTGTGATCACATTTAAACAGGTTCAGGGGTAAACAGCCACTTGAGCCCCGGACCATGTATAACTGAAGCCCTCACCCCTCCAGTGCTTATGAATAAGCAACATTTGTCCTGAACTTTAAATTCAAATGAAATGTATGCGTTTCTAAGGTAACCAAAAAGTCGTCCAGGTAACCGCTGAAGGAATTCCAGGCCAGTGACTGTGTGAAATGAGTCCTCCTTTTCCCTCCTCCCCCACAGGGACTTTGCCAAAACCATCCAGCGGCCTTTCTCCGTGTACTACAACCCGTACACCCAGAGCGTGGACCTGCTGAAGGACACGCGGAGCATCGAGAACGTGGTGCAGGACCTGCGCAGCGACCTCACCACCGTCTGCGACGCCCTGGCCAAGATGAACAAGTACCTGGGCATTTAGCTGCCCTCCCACCCCCCCCCCCCCCACCCCCCCACCCCGCGCCCCCAGCGCCCCCGTCCCACACACGCACGCATTAGCACGCCAGGTAGCGCCACCGTGTGATCTGTCCGAACCTCATTCGTCAGGCCCCAGCAGCCAATCAGGTTGATGTATCTGTTGGAACAGTAGAGACCCAGGTGTGTTTTTTTTAGGTTTGGCAAGCGGTCCTCAGTGACGCAGCAGTTTTTCAGTGTGATAAATGTGTCCCTCAAAGTGTCTCTCCAGGGGATTGCATTGATCGAGCCTCCCACTGCCTTAATGACAATGACAAACAGAGTCCACTGCTCGGGTCTTAAGATGCGTGTACACGCCCAGCAGGCGAAAATGCTCACGTTATACCTCTTCAGCAGACGTTCACACTGATCCAACTAAGCGCTCCACCGCCAGACGTTCGTGGGAGCGCTTCTGAGGTATAAAAATAACAGGTTTAATCTGCGTATTTGAACACGTTTTGAACCACGCAAATAAAGCCAGGAGGAGGTGTGTGAGTGGGTGACACAGCGGAAAGAAGTGTGGAAGCGCTCTTTAGAAAAAGAGTTCACTCCAATTAGTTCGGCTTGAAAAAATATCACCGGGGCACACGCTTCTTATTTCGAAAAAAAGTTAAAATTGCCTTCATTATTATTGCATATTCGCTGAGGAGAGAAACCAACGTGACTGGGTCTTAAATTACATTTTAGAAAAGAGCTGTTCAACAATGGGCATGAAAGTTTCCACCAGAAGTTCAGATATTAGTTTCAGAAAGAAAGAAAAAGAATGAAAGAGAAGTGCCCTTCCTTTTTCTCCGATATTCAAACCAAATGGGGAACCGCAATGGCCAATTTCTCTGGGATCCAATCCTTTGGTCCACATTGATCCACCCTTTATTACAATATAAAATAAGAAGCCAGTCGATCCTTCAGTGTATGATTCACATTGTGAATGGCAGCAGGGCATACCCCACACACAAATCTCTGTGTGTCGTCTTTGGCAGATGGGTCCAGTGCCTCGTTTAAATACCACCGTTAATACAAGACCGCCATGGCAAAAGTCTTGAATCCCACAGACATCCTCCCCTTCATCACACCCCCAAGATGCCCTATGAGAACAGCAACTGCACTGTGTGGACCTGCCATGTTGGCCGATGGAACTAATGTAGCAGCTGCTCCACAACCCCTGTGTGCTCTCAACCCTTGTGTGCTCTCAACCCCTGTGTGCTCTCAACCTCTGTGTGCTCTCAACCCCTGTGTGCTCTCAACCCCTGTGTGCTCTCAACCCCTGTGTGCTCTCAACCCCTGTGTGCTCTCAACCCCTGTGTCCTCTCAACCCCTGTGTGCTCTCAACCCCTGTGTCCTCTCAACCTCTGTGTGTTCTCAACCCCTGTGTGCTCTCAACCCCTGTGTCCTCTCAACCTCTGTGTGTTCTCAACCCCTGTGTGCTCTCAACCCCTCTGTGCTCTCAACCCCTGTGTGCTCTCAACCCCTGTGTCCTCTCAACCCCTGTGTCCTCTCAACCCCTGTGTGCTCTCAATCCCTGTGTGCTCTCAACCCCTGTGTGCTCTCAACCCCTGTGTGCTCTCAACCCCGCCACTGTAGCTTCATTAGCTGCTCTAGTGTCGTGAATCTTTCTGCACCGAAGATGAGGGCTCAGTCAGGAGGGGGAAAAAAAGAAGTAAAAAAAAAAAAAGGAAATGTGCGTTCTGTGCTCTGTCATCGCCACTCTTCCGTCTGACAGCCGGCATCCAATCGCCTCGGCGGACGGCAGCAAACGCCGCCGTTAGCGCCGCGTCTGTCAGAACCGATTGAGCCGGCTGAGGTAGCCTGGAGCCGTAGCGGGTCTGTCATGTGATTTCGTTCCCCCCCCCCCCCCCCCCCCACAATGCACTGCTCTTCTGAAATGTCGCATATAGACAGCAGTTTCTGATTCTGTGTTTCCTTTTTGTCGATGAACACATTTTATTGTGCTTGTAAAAAATAAAATAAAAAATAAAATAAAAAATAGAGCAACTGTCACTCATGAGATGTAAGAACTTAGCCGGCCAAGCCTTCTTGAGATTTATGGTATACATATCTGTAAAGCAGTGTAATAAAAATGTGAAGTGCCGCAAAGAGTTATTCATTTACCATCAATATTTCAGATGTATTTCATGCATTTCTAAATTATAAGTCATGAGCTTCAAACCTAAACAGAACCTGTTGTTTTTTTTTTAATGCTCATCTGCTCTGTCATAATAGTAAGTTTCAAGAATCAAACAGCTCAGTTTTTTCAACCAGATTTCTATATTCAGATGCTTTTTTTAATTTGATTATTGCAAATTGGACAGTGTTCAGAAATTAGACAGTGGACGACATGAAGATCCCCAGGAAGGGCCCAGGAACACAACGTCAAAACAACTTTTATGGTCACATGACCCAGCTCTCGCATCGTTACAGCAATGGGCTTCTTGGTGGCGAATGGCATTAAGGCACTGGTTTTCACTGCAGCAGTGGGGGAACTCTAATTGGCTGTTGAGTCACCCGGTAAGGGAGGCCTTCGGCCAATCGAGTTGTCCCATGCCTCTGCCCATCTGACCAATCAGGTGCCTGTCAGCATAAGTATTATGGCCCTCAGGTACAGTGAACATGCAGGGCATAGAGGAGGACACAGGACGATGCAGGGGTGGGTGGAGTCTACATTTTACGATGAAGCATCCCAATCCGGGTCCTAAAGGTGGGTATATAAAAGAAGTTATTTTATGTACGTACATTTCTAAATGATAAATAAAGTAATTTTTGCAGGCGTGGTGCGTCCGTACTTTGCTCTTCCGCGCTCGGTTCAGAGGCGCACGCGGCACACGGCTCTCCGTCACGCCGTGCCGCTGAGCCTCAGCTGGCTGAGCGCCGTTGGCATGGAAACCGCAGGTGAGAGAGCGGGAGCGGCTGCCAGGCTGCGCGCGGCTCGATCTGGCGCGGCGGCGGCGGCGGCGGCGTTGCTTCCGAGGAGAGAATGTTGTCGGGGGCGAGGTGGGGGGAAAAATATGTTTTCGAAAAACAAAAGGTCAAAAGATTTGTGTCTGAACACGAGGCTGGAGATGGGAGCGCCGCCGCTCCACTTGAGCTGCGGACCCTGTGTGTGGAAGGCCCTCGCGGACCTCCGCTCGCGGTGTAAGTGGGGTATTTACAGTGTGAGGCTGGGCCGTTTTGCTCTCAGAGCTGAGAGAGTCCTGCCATCAGAACCGCTATCATCGCAGGGCCGTTATTTCAGGTCCTTGGAAAGCTGAGGAGTCCTGCGAACGTGGCATGCAGACGCCCAGCGAGATTTTCCCCCAGTGCATTGTGGGCCGAGTCCTCTTGCATTATTGAAGTATTCAAATATGGAAACTGGCAATGGGCATTCACAGGGAGTACGTCTTACTTTAATTCCGTAAGTAGAGAAGGACGAAATTGTGATAAATGTACGTGTTGGTATTCCTATGGGTCGTCAAAGACAGAAGCAGATAACTCGGAGGCAATCTGCTAGGACTCTCCTGCTAGTATCCTGATGACGTGTGAAAATGTTAATCCCAGTTCTTCAGCCTCTTTATTCCTCTTATTCACATTTAGTTTTGATTTATCAAATTGACCGAAACCAAAAAGCTTAACGCAGTCTTAACTCAGTTCATCCTTTCACTTGAAGTAAATTCATCAAGAATTTTGACACCATGAAGAGGGCCTGTTCGTCCCAGTGTTTTACTAGAAGCTTCTCAGCTTGCAGTCTGTGCTTACTACAGGCTGGTATGACACTGGACAGGTTATTTATAAAGCACCCTTTCATTGGCCTTATCATGACATGATGACTCACAGCAGTAGGTGAAATTCGGCATGTTCAGTGAGTGCAATTTAATGGCAGGTGTGCTGTTTGCTAACTTATGGGCTGGTAGGCTATATATAGTATGTATGTATAGCAACGTAAACATTAGCAGTTGACACTCTGACATTGTGGACATGAATACAAACTTTCATTTAGATCTGCCAGTGAGGGATAAGGTACATTAATTTATACTGTATCCAAGGCAACAGCCAGAGAGCCCTTTGCCCAACCTTTAGATCCCATACCGTGACTCCTGTTTGACCTACTCAAACCGTGGTGCACTTTATACTCAAAATACTGAAAAGAGCCTCTGGGTCCAGTGACACATGGAAGTTTATAAGATGGTAGGGCATGAATCCAGTGGGTTTTTTTTGTTGTTTTTTTAAAGTGTGTACCTTATTTTACCGCCAGACCTGACGCTCTGTGTGGGAGACGTCACCCCTCTCTAAAGGTCAAGGAAACGTGAGTTTGATCGCGGGAAAGCTGGGTGGCAGCGCAATGTGTTGAGAAACCGCCATCGTAACTGTTGCAGAAGGGGGGAGGGGGGGGGGGGGGGGGAAGGACAAGTTTTCACAAGCTTTCCTGCGGTAGTGAGCCGCGCCTGTTAAACAGGCCTTCGCAATGAAATGGCGCTTATGTCGGAAACGGCCGCATTTCTCAGCCCGAGATTCGCAGGCGCTGACACTGGCAGCTGGGGGGTCAGTGAGCTGTGTCCGGCACCTGCCGCCTGTGTGCCCCCCCAAGCGCCCCCCCCCCCTCCTCCCAGGGCACAGCTGCATCGCCCGCTCAGTGTGCACGTTGGCGGTAACTGGGCGTACGTGCGCTGCAGTGGGGGGGGGAGGTTTCGAGGGGCAGTCGGCTCTTGCGAGGTGAGGAAGAGAGATGATGCAGCCGCCGCTCTTACCGCCATCGCGCTGCCGTGCCGGGCGATGATTTATCAGAGTGCTCAGAGCCGCCAATTAGAGAGCGGACGAGGGGATCCGCTATGCTCCTCCCCCCTGATGTTTCTCCACAGTCACCTGACAGGTGTGATCCGTCAGAGCTGCACGGTAACTGTCAATCAAAAGTAGAGACCCGGAGAGAGATTATGGAGCTGTGACTGGATGGATGGAACCAAAGTGTGTCAGACAAATTTTGAATTAATTTCTTTCTTCTCCTTTTCGCTGTTGGTATGTCGATTAGATGGAATCAAAATGGCCGCCATGTTCTCTGGGCAATGATCCAGACCCTTCTGCGTGATCTTTGCAGAAACGATCGTATTTATACACTAATTAAAACTGTCAGGATCGCGGAAACCCGATTCGCTGCTGTGAGAATAGGGGGACGGCAGTGCTGGCGAAGTGCGATCCAGTTACCCTGCCACGGAGGCATGTGAGGGGTTACAGGCTGCTCTTAAAACAATATGCTTTGCTGTGAGTTTTTTAAAAACGTCTCAAAATCGGTCCTCCCTCGCTTTTATTTATTTAGCAGTCCCAAGGCGCCGTCGTGCTCGCTAATCTAAAGATAAACTCGGAGTGTGAAAAGAGAGCCAGAATTGGGGAGGCGTACGTAGGCCCACATCGCACCCAAACCCCCACGGATTCAACCTTTTGTTTCGAGGTACTTGGCAAAATAAGCTTTCATTTGACGCAACCAGGGTTTTTTTTTGCGATTATGGTAAACATAATTTGGAGTTAATTTGTTTTCAGTAGAGTAATGAAGGAAGAAAAAGCAGGCCTACTGAGCAGCGTTTTTTTCCCCCGCCAGGTGCGCGTTGAATGGCGCAAATCACCGGGCGGGCGCAGCGAATCAGCACGCGGCGTGCCGCTAAACCCCGCCGTACATCGGGTGTGAAGGTTGAGTGACTTAACGTCGCTCGGCGTGATGGGGATTCCAGCTCCCCTCGTTTATCCGGGTCGAGAGCGAAACCGCTAAGCCCGCGCTTAACCAGACAGATACGACCTGACGTGACATGCCGGCGTTCGGGGGGGGGAGGGGGGAGAGGGGGCGTATGGGGGGGGGCGAGCTGGGAGTAATGGGGAAACGAGCCCTGCTTTCTGATTGATTATAATCCGTCTTTAACAGCCCTCTCTTCTTTATGAATGCGTTTCCCCGGCGACCGGCCCGGACCAACAGATTGATCAGTTACAGTAATCCTCCCGGGCGTAGTGAGGGCCGCGCTGTCGCGATCTGAGTTACAGCGCTGATCATTCGCGGTAACTCGGCGACGGTAACACGGGGGAAATGGAGTTTGTTCGTCTCCGAGCGCGTTTGCTAGTGCTTCAGTGGACGGGAGGAAATGGCTTTGACCAGGCAAGGTGCCATCTTTACTGTGGCCATTTAACCAGGTATCTCAACTCCTTCCCGGTGGCATTTTCGCTATCATTAAACAGCATGCCAAAACAGAATATATACTTTTGTCTTAACTTTACATTGCAGGATATGGTTTGAATATTAATACATAATTTTTTAAATGTGCCAGACCATAATGTTACGGCCGGGTTGTGATGGAAACGGCTGTTCACCTGGCGGCGTACGGTAATGAAAATATAACAGGAAGTGAGGCGGGATTAAAGGATGCATTAAATCCCCCCCCCCCCCCCCCCCCGCGCTTAATTTCCCACTTTATTCTCTTTTTGTTCTTTGCCCCCGCGAGTAATGACGCGATGTGGAAATCGTCCGCGATAACGGAAAAAAAAGGCACTGATGGATGACTGCATTACACGTATCATTTTACAAATCAGGATTATAAAAACACCGAATCCCTTCGAACCGGAGCCCTCTGAAGGAAGACCAGCGCTGCGGTGAATCCCAAAGAGCCCCAGCTCCAGACATAAGAGACTGAATTCCATTAATCACGCAAGCCCCCGCTTCAGAACAACAGCGTTTTCACCTGAACGGAGGATTGTGGGGGAAACTCCAAACGGGCCTGAAGAAGTTATGTTACAGCTTGTGCCACCGACTGGAGTTTCCCTTCAACTAGTCGAGCACAGAGTAGCCAATTTCTCAAGCAGTAATTAATCCATCCCTGTCCTACCTGTAGGTTATATTGGCTTTTGAATACATTGATTAGGCAGAGGAGATGCATTCGTGGGGGGAATCTCATTTTCCCACCTAGTCCACTTTGTGTTCGGCTGTGATTGCCAGAGATAAATCAATTCACAGAGAGGTAGCGGCTGCCTCAGCCTGTTTAAAGCACTGGGTCTGAGTACATGCGTCACACGGCTTGGTAGTGGATCCTGGCTACTTTCCTCCGTATTTATGCCTTTTTGGCACTCCCACCTCCACCCCAGAATCCACCTGTGGGCTCTGCTTCTCATAAGATCCCCATGTGGGTGGGGGGGTGTAGTGGTCACTCCCTGTTACCATTTTCGCTGATCTGTGCAAACAGGAAGTGATAGGAGGCAGAGCCTTTAAGCCAAAGCTGCATTCACGCTGAACCTCAATAAATATAGTTTAATTCATATTGTGAGTTGTCTGACTGAAATGAGGAAAACAATACTCTGCTGACAATAAATCAATAAATCTGTGGTCATAGAGGCCAGTCCCCTCTGAAGTGAATACTTGAGCTTTGTTCAGTTTGTTGAAGAGCTGTAGACCCTTTCCTAGGCTGTTCAGAGCAAAATAAAACTTTTAAATCTGGAATCCCTTTGATTTTCACCTGGGATTTGTGCAATACTGGTCTGTGAGCATACCACAGCTAGACGCTGGGGCTTGTTTCAAACCCGAGCCATATGGACACGTTCAATTGCAAGGCTAGGCCCAGCCAGGCGGGTTTGCAAACGAGTTCCACGGGAAAAAACATTTTTGGCTGAAGCATTTTCTCTCCACGCTCTTCGTGGTAGGTGGAGAATTGCATTTTTGAATTCTCAGAAAAGTCCATTGAAAGTCGTACGAGAAGTTGTGCAGAAGTTGTACTATTGTACTATTGCTGCTTGAATAGCAAGTTCCAGTAGTAGTAATTTCTTATTTAGTTCCACCAGTGCTCATGGGTTGGAGTTAAGAACTTTTGGCGCAGAAGTAAGAGGTAATTGCTTTTTTTTTTTTTTTTTGCACTGGTAAGCCAAATTATTTTTGCTCAGTTAAACAATTAATGAATCAGAAGGCAGAAGAATGCTTGTAATTGCACGCAAAGCTGTATTTGAATCGCTTTAAGTTCCAGGCATTCAGAAATGAGCTTTTTGTCGGGACATAAATGTGAACCAGCGGCACTGTTCTTGGACCCAGACGCACAGAGCAGAGTGTGCACAACGGCTTTGGCCGTGACTCTCCTATTTTATGAGTTTATTCTTCCCGAAGGTCCCGTTTTTTTTGAACAAAACAATCAATCTGTCTTCCCGGAGCTCAACGCTGGAGTTTACAATACAGTACTCTGTCACGGGAGGCAGATTTCCATTCTACGAGCTGTGGTCCGGGCCAGACCAAAAAAAAATACAGCAAATGCACATTTTGTTTCCATGCGCAGATATGGAGAATTAAACAAATTTCGCGCAACCTTTTTGTCCCTAAATCAGGCAAGCGTCAGATGGCCGTAGGTTAGAGTTTGAAGGCCGTGTGTGAAAGGCTTTTAGATGGGGCTGCGTTGTTCCTGCGCCCGTGGCTCTGACTGATGTCATCCGTCTTTGTGTGAGGTCATCTTCTCAGGCTCTCAGGAAAGCCATTGGCTCGCTAATATATTTGATTGACAGCAAGGTCCTTGTGCTGAGAGCGCTTTCAGCCGACGCTCATTGTGGTTAATGTAGTCCAAGGACGAGCGTGTCTGCTCGGGTTACTGCAGAGCTGGTTTTGAGTTTTTTTTAAAAAGATCTGATTCTTATTTCAAATCGGGCATCGCAGCATATCATGGTTCCTTCTTCCGAAGTGTCAAAACGTGCGTTTCGGCTAAATCGCAAACTGTGTTTCAATTACGCCTCAAACCGCAAACATACACTCTCCTGGCAGTCGCCCGAGCTCCGCAATTAACCACAGCTTGAGATTACGTCGCCTACAGTAAGCGTAGCGCGTTTGGCAGGACAAATTACAACAAATCACGAGTACAAATTGCGATTTGCAAACGGGGAACGCTTTTGACAAGAAAACACGCTTTGCGCATAATAATCGGGACGCGGAATAAATAGCCTCGGCTGTTGCCGCACCTCTCTGTTCTCCCGGTAAACAAAACGGGTCCATTAATCACTTCTTGGCGAGCCGGGCTCGAGGCTGTCAGAACAGGAAGGGGAACTGCCCGAACGTTCGGCGCCGCCGGTGCCACGGCTAGCCGGAGCGGCGCTCCGAGCATTGAGATTCTGCGGAGAGGGGAGCCAGAACGTTTTTTAATCAGAAGGGGGGGGGAGGCTGACGGCGAGATTTTTCCACCCGGCCCACTCTTGCTATTAGAGGCATTAGCTCTTTTTTCTGCATTCATCGCAGTCGGGCGTTTCCTCAGCGTTTTCACAGTTTGCTGAGCTTTTCAGTCCGACGCGTAGGCTATGACGCGGACTGGCTTCAGCACACGCACCTGATAACCTGCAGGTAACAATGCAACATTACAGCTAAACCTGCAGTAAAAAAATGTGTCCTTCTCAAATCATTTTTTTATTCGCCGCATCATGGTCGTCATAACTTCTTATGACATCACGTAACACTTTGCGTTGTGCAAATATTGCCCAGTCATGCTGGACAGTGTCACTGTGGTTAGGAAGAAATGGTCGACATTTTAAGAGCATAAAAGTGCAGGAAATGCAGAAAACCGTCTGAAAAAGGGAAGGAAAGTTTTATAGCAGTTGGCTGCTCTCGGTGTAATCTGGGGTTTTCTCCTCCACAAATCAACCGGTCCTTTTGTGAGCCTGTGCGGGCCTCCAGTTAATTACACATTGACCCAGCTCCTCTCTCTAATGAGCGCCTTTGTTTGCTCATTTGCTCTAAACGGTTGCTCATGTCGGGAGCGAGCGGAGACGTGGCTATCCGTCCTCGACGGGCGACCGTGTCTGGAAACGAAACATGGCCGCCGGCCGTTTTTGCCGAGGCATCACCATGTGACACAGACAGCGTGTCACTGCCTGGGGTTTTAAGGAGTATCATAATTTGCCAAAAAAAAAAAAATTAATAAATAAAAGTGACCTCAACACTTCCCTCTCCTGACGACAGTGGACACGTGTCCAGAGGACCCCTGCAAGGCTCACCGGGTGAACCCGTGGCGTTGCTATTTTTGGCCCCGTGGCCCCATTTTAAAAACTGCAGCCTCACTCTCTCACCGGCCGATCGCCGCCATTAAACGCCGCGCGGCTCGGGTAAGCGGCTTCGACGGGCGTGCGGTTTAATTACGGCGCACAATGAATAGCCTCCGCCCGCGCGGAGAGGACGCCTCTGCGCCGCGGCCCGTGCAATCGCACACACCACCATTAACCCAGGGCTCGTCCCGCCCGCCAACAGGAAGCGGCAATCTGCAGGTTACAAGGACTTGGGAGAAGGAACTTAGTGCGCTGACAATATTTAATTGATCGCAGTGGCCTGGTAGTTTACCACTGTGGTCCTTGGAGAGGGAGAGGGAGAGGTGGGGGGAGGGGGGAGGGGGGAGGGGGGACTCCAACATGCTATACTGCGTGAGACTGATGAAGATGTACATTATTATCGTGCAGTAATATGATGAATAGGAAGAGAATATCTTAATGAAGTGACAATGCGAGGCGGCGTTCTTGGCTCGTGTAATTTACTGTTGATTGCTTAAAGGCGATCTCCAAGGAGGGTAAGCCAACAAAGAAAAACACGTTTCTGCGTTTCTCCACGGGCGCGATGGCAGCTGAAGTCTCTATACCCCGCCGCAGCGCTGCTCATTAACCCGTTGAGTAACTGCGGTGATGTATAACTCAATTACGACACAGGGGCTGGCGGTGTATATCTCAATGACCCAGGGAATACGCCGCTGAGAGGGGTGGAGTGGAGACGCTAACGTCACTGGATCAGCGTGCGCGAGATCGCAGAACAAATGTAAACCCCTTATACATCACCAGCTCCGCGTCTGGGGACCCTCGGCATGCAGGCATCGGGGCAAGCATTCCTCTGTGATGCAGTAATGTATGCAAATTTGTTGCATGTGTTAATTTTTTTCCAGTGTAGACTTTCTGCTATTTCAAATAAATATGTTAATATACTGTGCTCCCCTGTGTTGATCTAATGACATTTATGTGCAGTAGAGCTTCAAATCAATTTCAGTTATCGTTTGAAACGCAGGAAATACCAAAGAATTCCTTTCTAGCCTTCGGCTCAGATTAATTAGCAGCCCAGTCTTTGCTCACATTAATAGCCCTGTTTTTAATGAAATCAATGCTTTACAGAGTTGGCTTTTTGACAGAAGTTCTTGGCTGTGATCAAGCGTATAACTGTCAGGTAACCCCTCGTAATGTCTCATAGTCATCTGGTAAAAAATAAAATCAAATAAATTAATTAAAAAAACATTTAGAATGTAATTATATTGACATTTTCTGGTCAATGTGAAAATATTGTTGTTACCGTAAAGCCTCAGTAACCATTATCACAAATGAAGGGTATTGATTATGTGTGAAGATTAGGTATGGGTGTGCGATTTAATGAATAAACCACATGCTTAGTTACAGTATTACTGAAGGCGGCTGCTGTTCTCAGGCAAAAGAAGAAGAAAAAAACCCATAATGGGCTCTCCAGGGGGGTGTGCTGGTAAATGCAGTTTCCACGGCTGCAGCCTGAGCCCTAAAGCCCGGACAAGCTGAGAGTCAGCCCTGGGCTTTGCTGGCTGACTGGGGCTGGGAGTCTCTGATTTCTTCATCTGTTTGTTCACCACTGCGCTCCTCAGAGGAGCTCAGAGGCACGGAGAGGCTCGGAGAGGTGAGAGGTTTTCATTAGCGGAACGCCCTTCGCAAATAGGGTCCGGCTCCCCTGTAGGTATTTGGGGTTTTGCATGTAGAGCGGATTACATAACAAGACTTTTTTTTTTAATCACGCAGCGCTGCTCTGCTGTGTCAGTGCTCTCCTGTGTCAGTGCCCTTCCTGTCTATGTGCTCTCCTGTGTCAGTGCCCTTCCTGTCTATGTGCTCTCCTGTGTCAGTGCTCTCCTGTCTATGTGCCCGCCTGTGCCAATGATCTCCTGTGCCAGTGCTCTCCTGGGAGCTCCAAATATGAAGAAATATTGACAATATGACAGGATTTAAATTTTCACAATTTGATTTTATGAGATGAGTGAGCAAAATGGTGGATCAGAATTCGCTCTCCCTTTACCTGCAGAAGGCTGATGACGGTGATGCAGCCAGGAGCACAGAGAATTCTGTGTTATTACCTGGCAAAAAAAACCAAAAAAAATACTGCCAAACAAACAGCAGCACAAAACACACCGGTGAAAGACGAGTGCTAAATGGCTCTGCTGCATCTCTGGATCCTAAACCGTGGTTCTGCCTCTCAACCGCTTTTAAACGACAGGCACACTTTTCATTAGCCGATCACCACCATTAAATACTGTGTGACTCGAGGCAATGCCTTTGACGTGCGTGCAGTTTGATTAGAGTGCGCAATTAATAGCCTTCCTCCCTCAACATCATTCCATTGCTCCTTTCTATTTTGGAGCATTAATAGCCATCTGCCTAAAAGTCTCCATAATAACAGCATTTCCAAACTCTTACTCTGCTTTGATTGCACCCGGCTGAGAAATGAATAGATCAAAATTATGAAAACTATTGTTTGTTAGGCTTTATAAACAATGCATTTTCTTGATGCTTGCCACATTCGACACGTGCAATGGATAACAATTCGCAAGATGACCACAGGTCGGCGTAGTTCACTGGCACTGTTAAAATCACAGCTGAAAGGTCACTGTGTGTTACCGGAGAACTGACTAAAGCCGTTCTGTTAGAACTGGCAGGGCTCTAGACTAATTATTTTCAAATTAAAATAATTACTTTGTTACATAACGGAAATCTTATTAATACCAGCCTACTAAAAAGTCAACAATGAACTACCAGCTACCGTGCTGCATGTGTAAATGTGCTGTTAAAAAGGATTCTCATTCATTGAACATTAAAATGTACACAATATTTAAAGTATATATAGGGTTAGTGTTATTATTTTAAAAACATGTTGCGCGTTTTACTTTGTGTGATTGTTTATCTTTCTTCTCTTTTCAGGGTTTTTTTTTCATCTGTCCACTAAGTCCCGTCTTGTTTTTTAAGTAATTTGCCACCGTTGTATCAATTAAAAAAAAAAAAAACATTAATATCTGCTGAACTTGACTATCTACATTCCTGTCCTGTGTAGGGTGCACTGAATGCATTTTTAAATAGGGGGTGTGAGGTGGGTGTGTTCGGATCGTTAAACGAGATGATATTCCGTATGCTAAGAGAGCCTATCAATATGCGAACTGATGTGCATTGGCGAAGCACGATCTCCGAGCCGCACCCTCTTCCAAGGGACACATTCGTAAAATGTGCCAGGTCCTCCAGTCGTATGTGTAATGAGAAACCGTCCGCAGAACTCTTATATAGGATTGTCGATTCGTCTGATGCCAGTGGGAGACGAGTCTCCGTTCGCCTGGACGTCGCTTGGGTCTCCGCGGCGTATAATTGATTTCGTGTTTCTTTTTCCGTGTTCAGGGACTGCAGACGGGCAAAATGCGAAGGCGCTTACCACTGTTTCTTTGATGAGTCACACTTCACTCGTGTATTCTTTCTGCCTGAAATCCGTTGCCAGGTTAAGGAGTAGGTTGCGATTTTACAGACCGAGGTCTGGTTGCGCAGCTGTTGCAGCCTGAGCGGCCAGTGCGAGCCCGTTTCAATATGCGAGCGGAGCTCAGGGCGCAGATACTGTCAGCATCATCATCAGCAGCAGCCTCAGCATCCGCTCCCGGAATGGATTGTGTTTCCTGCTGTACATTTTCTGTTCGGAGACCGTAGAGAACAATGAGGAAAAGGCAACATGGTTCTGGATAAACCCATTAACATATGCTGGAGTTGAGACGGAGAGGCGTACACTCTGCCAAGGAAGTTCTGCTAAATACTTTTCTTTTTTGTGTGTCGCTGAAGCTTCTACTGACAAATTACCTAGTAAAGGGGTGCACCTATGACTGTGGTCGCTCGCTCCTGCCGGAGATGAGACTCCGGTAACAAAATTACTTTCTCCCTGTTGTGATCCAACAGAGCGTCATATTCCTCGTGGTATGGCTTTGGAGGAAAAGCGTGGAAAGGGTTTATCGTTCACACCAATGGGGATAGAAGACAACTCGATGAGGAACGGGAGAGGGCTGTCCGACCAGTGGGCCGACAGTGTCGTGGTCCGACCCAGGACAACCGAGCGGCACATCACAGTGCACAAGAGACTCGTTCTGGGATTTGCCATCTCCATCCTTACACTTATCATCGTGACCGTCATAGCTGTGCTGCTCAGCGTCAGGTTCGAGGAGTGCGCAGCGGATAGCAGCTCGCGCGCGGCTAACGGGAACAGAACAAAGTTGAACCAGTCTCGGAATGCTACCCTCAATCACAAAGACGAGGATGCCCAGCCCTGGCGTCATTTGCGGCTGCCGACGTCTCTGCGGCCGCGTCACTACGACTTAAAGCTTTCTGTCTATATGGATAACTTCACCTTTTCAGGAGAAGTTAACGTCGAATTCGAGTGTGTGAACTCGACAAAGTTCATAGTGCTGCATACGGACAGACTAGAGGTAGAAAAGGCTGTTGTTTATTCAGATAACAAAAAGCACAGTGTCATAAAAATTCACCGTCAGTTTCATTATCCATCCAACCAAGTTTATGTTATCGCTTTGCACAGGGAATTAAAGCCGCAGAAAACCTACAAAGTTAACATTACGTTTGAAGCCCAGATCGAAAACGAACTTCTCGGATTTTTTCGCAGTTCTTATGTTTTGCATGGAGAAAGAAGGTAAATCATATTTATTGTACACGTTTACGTTTTTTTATTAAAAAAAAAACATTGTCTTTATACAGTTTCATTTATGAATAGGCTACTTCAAGTCTCCACCCCTTCTACGCAAAAGAAACAAACGAAAAATAAACCCCGTATTTTCACCCTAAAAACCCCTTTCCCCATTTTTAGCATGCTGCCAGTGGAATTTTTGAACGATACCAGCTTCAGTACCATTCATTCACTTAAGTATCATTACTTGCGTTCATTGACGCACCTGCTGTAGGCTGTCTCATTAAAATGGTTTGAATGTTAACATCACACACCTGCTATTGATTGGGACGCACTGCGCGAGCTGCTTTATATTTTCTGCCAACCGGTCTGTCGTTCGCAGAATCGATGCTTAGACCTCCAGGTACACGTTTTTTATTTCATAAGCCCCGCTCAGAAGATTGTGTAATTAATTCAGTGGTTATTAATTTTTAGGCTAGGCAACGCAAGCAAGGGCTCGTTTTGCTGTATTCAGCATTGCCTACGTACGGTAGCTAAATGTATGAGCCTGCTTAATTGGATAGACTGTAATGCACGCTATAGCTTACCTGCATAGCATATAGATAATGTGCATATAGTTTCTTACCAATTAGGCCTATAGATTACATTTCAGAGTTAGTAAACATGCTAACGTGTATTCTTAGGTGATTTTAGTCCCTGTAAACATCCTTGTGTGATGTAAAAGGATAATTGTTAGTAACTGCGTGTTGCCACGCCTTCCCTGAAGTTGCATGATTGTTTTTTTAAACTGCTTTTCGGCTTAATACTAGCTATGTGTTGCGGTTCATGGGCCACCTGTGCTCTCTTCTCTTGTTTATCGACTGCCATGTCGCCTATTTGACACATCTTGTCACGACAGCGTTAGGTCTCTTGCAGACCCTCCAAAATGCAGAACGTTAAGTTGCCCACGTGTAAATTAACTTACGGCTTAGTTTGCGAGTTGTTTTCAAAGTACTGCCAACAGTTGTGTATGTGTCCTTAGGGGAACTGTGTCCTTAGGGGAACTGAACATAGAGCAGTATATTATAAATTGATAGAATGATAAATTAAAAAATATACTTATATAAAACTGTCTGAAAATGCTCATTTATATATTCCCATTTTTTAAAAGTTTTAAATGTTTATTTTTTATTTTTATTTATTTACTCTTTGTATTTTATTCCTCCATATTTCATTGTTCTTAAGGGGTTCTAAATTATGTGAACTGCACAAGTCAAGCAGTGTAAAACAGGCTTTCTAATGTACTACCATGTTACTTAGAATACAAATGTAATACCAAATCGACATAATTGTGAGTAGGGAGAGATTAAGTCAGACATTATAGCTACAATTTCTATCAGAAAAATGTAATTTATGTATAAAAACCCAAACCGCACACAGTAGGTAATATTAAGATTACGCTCATGCTGTAAAGTCTGTGTAAGTTACATTAGCTGCGTATGTTTGCAGAGTACAAATTGTGGTACCTAGTAGTGTGACGAGTAAAGCATCTTAAATGACATCCGTTGATCTTGGATACAGATGCGAGGGCTAATGTGAAAAGCGAACGCATCAGGAGCTTTCAGGCGCTAATGCGTCTCCTGAGACGCGGCAGATGCGGTGGTACATTAACAATAAGCCGTACAATATAGCCCTGACGTGCGACTTCTCCCCTTCCAAGTCCTCCGCGTTTCATTGTGTCTGGTGGAGCAGTCACAGGTCCAGGAACACAAACAGTCTGAAGCCTATTTTTTTTTTAATCAGATAGGCCGGCACTGCCCCCACTGTAAAAGACAGGTGTGCACAGTTGCAGGATAAGTCTGGTCTGGCTTGTGCAGTGATGGGAAGTTAACCCTAATAGTTCACATGATATAACCTTACTTGTTATGTTCGGTTCATTGCAAGGCATTGTACAGTATACAAGAAGCTGTTCCCTGAATAGGGAAATTGAGCATGCATGCTGGGATGCTCATACGGTGGTCTTGTGTGTGCATGCGTGCACACTGACATGCGTGTGTCTGTACTTGTGAACTGTGTTTTAACATTGATTAATTTCAGGAATGGTGGTCATTTGTTTATTTTTGGGCAGGGGTGCGGGGCAGTCTTTCTCCGTTGTTGTAATGTCCAAACTCTGGGCCGTCTCTTAAAAGCTTGTGCATATTTACATTTGAATGAACTTACTGGAAGAATGTGCTGAAACCTCCAGCAAAACACATGAAACGCATTCATAATCTGAACGTAATTGACAGTTTTATTCCAGGTCCCTTTGTGCTGCCATTGTTCTTTTATAATGACATTGGCTCATAATAGTTTTACGGCTTCAAAGTTCCTACAAAACCTAATTCATTTTGGTTCTCGGGAAACAAATGAACGTGGCTCCAATAAGTTTGATTATCGTTCCCACGGAAATTCCTCAAAGGCGAAATTAAATGTCTGTCATTGCCAATTCCCTCAAAGGGAACCGTAACAGAGTCATATCTCTGTCTCTTGGTTCTGAATAAATCAGATTGGTTCGACCTACCAGCCAGTATTATGCTTGTAGTTGGGATTATTTAATTTGCTGTCGCTGCGTGTACACGGCGACACACTTTAAGCCACAAGTGTACAGAACTGGTGATGAATTGCGTACGGAGCGAGCAGAGTTATTTAATGTGTTTTTAAAATCAAAGTTAAACGTGCGTTTGGAAGGTCAGGGACCGAAAGCCAGTCGAGCGCTGAGCATTGATTCAGTCATTCGGTGCATCAACAGACCTGTCAATCATGCCAAACTGATTTTAATTGTCTCCCCCCTTTACCGAGTCAGGTGTGTCTGAGGCCCATCTGTCAGTGCCGCGGGGGGTGTCTAGGCCCCTCTCCACCTGATTAAAGGGGTCTCGCTCTCCGCTGGCTGGCAATTTCATGCTCCTTTTAGCCTGCCGGTGATGTTTATTCACAGGCCTGCGTGTGACCGGCTCCTTGTTAAGCAGAGAGGGAGGCATTTTCAGCGGGGGGAAAACATGCAGCGCCAGTCCAAAGCTGACAGTCCTCAGAGGCCTGCTGTCTCAAGCAGGCAGCAGCACCGCTGCACCCAGCTGCTCATTTGCATAACCGCCGCCTTCGTCCAGCTTAAATTTACGCTTTTGTGGGGATGTGTATTCGGCTCCCGAGCGGCTTGTTTGGTGAAGCAGTCCCCCCCCCCCCCCCCAAATGTGGGGTGGACCCCTGTGCTGGGCGGAGCCGGTGGCTGACAGAAGGGAGTTCGGGGTGCAGTGGGGTGCGGTCGACTCCGTCTCTCCCGTGATTGGGTGGTTTTAGGTGGACCCGGGGGTTCCACAGGTTACCGCCGTGCGATCTCTCGCCAGCAGCCCGCCCCCAACGCTCAGCCAATGACCCTGTCGCCTGGGCTTCCTGGTTCACCCACCTGAGCGTCATTGTGATGTCACTCCGGCGCCGCCTGGGTTGGCAGAGGATCCTGGGGCCCCCTGCCTCAGGCCGCTCGCACGGCTGCCGTTTCACTGCTGCGTGATCGATGCTTTTGTTTTAGAATTTCTTAAAACCTCAATCGATCACTATAGCCGCAAACACACACACACACACACACACTCACTCACTCACACACACGTCTTCCCAACTTTTAAACTGGAGCCAGCCAGTCTTTGAATTGCCTGTGCATAATTTTTTTTTTTTTGCTGTGTTTTATTGGTTGGTTTTTAGAGAGCAGTCCAACCATCAATAAGCCCCTTGCTGATAAAAGTTTTGTCAAACAAAGGGGAAGGGGGGGGTGTATTATGTGAGGATCTCCAGGTTACTCCAGTGGAGCTGGGGGAAGGGGAAGGGGAAGGGGGGGGTGTATTATGTGAGGATCTCCAGGTTACTCCAGTGGAGCTGGGGGAAGGGGAAGGGGAAGGGGGGGGATGTATTATGTGAGGATCTCCAGGTTACTCCAGTTGAGCGGGGATCATTACCCACTCCTGGGGCGCTGTGCAAATGCGTACGGCCAAAAACCCGCCGCTTTAATCACAGGGAATAAGTGAGTGCCTTGATTAAAGCAAACATCATTAAGAGATTGGGGGGGGGGGGCAGGCGCTGGTGCGGTGTGCCTGAAAGGGAGCTGGGATCCCTGGGTACCTGCCTGCAAGTTCTGTCCTCTGAAGAGCCAGAGCTGTTTGCTTTGATGCATATTAATGTGGCCGCCCAGAAATGAAGAGCTCCTGGCATTACCTGTGATTTCTCCTGAGCTCTCCCGCGGGCCAACGCTGGCCTGTTCTCCACCACTGCTCTTCCCTCTCCTCCCCACTTTGTGTGCGCTGAGAAACAAAAAAAGAAGCAGCTAAAACCCTGGTTCTGCAATAATAATAATAATAATAATAATAATAACACAGTGACTGCAGCGGTGTGTGAGTGGGGGGATGGTTATGTGTGGGAGATTTGCCAGGTTTTCGCAGGTGCTGAAACTGGGTTTGTGCCACTTTCACTGACGGTGTTTTCAGTTATGTTAATGGCTCCGGAAAAGATTTGGAGCATCCTACACGGGTCACGGGGGAGCGCGAACAAGCGTCAGGGCTGTTGTCAGTTGAAAAGATGAACATCTCCTAGATGGTGAGACATTAAATCATGACTCCAGTAAGAAAAAGTTTTACACTCTGTTAGGGCAGCTTTCAATGTGTTAAGAACTCACCCAGTGAAATCGTTAAAGTTAAAAATGTTTGTTTTTACTGAAATGCAGTATTTCTGTCTGTGTGTTAACGATGGTGAACTTAAGTTAGCGTACAGGAGAGGCGCATCTTGGTGGTGTCATCTTTGAACTTTTATTCCTGTGGTGCGTTTGAATTACTTTCCACAAATGTAGTTTATATTTGCCATACTGGCATGCCTAATGGTGGCCACGTGGTGCATCGCAGGCAGTTATGCTGTTCACATGATGCCGAACCCTGTCTCCTGCCTGACTGCAGCGCTGATTGGGTGGGAACCTGGGCCCGATTAGTGGAGTTACTGGAGCTGTAGCCGGCCTGTTCCGACTGGTCCGAGGCCACTAAAGGAATTCTGAGCTGATACTTAGCTGGTTTCGACCCTTTTAAGGTGTAAGACCGCATGTAATGTGATTAGAATGTTCTTACCTGAACATTCTACCGCTGGTGTGGCAATCACCACTGGTAATTGAAAGCACTGGAGTTCTACAACACTTCCTGAGTTTTGGGGGGGGGGCGGGGACATTCCAAAAAGCCTACTCTTCAAAGGGTTCAGATAATGTAAAATGTTTTTTTGGGGGCATTATGAAGTATCCATCACTGTAAAGACCTCTTAGTTTTTTGTAGTTTTTCTAATCTGTAGTTCTCTCCCCCCCTCTCCACCTGCAGGTTCCTGGCGGTGACTCAGTTCTCTCCCACTCACGCCCGTAAGGCCTTCCCCTGCTTCGACGAGCCCATCTACAAGGCCACGTTCAAGATCAGCCTGAAGCACGAGAGCGGCTACCTGTCCCTGTCCAACATGCCGGTGGAGATGTCCGTGCCGGACGAGGACGGCTGGGTCACGGACCACTTCTTCCAGACCCCGCGCATGTCCACCTACTACCTGGCCTGGGCCGTGTGCAACTTCACCTACAGGGAAGCCTTCACGGACAGCGGCGTGGCGGTGAGCTCTTTCATCCATCGCTTCTTAAACATTGTATTGACTGGGCCCCCAAAGGGGATGCACGTTTATGAGGGTGCACATATGGAAACTCCACAGCAACTGAAGACAACTGAGGACACTTAAAATGGTATTTAAAAATCTGTTCACATTTGCAGGTATTTTAAATTCCAAAATCAACTGGACACAGATGCTGTATTTTTGTCAGGCAGTTTGTTTTTAATGTTTTTTTTTCTCCTCCTTTTACGCTCCCTTCTCTCTGTTCAGAGTGCTGAATCATTTTTGTAAGCCCATTTAAACTCAGCAGTCTTCTTTGTAAGTTTAGGACGATGTAGATATGCCAGCTTTTTTCCACTTCTTCACAGCAGAGCTGCCAGTCCCCAACACCACTGCCATGCCCAGTGTGCGATTGCATGCGTCATTGTGCACTGCTACAGGTGGGCACACGATCCGAACTGCCACAGGAAGTTTGCGTTCGCTTTTTATTTCGGTATTCAACGCTACACTGTCGTGTTTTGTCTCACACGAGAAGTTCCGAGTTTGGACCCCTTATCTGTTTTCGGTCACGTTGCGAGTATCCAGACGCCGGTCTGCGGCGCCCACTCCAGCGGGAATTCTCATATCCTTTCCCTGGATGGGACGAGGCGGCATCGGAACGCCGATGTTATCGTTGCCGGGAGATAGCCCCTCCGACACGCCTGTAATCGGCAGATAAGTCCAAAGCACTTATATCAGAGCCACGCCTCGTCACTCAACCGTCTCCCGGGAAACAGCGAGCCTCATCAATCACAGCGGCAATATCCAGCATCAGTCAGCCCCCCCCCAGCATGACAGGGCCGGACTAGCAATGAGGCTCGACGCTCTCTGCTTTGTCCCTGACTTTGGAATTAGTGAATTTAAGCTAGTGGCACGCAGGGGTGCAGCGTGAAATCCTGGGCCCTGCGCTTATGCAGTCTCTGTACGCCCCCTTAAAAGTGTAGACCAAAGAACTTCTTAGTCCAGGCCTTTTGAGTGTACAACCCCCCCCCCCCCACACACACATACACACCCCCCCCCCCCCCTCCCCCTTGGTGTCCTGGGTAGTCAGTCCCACTATTCCCCCTCACTGTGACGCCCCCTGGTGGAAGGGGCACGTTGTTCCCAAATTTGAAGTTCGGTCCCGAGACCAGCGGACGCATCTGACGGGCTGCAGGCGAGAGCAGCTGTGGCTCTTTTGTCTGAATCTGCTCCCTCGGCTCTGGCTCGGCGTGCGTGGAGTAGCAGGGCGTGTGCGGCTCCGTGTGAGGCAGTCTGTGTGGGGCTGAGAGAGCCCTGCGCTCGGAGCACAGCGGGGTCTGTGTTTATCTGTGCGAGAGCCCAGGGCTATTACAGCCCTCTCAGACTGAGGAGCCTGCGCCAGCGCACTTCACCTTAAACAATCACCCGCCCTTCTCTCCAGCAGCAGATACTTCAGAGCCCACACACACGCACGCACGCACACACACACACAGACACACAGACACACAGAGACACACTCGTGCGCACACACACACACGCAGGCACACACTCTCTCATACACACACACACACACACAGACACACAGGCACACACTCTCTCATACACACACACACACACACACACACACACACACACACACACACTCACACTCTCTCACGCACGTACACATTCTCTCACACAAACACTCACAAACAGACAGACACACACACACACGCACGTGCGCATGCACACACTCAGCAGCATTCAGCTATGTAAATGGGTTGATGTGGTCACTGAAATGCATTCCTGATGCCAGCACTGATTTCAACTGTGACCAGATAACAATTTAGATATTCCTGGAAACATTACTGCAGTGTAGCCTGCGTGTGTGTGCGCGTGTGTGTGCGCGTGTGTGTGTGTGTGTGTGTGTGTGTGTGTGTGTGTGCACGCGTGTGTGTGGAAGGATGGATGGACGGATGGCTGTGGATATTCGTGCCTGTGTTTGCCTGTGTTTGCATGTCCTTGTGTCCTTGTGTGCGTGCGTGCGTGCGTGCGTGCGTGCGTGCGTGCGTGCGCGTGCGTGTGCGTGCGTGCGTGCGTGCGCGTGCGTATGCGTGCGTATGCGTGCGTATGCGTGCGTATGCGTGCGTATGCGTGCGAGAGAAGCCAGGCATCAGTCTCCGGGCTGGGAGTAATTCTGATGGGGTTTGATGTCTCTCTCTATTGATGGTCTGGGTTGTACAGCCAGGACCCCCCAGGGCTTCCCGTCGTTATCTAATTGTCACGGCAACACCTTGCAGCTCCGCCCCCATTCTCATTGCCCAGTGACCTGCCAGGAATCCATCAGGTCATTTTGCATTCCATCCCAGCTAGTAGTTCACCAGTGTGATTGGCAGTTGTGTTTTTCTTTATTTTATTATAATATTCTTTATTTATACTCATAAATTGATGTACACGCATAGACTTAAATGTTGGACAAAATGGCTGGAGACTGAGTTGAACTAATATCAATATGATATTGAGTTGAATGCATCAGGGGGGCTTTTATTGTGCTTCTTTTTTGTGTATCTTGAAACAAAATGAACTCATTTACTTTTTCTGGGCTTTTATGAAATGTCCGAGAAGTAATTGAATCAACGTTTCAAGTCAGACCTTTTTCTGATATCTGAATTAAAGATGTTGATACAGAGCTAGAAGAGTTAAAAGACAAGATATTATATCGGATGATGAGTATTTATGCGTTTGACCTCATTTGGTGTGTATTGGCTGCATGAAATCACTCTGAATCTCGTGCACATGGGGGTTGTTTTGAATCGTTACCCATCCTATTGCAGCACATGCATCAATATTATATTGAATGGCTGGTCAGCCCCAGATCAGTCAGTCTGTCTCCAAAGCTCAGCCTGTTCCAGAGTGGTGTGTGCGTGCGTGCGTGTGTGCGTGTGTGCGTGTGTGCGTGTGTGCGTGTGTGCGTGTGCGCGTGTGCGCGTGTGCGTGTGCGTGTGCGTGTGCGTGTGCGTGTGCGTGTGCGCGTGCGCGTGCGCGTGCGCGTGCGTGTGTGTGTGTGTGAGTCCGTGCCCGTGCCCGTGCCCGTGCCCGTGCGCGTGCGCGTGCGCGTGCGCGTGCGCGTGTGCGTGTGCGTGTGCGTGTGCGTGTGAGATGTGTTTTCATTAAAACCCTGTAACATCGCGCACCCCCCCTCCCCCACTCCCGGGTGTTCTGTTCCAGCTGCACTCCTCAGTCGCGCTTTGATTTCCCATCCAGACCTGCCTCACGCAGAGCGATAAAGTCAGCCCCGGCTGGCCTTGCAGATCTCACAGCTGCAGCCCTGCTGAGTCCTGTCTGAGGAGCAGTGACGCACAGAGCACTGGCTGTTTATTCTGTGTGCTTTTTTACCACACGCCTTCTCCTTTTCTGTCCTTAAGAATCTGCGTATCAGTTTCAAGGTGTAAGATGGTGTGTGATTGGAGTGTTCTTAACTGGACATTCTAATGCTGATGTAACAGTCACTGCTGGTAACTGTGAAAGCAACAGAGTTCTAGAACACTGGCTGAGAATTTTGAAAAAGCATGCAGAAAAAACTACTCTTCAAAGGGTTCATTTGTTTATTGTAATAGCTGTCCTTGCCACCTTTGGCTCTGAAAATGCACTATACCCATGCAAATAATAATAATAATAATAATAATAATAATAATAAATTGCTAAGTTGAGAGAATGAGAGATAAAACCATGCATAGCAGCAAATCTGACTGCATGTTTGACACATTTAGATTTTCTGTGTTAATTGCCCTCTGCAGAATCCTGGAGGCCTTTGAGTCTGTGTTCACTGCTTGCCCTAATTAAGTTATCGTGCTATCATCATCAAGGTTTGTTAAGATACACCAGGGACTCAAAATATTGACTTTCAAATTAATTATGCGAGGGTTCTCATTTTTAAATCAATTTTTATGCCCTGTTTGTTTGGCTAAATTCGGAAGGGGCGGTCGTAAACTGGGGCCCGGCCATGGATTCTGCTGCATGCAGTCAAACAGGGTGTCTCATTGCTCATAATTATGCTATGTTGCATCACAGAAACTCATTACATGCAGGACTTGCATCACCTGGTGGGGGGAGGGGGGTTCAGCTTTACAGTGGGACCGCACATGGCATTATAGCGTCTCACACTCTGCACTGTACACACTGTGGTCTGTTCAGGGCTCGCAAATGGTCTGAGTTTGAGAGAAAGAGAGAGCGAGAGAGAAAGGGAGGGAGAGAGAAATCGAGGGAGAGGGAGTACAGGGAAGTGCTCCATGTTACTCAGTCATAGTAGACGTGGACATGCCGTCTGATTTTGTTCAGCACACTGGGGTTTTATTTCATTTTCCCAGAGGCTAGTGTAGCTGCTTCCTGTTTGTGGTTTGCCCGGGGAGATTTGGGGGGGGGGGGGGGGGTGGTTGGATGGATGTCTGCACTGAAAAGCAATGCATCAGCCTTTTCCCACCCGGCCTCAATGGTCATCTTTTTTTACACGGAGGTAAACATTTCAACAGACCGGCGCTTCATTTGTTTGTCGCGCTGGTTCTGCGGAAACACTCAGACGCAACAGTGACGCAAACGCATCCAGTCGTGTGACTGATCCAGCCCCACCGTGAATGTGAAGCTGAGAGACGGGTGATCCGGCAAGCAGCGTGCTCTGGGATACAGTGAAATGAAAGCCTGAATCCGTCCGGCCTTTGCTGCTGAATGTGCTGAATGTTGACGGCGTCTCTCTCTCTTAAAGATACGCCTGTACGCCCGGCCTGACGCCATTGAGAGAGGATCGGGGGACTACGCCCTGCACATCACCAAGAGACTCCTCAAGTTTTACGAAGACTACTTCAAAGTGAAGTACTCCCTGCCCAAATTAGGTAAGAGTCACGTGACGCCCGTTTCGGCCCCGCCCCGGTAAGTGAAGTTAAGCGCTTAGTGCCCGTGTGCTTCTTCAGTGACTTCCTGTCGCTTCAGCGTGTGTGTTGAAATGTTTTGTACATATTTTGTCTTTGCCCTCGTCCCGCCTCCCTGTCCTGCGTCGGGCAGTGGCGTGTGGACAGTGGGTCCCAGCTGAGGACTGTTTGTGACCTGAACTGAACTGACCCTCTGTCCTGTGAGGTTGATGAACAGCATCAGCCTTTTCCCCTAGTGCTCCTGTGTTTGCAGCAGGGCAAGGGATTTAAAGTTCATATCCTGCGTGTGTGTGTGTGTGTGTGTGTGTGTGTGTGTGTGTGTGAGAGAGAGAGAGAGAGAGTGTGTGATTTGGGCGGGGGGTGTTTCAGTCAGTCTGTTCTCACTGTGCCTCTGATTGGCCTTGTTAAAATCAAGGTCCTCCTCCCAGAGGCATGTTAAAACTCATCCTAACCCAAAAGTGACCCAAGTCCTGCTCCTGGAGCATTGGTGTATGTGCAAAGCTTTCCCACACTCACCCTGGGCTCGTTAGTTAATTAGCTCTGTGCGCCAGCAATGCTTGATTACCTGATAACCCTGCAGTAAAGCGTTTTGTACGTGCCAAACCCTGGGGTGTGATGAATGAGGCCTCTTTACTCTGGGGGTCAGTGCTCTGTCTAGAAATAACAAGAAAAAAAGAAAGTAAATAAAGATCTATCTGTGGTACACAGTCCTCCCTCACACCTACACTGCTTGAACTTTTCAGCTTGCACTGTGATGTTACATGAACATCCTTCTTTTCGATTTTATGTAATTATGCGTTGCATAGATATTTTAACAGTGGTTGTATGTTGTAATGGCATAGTGCGGCATCCAGCTCATAGTCCTCTCTGCTTTTAAAGGCAGTGCGTGTGAATTATGCATGATCATCACCAAGGGAACGAGTTCAGCGCACTCTGCGCTGGAGAACGAGGAAATGATTTCAGTTATCCGCTGCGTTAAACCAACCGGCTCCAGGTCGGGTCGAGAGGCCGAAACCCGTCTGGAGACCGGGTCCACAAGTGGGAGATTCGAACCGGAAGCACGGTGGGTCACCACCTCCGATAACGATGAATAAATATACTTTTTAATTTATTCTAAAAAGTGAGTAACGGAGAACTGGCCCGAGCGTAATTTCTCTCTGGTTACGTAAGGGCACCATCTGGGCACAGGGCACAGGGCAGCAGTTGGGGGCCCCCAGGGCTTGTTAAGAGATGCACCGATGCCCCGGTTACAAAAAAAAAAAAAAAAGAATGAACATACATGTGGCACGCAACAGTGACCTGAATTCCGCAAGGTTAACTCCAGTCTGCATTAAGCTCCATCAGCCTGAAAAGGCTCCGTCCAATCTGTCCCGCCCCTGATGTTTCAGATTCGGCCCGAGAGCTCGTATCTCCTTATTTTCGGCCATAACGCACCGTTGTGTTGAAACACCTTTTCCCGCTCTGCTAGGGCGTGTGCTTCGTCCCTCACACCGTTTCAGAAGACGAGTGTGGAATGTATCTTCCCGTCTGCTGTTTTCAGTGCTTTTTACGATGTTTGAGCTTCTCTCCTTGGGTGCCCGTCCCCGGCTGCAGACAGAAGCAATGCCGGGGCTTTTTTCTGCGGTTTGCGCGTAGCTGCCTCTGCTCTCTGCTCCTTTGACTTTGAGAGCGCTGGCATGTTTTCTCCAGACGGGGAGATGCCATCCATTAGCCGAATCATCTCGTCCTCCTGGGACACACGGGGGGGAAAGGCGGAGTGCGCCTCTATCCGCCGGGTTTGTCAGAGCCTCCCCCCCCCCGCCCGCCCTCCCTCCCCCCCCCCGTCCCGTTCGCTGGGTTTCCAAATTAGCGCCACTTAATCGCTGCTTCCGTCTTCTCCAAATTGCGGCAGTGCATCACCTGACAGGCGGGCTAAACACGGGGCGTCTCTGGGGACCCCTCCATCCCAAAGGTACGGCTCTCTCTCTCTTTCTCTCTCTCTCTCTCTCTCTCTCTCTCTGTCTCTCTCTCTCTCTCTCTCTCTCTCTCTCTCTCTCTCTCTCTCTCTCTCTCTCTCTATCTCTCTCTCTATCTCTCATTCTCTCTCTCTTTCTTTCTCTCTCTCTCTCTCTCTATCTCTCTCTCTCTCTCTCTCTCTCTATCTCTCATTCTCTCTCTCTCTCTCTCTCGCTCTCTTATCTCTCATTCTCTCTCTCTTTCTCTCTCTCATGCTCTCTCCCTCCCCCTCTCTCTCTCCCCCCCTCTCTCTCCCCCTCTCTCTCGCTCTCTTATCTCTCATTCTCTCTCTCTCATGCTCTCTCCCTCCTCCTCTCTCTCCCTCCCCCTCTCTCTCCGGGCCGTAGCGAGTGATGAAATGGCTCCCGCTTGTTTTCCCGGCTGCAGATCACGCCGTTCCCAAGCGCTCGCCTCTCTCGTGTCTTCCTTTCCCGAGGTTGCCAAGTTGAGGGACAGAAATCCCCCCTTGTCTGTCACCATGTCAGGGTGCTCATTTGTCATTCCTGTGATGTTTGCCAGGAGGGAGGAAATAGATGCGTGAGAGGAGGGGCTGGTGGTGGTGGTGGGGGGCGGGGAGGGGGGGGGACGAGGGGAAACGAGTTTGACTGTGACGGGTCTCCGTGCTCTCCAGAGACCTCTGGGCATCTGCTTTCATTTTTTGATGCGAGTCTCTCAAGCTTTTTTTCCCCTGTTTATTTATTTATTTAAAAAAAAAAAAAACTTTCTATCATCCCAGCATGCACCTGTGCAAATGCAGTGCACATGCAAATGCACCTGTCAATGACGAGCGCCTTTCATGTTGTGCGGAGAGACGCGGACCCCCGCACTTAACACACCAACAACCACCACCCCCCCCCACCCCCCCCCCAGAAGAAAAAAACAAAACAAGCCGGCATTGTCAGCTGTCCCTCACATTAAAGAGCGCCCTTTCATCTCCCCTCCCTGGGAGTGAAGTGACAGTGACAGAGAGCGGGAGGGAAGCTCTCATGCGCTCCCCGTGTTTAATTGAGTCAGCACGCGCTGGGGGGGGGGGGGGGCGCGTTCAGACTGCCAGCAAAGGGGGGGGTGGGGAGCACTGGGCCGTGTGTTCATCAGCCGATGTGCTGCCTGCGTGGGTACTGAGGTCTGCTGTTGTGAGCGCCAAACCCTCCTCCTCCTCCCCCCCCCCCACCCCAACCCCAAACCACATTCATCCATGTACAGGGTATTTAGAAGGAGAGATGGATGGATAGACAGGCATAGAAATGTGACTTGTCAGATAAACCGTGTCCTTTATGGTTAGCTTGGGGGGCAGTGGGGGGGGGGTGCAAGTCAAGTTATTTAAGGGGTCACACTCTGTTCATCCATCTCTCTAACTGAAATAGATGCTGCGTGAGCACATCGATCCCACCCAGAGCAGGCGGTGTGTACCTGAGAGAGAGAGAGAGCCAAGGAAATGGATTAGCCACAAGTGCAGCACCAGAAGGGCTGATGTCAAAGTCAGGTGACCAGGGGAGTAACCCCTGCTGTTCAGTCCTGGTACTACAGATCAGCCATTCTGAAGCTGTCTTATGCCCACATTGTTTATTCCAGACTAAGATTGCTTAATAGGCTTGGTTGTTCTGCATCTGTGGACAGATGTGCCTGCTGCTCACATTGAGTCTCAGTGGGCTACGCGGTGGTCTAGGACTCCAGGCTCTCCATTGGCTGACGTGACACTGTTTTACACCAATGAGGTGGAGCCCATGGGAATTCAGCTCATCACCATGTGAAACAGCATATTTTCTTTTATTGTCAGACTTCAGATATTGGCTCTTTTTGAAATTTGCATTTGAGCTGAATGCTGGAGCCTTTTGTTTGTCTTCATTTGGGAGTGGGGGGAAATGGCAAGCTATCTACTGTGGCTAACGTGCAGAACCAGCTCACCGTGCGGTGCAACGAGGCGGATGCATGTAAAACAGCCGAGAAAACAATGACTTCACAACATCTTTGGTTCTTCTGCATTGGTGCGTGTACCTCTGCCCCGAACGCCTTTTGTCACTGAGATTAGACTGGATTATACAGTGCTCACCTCTCAAATTCTGGTTTCCAATGACTAAAACAGTCAGCCATTTTACTGAACCCCGAAAGAGGCACAATAGTGTACTATAACACCATGCATAAACCTTTGGTTGAGCAGTTTGGTTGAGTCACCTTCACCTGAAGCTTGTGCTTAGTTTGGCTTTGCTTCCTAGCTGCTGGAGGGGGAGTTGGGTGTCCCTCCCCAGGGTAGTCTGAGGTCAGGTGATCAGCGCGAGGGCCCTTGGACTGTGGACGGCGTGGAGCCGTGCGTAGCCCAGGGCTAACGGGGCATCGGCGGCTTATCGATCGGATCAGTGAAGCCTGCGGTTACAGAGTCAGTGAAGCTTACGGTTACAGTCGGCTTACAGGTGCAAGCAGCCTATCACAGCGCTTCCTAATGCTGTTCCAGTAGATCTACCATCCTGGAGGTTTTCATTTCAACCATAATTTGGCACACCTGACTCTACTAAGAATTAGCAGCTCAACAAGCTCTTTACCTGTTGAATGAGGTGTAGTTTGTTAGGCCTGGAGTGTGAAGACCTACAGGACGGAAGATTTCCAGGAACAGGGTTGGGGACCACTGGCCTAGAGTAATGCACTGTACCACAGACAGACCATTTTAAGGCCTGCAGTTGAAGGGAAGAGCTCTCGGTTATCTGTGCTGGCCAGGCCAAGTGAGGGAACTTTATCTGCTTTAAAGCAAACAGAGCCTGCAGGTTTTTTTTTTGTGACTAGTTTTCTTTCTGCAGATACTCATCTGATGGGTGTGAGTCTAGACACTGGGGCGATGTGGGCAGCATTTGGGTTCTGTAACGGGGAGTGGATTTTAAATTACATTCCCATCAGTGCACTCTTACTTTTTTTATTATTTATTTAAATGTGTCTTACGGTGCATTTACCCAATTCAGGCCCTCCCAGGTTTTTTTTTTTTTTTTTCTCTCAGCACATTTTATAGTCATTTGTGGGGCTTTTATTGTTGGAGCAGTATGCTGTTCTGGAACATTAAAAGAAGAGCTTTAAATGTGGGGGGGGGGGAGGAAATGGAGGTGTTTGAAAAGCAGTTCCCATGGGGAGGATCTTGTTCTGGATGCTTCAGGGGAACACCTGGTTAAAAAAAAAAAGCTTTCGCTGGGTCTCCTAATCAGACGCCACTCTTGTGCCACCCTGCAGTTGCTCCTGCTTCCATATTAATACAGTACATGCACTCCATTACTGAAGATGTTCCTTTTTTGGGGCGGGAGGGGAGTGGCAGCATCCCCCTTGGGAGGAGGGTGGGGTGGTGTACAGTAGGCCCTATTTATGACGCGCATGGGGGGTGTTTGCAGGTCAGAAGCCTTAGAAAACCCCTCTCTGCTGACTCACATGCTCATTTCCTGTTCTGAACAGGTCTTACCTCCTCACCACTGCAAATGAGCCTGCGACTGTGTTAAAATACCGCATGTCCCAGATCAATGTAGATTTCAGTCATATATGAAATGATAAATAATACAAGATACTTTCCCTGAGTGTATGGTAGGCCGACGCAGAGGTGCCAACTCTGTCTCCCCGTTTGGAATTCAGAGCTGCGCTCCACATGATTTGGCTTTTGTGTTTTTTGTTTTGTTTGTTATTGTTACGCCCTTAATACCTGTCTGTCTGCTGGCGGCTCTGGGAGCGAGAGCGGAGCCTGTGGACAGAGCGGGTCTGTTTTCCCGGGGACCTGGCGGCTGGCGTCTGAAGGTCGGAGATGTAATTGGTAATCTTCGGCGTCGGGCCCCCGGCGGCGTCGGGCCGTTTATCAGGAAACGCAGCGCCGCCCCCCTTGTCTGCGGTCCTCGCTCTCTCAGTGGGACGTGTAAAAAAACGCGGCGGAGGCGCGCGCGCGGAGCACCGCGGGGTGAGAATTCGGGTGTAACCCGTCCTAATTGTCCATTTCCCATCCAACACAACCCACTCCGCGACTCGGAGAAGTGCTGATTGTTTGAACGTCCCCGGGGGGTGTGACCTGTCCTCCCGTTTTTAAGTTCGCCTGGGACCAGTATTTAATAATCCGGCGCTGCTGTTTGTTCCCTTCGGGGAGCGGCGTGTGTTTAGGATGCCGGCCGGGCCGCCGGGACAGAGCATCGCGGGGCGAGAGGCGCTGGATAAAAACGATTTCCTCTGCTCGCCAAAGCCACTGCCGTGGCACTGTGGAGTTTATCAGTACCCCTCCTCCACTGTCATAGTCAAAATACACACAAACAGACCTGTGGAGTTTAGCAGTGCCCCTCCTCCACTGGCATAGTCAAAATACACACAAACAGACCTGTGGAGTTTAGCAGTGCCCCTCCTCCACTGGCATAGTCAAAATACACACAAACAGACCTGTGGAGTTTAGCAGTACCCCTCCTCCACTGTCATAGTCAAAATACACATAAACAGACCTGTGGAGTTTAGCAGTACCCCTCCTCCACTGGCATAGTCAAAATACACACAAACAGACCTGTGGAGTTTAGCAGTACCCCTCCTCCACTGTCATAGTCAAAATACACACAAACAGACCTGTGGAGTTTATCAGTACCCCTCCTCCACTGTCATAGTCAAAATACACAAACAGACCTGTGGAGTTTAGCAGTACCCCTCTTCCACTGGCATAGTCAAAATACACACAAACAGACCTGTGGAGTTTAGCAGTACCCCTCCTCCACTGTCATAGTCAAAATACACACAAACAGACCTGTGGAGTTTATCAGTACCCCTCCTCCACTGTCATAGTCAAAATACACAAACAGACCTGTGGAGTTTAGCAGTACCCCTCCTCCACTGTCATAGTCAAAATACACACAAACAGACCTGTGGAGTTTATCAGTACCCCTCCTCCACTGTCATAGTCAAAATACACATAAACAGACCTGTGGAGTTTTAGTGCTAAAGCTGGAGCCGAAGCTTCATGTGTTTTGGCGTAATGCCATCAGTGAAGGGGAGTGCGATGCTGCGTTTGTTGGAGATTTCTCTTAACCTGTGCAGTCGTTTTGGCGTTTAGATCATTTGTCATTTTTATAATTGCTGAATTCTTTTGCTCTGCGTGATTCTATTGTTTAACCTGCCAAGCAGAAATGACCGCAGCCTGTTTCTCTACCAAAATTGACTCATTTTTTAATTGTTTTATTAAGCTCCTAAAGTGTACTCTGTTGTCCCTCCCAACCCCCCACAAATTTACACACCTGACCATCTGTTGTGTGGAAATATGGCTGCTGTAGAGCAAGTGAGTCCTGTGCTGCCGTTCTGAAGTTCTAAAGGCCAGCGATGGTTCTGAAGGTTTACTGAAGTGGTTGAATGGCAGAAGCGCTCGTAATTAAACAGAGACACAGGCACATTTGACTCAGGCTAATTAAGGGCTGGAGATCCTGTAGCCATGACGCCGCTCAGAGCGGGTGTGATGCGCACCCAAAGGGCAGGACGGGAGTTCCGTCTGTGGTAATTAAGCCTCCTTTACCGAGCGCGTGTGCTGCTCTGTTCTGTTCTGAGGGGAAGGCAGGTCCTGTTAGCCTCCCGTTAATTACGCAGTATCCGCGTGTCCTGGTGTGACTCCGTTTCCAGTTCCGCCCCGCGACCGCGCTGAAGGAGCGGGGGCAGGTTTTCAACCGCCGCGAAAAAAGGTGAGCCCCCTGCCCACAGCGGGCCTCCGTGTGCGAGAGAGAGAGAGCGAGAGAGAGAGCGAGAGCGTTCAAGGCATCTGTCACTCCCACCTCATCACCATGGTGACACTTCTCTTTGTCTGTTAAAAGAAAAGTGAGGGAGTAGCTTCATGTTTATTGTTACTGACCAGTTACAGTTGAATGTGAATGCAGTTATGCAATCCCCTTTAGGTCCATGGCCCGTATTATAGTTGTCAGTGTTGGAGTGAGTATGCACATGTGCAAGCATGTGCTCGCCTATAGTCTCATGCCTTGCACATTGCAGTAAATGGCTGGAGTTTGGTCAGTACAGTGTATTATTCAAAGTTCTGTGATTCCAGCAGTCTTGAGTGATCACGTCCCATCCCCTCCCTCCCCCGCTCCCCCAGTTTGGAAACCTCACTGTGTCTCCCCAGTCAGATCAGAGCTCCCACCGGTGCCAGATACTCTGTGTCTGTGCTCATCAGAGAGCTTATTAAGAAGCAGCAGCAGGAGGAAATGGAGGAAGGTGTTCGACATACTGGCTCCCTGTTACCCGCCCCCATTGGAATTACATTGGGCTTTAATAATTCACCGCTCCCTCTGTGTCACCACTTGGCCGTATGAGTGTGTATTAGTGTAGACCCTCACAGTCCATGGCAAATGTATTGTGAGTCACACTCTGGATGTAATATGATTTTTATCTCTGGCTCTTTTTTTTCCAACCCCTCATGAAATCACCTGCTGAGTTATTGCTGTGGTGTCAGTGTTACCCGTCTGTTGCTACGAACGCGCTCAAAAAGTCATATCGCAGCGTTATGAAAGCCGCAGACCTGAGTTTAATACGTGGGCTAAATCACACGAGAGATCGCGCGTGTTCGCCGTGGTTATGCTCAGCCCTACCGTTTCAACAGGTGACTCGAGTGAAGGCACCTCCTGCGCGATGGCGCCGTGCAGGAAGTGGGTCAGCTCTCTCCCAATCTGGAGAATAGATGCGGGTCTGTGTGGGGACTTGTCGGACTGGAGAGCTGGTGGACGTGGCAGTTTATTAAAAAGGACGGGCTGCTCCACGCTCAGCAGTCAGATTCTTAGTCTGTTTCTATTCTTAAGATTCTATTCTTAGACAAATGCCAGGAACACTGAGGTATCTGGTTATCAAACAGGAACAGGAAAGGCACGGGCTCTTCCTCATTTTTCTTTTCTCGTTTTGACGAGTCAGTCGAGGAATTTTGCGTCTCGTTATCAAACACTCCTGCTGACGCCGCATTTCTTCCTGGGCATCAGAGTTGAGCAGCGCGTGCTGTGCATGCTGTCTGTGCTGTCTGTGTTGTGCGTGCTGTGCGTGCTGTCTGTGCTGTGCATGCTGTCTGTGCTGTCTGTGCTGTGCGTGCTGTCTGTGCCTCATTAGCATTCATCACCAAACCCGGCCGAGGCTCAGTTTGCCCGAGCCTCGTCCCGTCCGCCGCCATGGAGACCTGCCTCCTTTTAGCCCCTCCGAGCAGGAAGGGCAACCGTCAGACGGCGTACAGCGCTTACTCTGCCGCGCTCGTCTTCTGGGGAGAAATAGTGGCACTGCGAACCGAGGGACTTTTAATTTACTTAATCTGGGGCTATCTAGCGAACCGCTGCCCTTTCATATGGAGGATGTGGACTTCCCGCTCGCGCTTTTAATCGCTCTCATTTTTCTCCGGGCCCAGCGCTGTCAGCTGGGTTTGTCAGGCCTGCGACTGGTCCCCATACATCACTAGAGAGGACAGCGAGGAGGGGTGTGCCAAATTGCACATTTAGGCGCAAGCGGGGGGGCACTGTAGAGGTGAAATTAGGGAATGGGGAATTGTGAAGTGGGGGTGTCAAACTAAATCCCAAAGGGGGCTGCAGTGTCTGCAGGTTTCCTTGGTTTCCTTTCAGTCGGCTGCCGATTAAGGCCTTTAGAACAAGGTGTGCCTTAGCCAGTCAGTGAGTTAAGCAGAACACTTGTGCCGAGAACACCCCAAAAACCAGCAGACACTGCAGCCCTCCAGGACTGGAGGTTGACACCTATGATGTAAAGAGATGGGTCCCCTTCATTAGTTAAAGTTTGGGTTCTCTGGGTTTCTTTGCACATGTTGGGGTTCTGACTCCGTTAAACCCCGTGTGTGTGTTTTTACTCTATGTCTGTAATTGTGTGCCAGGTTAACATGTAGGAAACCCCATTAGAGTTGTGTAAGTCGCTCTGGATGAGGGCGTCTGCTAAATGCCTGTAATGTAATGCAAATCAAAGGGAAGCAAACTGAACTTTCTTCTTCTGGTGGCTTTTGCTTCTGACTGCACAGGAAGCAGCACCCGGGAGGCACTGGTGCGCTGAGCTCTAGGGATCCGGGCCACAGCCGCGGTATTAAAATGAAACATTTTCTGCAGTTTGCCACGCACAATTTGCAATTATGAGGGAATTTGTAATGTGGATTTAATCTGAACAAAATGGTCTCCAGAGAGGTGGTCAGTAATCCGTGGTGTAATCCCGTAATTGGATTGACGATGACAAAGAGGAGAGAGCACTTGTTGAAAGAGAGAGAGAGAGAGAGACAGAGAGAGCGAGAGAGGGAGAGCAAGGGTGGAAGGGGGGCGGCTCTTGCAGACTGTGAATACGACTGCCCGGCTCCCCGGCTCCCCCACGGACTTGTGGGAAATGCGGTCCGCTGCCGTCCCGGGCCGCCCAGCCCTGGCGGCGACGGGCAGGCGGTGTGCCGTTACACCGCGTCTGGGCCGGAGTGACAGATTCGGGTCTCCGGGCCCTCCTGCTCCATCACAGCCGGGCCGGAGGGGCGCGTTTACGCTCCGAAAGTAAAACGCATCCATCTCAGTCAGCGCCGCCCCGCACCGAACCACACCCCGGGCGGCAATCTATTGAACTGTTCCTCTGTTTCCTTGTAACGACAATAAAACCCTTTAGTTACTAGTTTAGTGCTGTTTTTTTTGTATTTTATATTTTTCCTTGTTTTTCTTTTGCTTTTCTGCCGGTTTGAGGTGAAGCCTGACTTTTTGGGCCATTAAAGAAATGTAGAATCATCCTTCAACTTGGTGCGCCATTTTCCAGTCCTCCTGGTAAAGCAAAGATGCCATTATCCTGTGACTTGCTTTACGTAGACAAATGACACATCTTTCAGAGTGCTGCTCAGTACTATAGACTTCAGCCTGAATCGAGTGATTTTTATCATAATTTGTTCTCCAAATAGCCATAAATTGCTATCGCCTGCATTGCTGCTTTTTATGACTGCTTCCATCCCTTCTACGAGTGATTCACACACACATGAATGCAGCCCATTTCAAGATCAGCCTCTGGAGCTACCATTTTGCCATCATTGAGAGAGAGACAGAGAGAGACAGAGAGAGACAGAGAGAGACAGAGACAAGAGGCTTATCCTTCAATAAGTCCTGCAGTAGCACTCCTGTAGTACTTTGTGGTCCGGGCTGTGGACGAGGTTCGGGGGGTGAGTGCTTGAGGTTCAGACTCGGTGCCCTGGTGTACTTGCTGAATTTTCTAGTTTGATAGTGTGAATGCTGTTCGGGTTTATACGGAGCAGAGGAGGCTTGTAAAGGCTTCAGTACCATGGACAGAGGCAGCCTCGCCTACAGGCACGCACAGCTGGGGTAGATGAGATACTGCTGGTTGCCTTCAAGTCTTAAAAAGAAATATAAATGCCCTCTTATCCCTCCCCGGACATGATGACCACCTGATACTGTGGTGAAATGGATTTTTATTTTTATTTTTTAAAAGGGAAAAAGCACCACAGTGCGGTTGCAGTGAATGGCTGCTTCATCCCGCCTCCAGCCCGTCACAGTGCGAGCGTTACCTGCCACAAACAACATAATATTTGTGTCAAAAGCAGAAGTTTCCGCCGTGAGGTGAAAAATGGACGCAGACCGGCTTTAAGCCCTTTGTAGCTGCTGAGAAAAATGAACCGATTTCTGAAACAGACATGGATATGCAGGGAAAACAAGACCTTTTTTTCTCACCAGAAGGGTAAGCATGCTTTTGGCTTCCCGGAAGTTTGCTCTGCTCTCCTGTGTTCTGTAGGACTGGCGCACGAGAGGCCGGCCATTTTGCCAGCGGAACAGTATTTAATTTGCAGTTACAGCACCTGCTTAATTTGTCACCGGTGCCATTTTGCCCCTTCAGGCTGTGGCTGCCTACACCGGATGAATTTTTCAGGGTCACAGAGATTTTTTTACCAGTCCTGATGCATTTAATAGTATTAGAGTGTGACCAATGTGTAACAGTGTGATGCTCTGCGTGTGCTGCAGCCGGTGCAGGGAGTCTGCAGATGAGGCCGCTGTTGTGTATTGATGCAGGAAAGACCCTGCCGATTGAATCCCTCCCTCCCATGTCCATTTCTCCACCATATCTGGCTTATCTGCCTGTTCTATGGAGTGAAAGAGATACTTTTTAGCTTCTTCAGAATGTACCTCCTGCCTGCCAATAGTGTATTGTGATGTCATAATGCTGGGGGCGGTTACAAAAGGACTGCTGTTGAACTGTCAGGCCAGAGCTGGGTGACTGAGCAGGGACAATAGTATGGTCTCAAGCGACTGACCCTGGATCAGTTCTAGCTGTGGTTCCAGAGAGCAGTCAGGGTCAGGGCCGTGGCTGGACGGGCTGACCTCGGATCATTCACCCGGAGCGGCGGGCTCAATCGGGCGATCCCGGCGCCGGGCCGAGCCTTCGCCGCTGCTCTCCGGCAGAGCGGTGGGGGCACCCGAAGGCAAGGGGGGAGGGGTGGGGGGGCATGTGAGTCACTGCAGGGGAAAGTGGGTCAGACGGCAGTGGTTTTGGCGGGGGGTTGAGTGGGGGGGGGGGGGGGTCGCACAGGCCCTGAGGGGCGCCATCAGGCTTTTAATTGCCTTTAAGGACAGCGGAGCGAGGCGCGGGTGCTGGGGACAGCGCTCTCCGCCTCCACCGAAAATCCATATCGGCGCCCGCTCCGCTGGGTCTGGGCCTGTCAGCAGTGCCCAGCCGTGAAGCAGGGGCCTTACAGACGCTGTGCCTCTCCATTACGCCGCCAACCTGCAGTCACTTCCCATCTCTCTGCCTTTGTGCCTTTCTCCCCGGAGTCACCTGTTCCTCTGCGCCTCCGCGCTGATAGACTTAAAGAGAGAGAGAGAGGAGTAGCTCTGTGTGTCCACTGATGCTGCTGGACCATATTACAGCAGTGTCCAACTCAGAGGGCATGCTCATAATCACTGCTCCGTATCATATAACTGCTCTCTCTCTCTCCCTCCCTCTCTCTCTCCCTCCCTGTCAATCAGTCTCTCTCTTTCTTTCTATCTCTGTCCCTGTCATTCAGTCTCTCTTTGTGTTTCTATCTCTATCTCTCTCAGTCTCTATCTCTCTCGTTCTCTGTCAGTCAGCCTCTCTCTGTCTTTCTCTACCGCTCCTGCACTCCCCCTCCCCTCTGTCTGTCTGTCTTTCCACACCCTCACCTCCTCAGACACGAGCATCGTGCTTGCATGCACGGCATCTGCTCTCCCACGGGCACCACCCTTCACGCTCTTCCTCTCGTCACTGTCAGATACCCCTCTCCTTTTGTTCACTCCGTGCATGTGCTGATTTTGATGAGAGCCGGTGTCACTAGCTGACACCTCCCGATGGTGTCAACATCCCCCTTTTTGCACTTTTGTCTGCATATGGCAGCATGGCAGCGGCAAACAGCCGGTGCGGTACGACACCGCGGACGGGGGCGACTTTGTTAAAACCTCCTCAGCCCTGCTGGCCGGGGCGTGCACCCGACTCTCCTCCAGCTCACTGTGGGTACCTCTCCGCCCCGTCCTGGTCCCGGGCACGTTTTAATTTCCTCTGGGCGGTAATCGATGCGCCAGAAACAGGAGCCTCACCATTACTGCACCCCTCAAAAGTGGAGATGAACGCTGTGCATCTGCATCAAGTATAAAAATAGCCAGTGTAAGATGAATTATAATCGTAACGCATATCTAAGTGCGAAAAACCACAAATCTTGAGTGTTTTCACGGCAAGAATGTGTCACTCCACCTATAATGGCAGAGAGGGAAATGTAAAAACATACACCAATTACTTCTGCGGAAAATATTTTGCATTTTGTGTATGCAAGCCCATGTATTCTGAAGCTGAACAATACCCTGTGAGTAGTGAAGAAATCAGCTTGGCTCTCATTTCATTCTGGTACTAATCTCCATATCTTCAGTGTATCATACATTCTGATTGTGTGGGGAATGTTTTATTTTTTTATTTGTTGTTATTTTTTTAAATTCTGGCACAGACCTCGCTAAATGAATATCCGCCTCAGCAGCGGCTGAAATGAACGGTGAGTGTGAACCTCACCAGTGGGGCGTCATTTCCCACTTCCTCTCTGTTTGAGAACCGCGAGCGGTTTGCGTAGCCGTCTGAGGCTCGGCCCGCGGTTGTTATGCAAATGCCCAGACTCGCCAAATCCGTTCCAAAGGAGAGCCATTGTTCTACTGGGTTATACTGGTTGCCGAAAATTTGTGCAGGGCGGCTCTAAATTAATTTCTGCTCGTCACCTTCGTCTGGTTTAAAAATAAATAAATAAATAAAAAAAAAAGATAATTTATGCGGCTCTCCAGCTGTGTAAAGCAGCCCGTTGTGCTCGGTGACTGTGTCAGTAACCGTGACGGCAGTTCCTGTGGTTTTCCCTCATTTTCAGGCTGGGATTTTTGAGGCAGCATCCTTCTCTTCTTTACTGTCCCTGAAGCTGAAGTTGTGAAATTTTGTGAAAATGTTCAGAAACTAAGTAATATGTTTAAAATAAAATAAAATAAAATAAAGAATAGGGACAAGGTCAAAGGTTTAAAAGCATGGGGACTCGGTCTGTCAGCGTTTGGCTTTGATGTAGACTTGGCTCATTCACTCTGTCAATCCGCTGTCTGAGGGGTGAAGGAACGGCAACCTTTCCTGATCTCTCCAGAAACACTGCGCTGTGCCTTAAAGCACGGATCTGTCCCTCTTTCCCTCTCCTCTCTCTCTCTCTCTCTCTCCCTCCCTCCCCCTGTCCTCCCACCCTCTCTCTTTGCCTCTCTTCTGTTTCTTTCCTCCCTGCAGTTTTGAATATTTACTTGGTTCCTCTCGGTAACAGTAATGTGTTTTCTGCTCCCCGTCCTCCGAGTTCCTTTAGAATTTGTCAAGGAAATACGACGCTCTTTGCCGACTTTGAAGTTTTGAGGGCGCTGGGTAATGTAGGCTTTGATCATTGTTATTGTCACTCTCAGACTCGCCCAAAGGGATATCGTGTGCGGCTTGGTTGGTGTCCGGCCGTCGCTTTCCAAGGGGCCACCATAACAGTGTTTTACAGTTTCAATCAAAAAGGACCAGATTGTGCAGATTTTTTTTTATTTTATTTTTTTTGTCAAGGCTATAGTTTACAGCTATATATAAACCACTGTACTAACTCTCAGGTTTGTCAAACGGTTTTGTTGAAGAGGAAACCCTCCATCTGTCACTAAGACATTACTGTTATTTCCTAGAAGCCATTATATATCTGGTCTTCCTAAATTATCATAAAAACTAAAACAAACAAACAGACACCTTGGCAGGCATACTGAGAGTGACGTACAGAGTTATTACAAAAGCTGAATGTAAGGCACACTTCATATTCATATCACAGAAGCAGCACTGGCACAGTAAAGCAGCATATAGGCTATTGCTTGCTGTTGCAAGCATGTACTCTCATCCGAAGCGTGTGATGTCACCCTCAGCTGCTCAGAACACTGGAGTTTACGCTCACACAGACGTGAGTCTGAGGAAGCCTCAGTAGCTCTTTACTCGAACCCCTGGACACAAGACTCTCATACACATGACATGACAGCTGACATGATCAGATCTCTTTCATACTTTTCTCTGTAAATGTTATGACCGATGTTAGTCGTCTGACGTCATCTGTTATGTCATCTTGTTACCAGTGCTATGTCATGTGTATGGCAGTTTTGTGCCAGCTCTATGTCGAAGGGTTCAAGTAGGGTCACTGAAGCCTTCTGTGCGGTATGACAGGCGAGCCTTCGGGCCCCCGATCGACCAGCGGGGGTTGCCGATGCGTGATGAGATTTAGTCCCTGTGGCTGAATGAAGCCCTCCCCAATGCTGGGGAGGCGATGCTAGAGGTGACTGTGCATCACCCTGAGGGGGCTACTGGCCACAGCCAGCCATGGCACATGGTCCGCATTCAACAGCAGGCCGCACGGCTCATCCACACACTGACACCAAGCCTTAGCCAAGCTGAAGAGAAAATGCCCGCGTGACGCAGCTATTCAGGGTCGGACAGAGCAGCAGCAGCGTGCTTTAGAAACGCTGCTTTCATTCCCCTCTCGTATCGCCCTCCCCAGGCCGCTGTGCAGACGCCTGCCAGGGCCGGTCACCCGGGAGCTCTGAGAGGGGAAGGTGAGAGAGCTCTGAGGTGCGCTGGTGGTCCCCGCCCGTAAGGTTTTACCGTTGGGCTTCTGTTCACGGTCCTGACAGATAGCATCACGAGGACCGCAGGGTCTCTCCGATGACCTGCCAGCCGCCCCCTCAGCGCCGCCGCTTCGCTGGCCGCACTCCGTCGGTTTGCGCTTCTGAAATTCCAGCCGTTACCTCAGCGGCTCGGCTGAGGGGTCGTGAGCGGAGATCGAGATCTGAGAGCAGGCGGTTGGAGGTTTTTAAGTTGGACATGCTGTGAGCTGGTGGACCCGCCCGCTGCCATATCAGCCAATGGGCAGCTCCTCTGATGAAAGTGGCCTTGTGGTTATTAAAGGTGAGCGTGCACAGCCACACCTGCTCTCCCTGTGGTGCACTTTGGGTTTGTCTGTTATTGTTTAACATTTATTTAACCAGGAATACCCCATTGATATCCACATGTCTTACCGGGGGGACCTGACATAAAACACAAAGTTACCCAACAAGACCACCGACAGTCATGTTGCACACAACAAAAATAGGGAATGAGAGAGTCATATAACCAACAGAAATGAAGGAGCAGAATATCGGTTCCTGTATTTGGTTCAATACAGCAGCTAGCCTGGCATGCATTGCCGGACCAGGTGGTGCAACAGTAAACTCGCTCTACCTACAGAGGTGTGGGTCAGTTATGCTGTTTGTGATGGGTTTAGGTGGGGAAGTGTAAAAATCGGAGGGGAAAATGGCCGACTCGGTTCAGTGTTTTGCGCGAATGCCAGAACGCAGCGGGGTTTCAGAGTCGGTGCTTGGCCTCGCCGCTCGCGTGAGAGAACGCGGGCAGTCACGGCGTGTTTGTGACCAGCCGAGGCCGCGGTTGATCCCGTTAGCTGTGTGCTTTGTCACTGCGCCCACCGGCAGCTTGCCGTTTGGGGGCGAGAGTTTGCCGAGTTGCTGCTCTGAGCTGTTTGGCTCCCTCTGTCGGCTCCAGGCTTCCACGTACACGACCCACCGGCTTACACAGGGACGCCCCCGAGGGTCTGGGAGTGGTTGCTTAGCGATGGGAACATCAGGCTTCAGAAATGACGGTGTGATCATACGCGGTGAGTGACACTGATTTTAATGAGTCGTCGTCGTTCAGTTTTGCCGTGGAGCGCAAATTGTTTTGTTTGGTTCAGGCCAGGTACCCGCCATGGGGCTGATGGCACCCCTCGTTCCCATAGTTACGGCCTCTCTAAAATAACCCCGTTCCGCGCGTCCGCAATGTCCGGTACTCATCTCCCTCCCAGCTGGCCTCCAGGAAATTGGGATGCGTGTAATTGCAGACCTACAGACGTTGACATCCGCAAATTTCATTGGATTAACTTTTGAAGAATTTTTTTTTGTTGTATTTTTTTTGTTTTCAAGCTAATTGGAGAGAGAGAGAGAAGGGGGGGGGCGAGCCTCTTGCTGGGTGTAATTGCACTTTCACACTTATAACAAGCCTCATCATCACGCACGGTGCAACGTGACCGGTTGCCAGAGCCGAATCTGCGTGTGATAATTTGCCGTTCTGTCGCATGAAAGAAGTCTTTCCACTCCGAAAGCTGCCGTCTTTGTCATCCTCGCACACTCAGAGTATCATGATTCTGCTTCTGAACAGGCTTGAACAGGAAAGGAACCTTTTCCTTGACCCAGGAGGTCATTTTAGTCTGATCGTGACAGGTCTGCCCTGTTCCTTTTCTAGTCGGACCCCCGTGAAGCTCAAACACACCGTCGATCCTCGGAGACACGAACCCGCAGGGAAAGATGGATGTTCGGGAAACGGCAGTTTGCCAGTTTTTTTTTTTTTTTTTTTTTTTTTTGCCTGTTCCCACATCACCAACTCATCTGCCCCAGCTTCAGCCTGATTCAGGCTCTCTGTCCTGAGCAGGCCGCAAACGAGCCTTTAATCGCCGCGGCCATCCGCGTTTCTCCCGGACCGAGGACTGCAGCTCGGGGTTTGTTAGAGCGGACTAAACCCGATTAGTAAAATTATCCGCCGAGCCGAATATATATACCCGTGGTGTAAAATCAATAAGGACAACTCTGAGCAGTCTGAAAGCCCTCTCTGCGCTGGGAGACAGCAGCAGGCCGTCTGTCTTGTGCCCGTGGGACACTGTGAATAACGTTTAGAGACTGTCCGTATTGTCTGACACGCCCCCGCCCTTGATAAGGACCAGTCTGGTCTTCTTTTTCATAGTGAAAGGAAATGCCTTTTCTAGGCATCGTACCAGGGAGTTATCAGGCTGGCGTTCGGCTTGGAATCTGGTCCAAAAGTAAATGGACCAGTCGGAGGCAACGCATTAGGAGCACTTTGCCTTTCTTTGGGCTACAGAATTGGCTTCTCTCAGTGGATTCAGCATTGCTGACAGTGGGGTTGTAATAGCGTGTTGTTGAAATTTGTGTACAAAACATTCAGGCCCATAAGCCTTCCCTTCCTGGGGTGCCCAGAGAGGGGATGTCTCTCTTATAAGTGGGGAATTTAGGGGTTCTGGGATTTTGGGGAGCTTTTTTTGAGCGGCAAGTTCAGCCTGTTCTGCCTTAACGTTATTATAAAAAAACAAAAAACATGTAAGCACTTCTGTAGTAATTGTGCTCTCTGGAGACCTTCTGCGACTGGGATGTAATCGTTTTTAAGAAGATGAGCACAATGTTTTTCGAGCTTTTTAGTTAACAAACTTCACAAGGCTTTCTAGTAATGAAGTGTCAGTGGTGCTTATTGCATTGAGCAGAATAGGTCTGGTTATGCTGGTATAGTTTTGTTTCTCTTGTCTCATAGTTCTGACTATTTCTCATTGCCACTTATAACTGGCTATAAAAAGCATGATTAACCTCCTTAACAAGCACTGCACAGCTCCTACGGAGGAGAATTTATTTGAATAAACATTTCGAATTCAGAAGGGAAGTATAAAATAAACGTATGATCGTTAAGTGGTCGTGGGTCGAGTGTGTGTGTGTGTGTGTGTGTGTGTGTGAGAGTCACTGTACTGCGCAATAGACCATCATCACGACAGTAAAAAAAAAAAAAAAAAAAAAAGGTTGTAGACTTGCGTGTTGAAACTGTCACAACAGTCTTCTCCAACAACGGTGCAGTAATGTATTTGGCTTAGTTTACAGACAAAATATGCTAGCCACTCTGCAGATAATGCCCGCCCCCCCCCCGTTCCTCGCTACAGGTGTGACTGCTCCCTGTCTGGAGCCCCTTTTCAGCCCGGCCGCTTCAAATGTGCCTAAACATCACACACCCTGTCATTATGCTGCTTATGGATCAACAGGCTCAATTAGGTCCTTTAAAAAGACAGCGTGGGCCCCTCTCTCTCTCTCTCTCTCTCTCTCACTAAGAGCGGGGATGAAATTACACAAACCGCTGAACCTCAGCGAGCTGAACCCTCCTGCTTGCCGTAGCTGGGGGCCGGACAGAGAACAGAGAACCAGTCTGGAGCTCCTGAGCTTCCGCTGCCCTGCTGAAAGCCTGGGCAGATCAGCCCAGGCTTATGATGAAATAAAGCCTGAAGCCCCAGAGCCTGGGGCAAGTCCGAATCCCACTAGAGGCAGTCTAAATCCCAGCCTACCTGCGATGGGAGATGGAGGCGGTTGCAGACTGGGAAGCCAGACAGGTAGCCCCCTGATCGCGGGTTAAATCCCGCGTCTTAGCGAGCAGAGACTGACGCGCTCCTGCAGACGTGCGTTTTATGCGCCGAACGTGAGCCGTTTCTGCTCAGTTTCTGTCCTCCAGCACGGATGAGTCTCCCTGTAATGCAGGGGATTGCTGCTCCGCTTAAACATCACATCATCTGTCACCGCCTCAGAGGGTTCCCGTCGGGTTTCAGACAGTTTAGCTGTCACACCTGTAAAAAGAGAGAAAAGGCTTCTCCTCCCCGTATATAACCATCACACTGTGCAGGGTGCCTCCAAGTCCTGTCAGTGGCTTTATCAATATGATTGATTTTCTAATCTGCGAACAACCTTCAGGTTGTAAACGAAGCTCAGATTACTGTATCGAAGTGTGAGAGAACAAGAAAAATGCGAAGCGGCAATATAAAGAGCATCTTTGATCGCACCCAGCCCCTCACTGATTAACTCCAGCTGCATCAGCAGAAACCTGGCTGCTGTAAAAGCATTGACTGTATGAAGTTCTTTAGAGTGGCGTGAGACGTGCTTACCATTTATGTAAGATTAACACGACCACGATCAACAGCGCAGAGGTGTGGACAGCATCTCGCCAATAAGAATGTCCTTTTCTGAAATTTTAATGCATGAATTCGTCGTCGTGGCGTGACACATTTGGCTTGTGTAGATTTTTTTAGGCTGGGTGCAGGGCTTGATATTCCTGCTGGCCTGCCAAGGCCTTCTGACCCCTTCAGTCCAGTTAATCAGCCTTTTCTACAGGCCAGGAGAGAAAAGAAAAGACAGGGGAGGAAAAAAAACACAGAGAAAAGGTTTCGATGGTGTGTTGAGGTCTTACTCTCAAGTACTGAAAATGCCGCTTCCAAACATGTTTGCTGTGACCTTTCCTCTAGTCTTGCTCTCTTGACAGAATAATTGTAACGAGTGTGTGCAGCCGAGGTGCTCACCTCAGGAGTGGAGGCAAGGAGCTGCGTGTAGAGTCACTGTGGGGTTTACCTACCGCCTCTCAGCTGTATTAGGAGAGCCTGTGGTTTTTAAAAAATTCAGTTTAAAACACTGCAGCTTCCCTGGTTAGCCCGTTTCCTGCGATGGAATGTTGCCTGCACGGGCACCCGTCATAGAATTCTAAAAATAAGCAGACCTTAAGGTCAGGTTTAGACATCCTACACAGTGAGGTTGGAGCCGGAAATGTGGGCTGCATTCTAATGTGAGAAATCAAAAAACAATGGAGAAAGTATCGGCTATTCTGCAGCTTGAACATAAATGTATAATAATATAGACTAAACAGTATTACTGTGGGGGATTTTAGACATGGATGGCTGAGCATACCTCAATGTTTGTTTGGCAACCTTACAAAGCGTCAGGCCAACTGTTGAACTGTATAGCTGGTTCGTTTTGTTAGTGTACCTCTCAGCTGCTGGCGAAAACAGAACAGATTATTTGCATTTATATAAGCCCGCACACTCGCACTGACCTTGAGCACCGAGACACAGCGGAAGGGTCATATTTGCATTTCACCTGTAAGGCATTATGCAGTATTCATACGTTTCAGTTCATGTTGCGCTAATGTATGTGGGGGAGATCCACGTACATACACACACTCATACATATACACACACAGCCCATAGTCCTCACTGGAATTCCAGTCACAGTGCATGGCTCCTCCATGCACTTCCTAACTGTAAAGACTCATATGGTTTTTTTTACTCACATCCTTGAAGGCCCCCCCCCCCCCGTGCCACCAAGTTAGTCGTAGCATTGTGACTCATAATGGAGTGCCGTGGCAACCGGAATCCAGTTTGAGGTTATTGTGTTCTGTACGGGAGCAGCCAGATAGCAGGTATTAGTGCTGCGGCCCCCTAGGTTATTACTGCGGGCCTGCAGTGCATCTGCGCCCCCTAAACCCTGATTCACACGGACGCCGCACCTCGGGCACACCCCCCAGCCCCCGGCGCTGAGAAGCCCCCGCTCTCTCCCATCTATAATGCATGCTGGGAGATTAAAGTAATGTCTCTGTTCTTACCAGCCTGTGCGCACACTCGCGGTATTGTATTGATTCAAAAGGGAACGTAATAAACAAGGGGACCGGCTCGGATAGTTTCTCTTCTCTTGTGCGATTATCGCGAAAAAGGGCTTTTGCATCGTTTTCCCACCGAAACAAATCCGTCATCAAATTGAGGCTGTATTTAAACTGCAGTGCGTAAATGCATTCCAAGCTGCTTGGTTGATATTCAGAAAGAAAGAACAGGAAAACTATTTTGGCTATGCGACTAGCCTATTGTTCTTGCATTATATTAGAGATACATATATATTATCAGCGAAAGTGTGTGTGTGTTTGTGTGTCTGTGTGTGCGCGCATCTGTGCTTCTTTGCTTCTGTGTGTGTGTGTCTGTGTGTGTGCATTTGTGTGTCTGTGTCTGTGTGTGTGTGTCTGTGTCTGTGTGTCTGTATCTGTGTGTGCATTTGTGTGTCTGTGTCTGTGTCTGTGTGTGTAGTGCTGCATTAATATTTTATCTAATGTTGTATTGACCTGCGTAGACTAATACTTATAATTCCTCTCTACCGTGGCTCCTACTTCAAAAGGACCCTGATTTTATTGTTAATGTGATTAAAATGTTTTGCCCGCTGAGTGGAGAATCAGCAGGAGGGAACGGGCGGGGAAGCAGCATATGGGTTGAAATGAGGAGCTTCCTGCTCTGTCTGCTGCCTAATCTGGGGATTTGGCCTGAGCGCTCGTAAGGCAGGCACATTGTCTGGAGCTAGCCTACTAATCCTCCAGTAGCCTGCTAATCCTCCGCTAGCCTGCTCATCTTTTAATAGCCTGCTCATCTTTCACTAGCCTGCTCATCTTTCGCTAGCCTGCTCGTCCTCCGTTAGCCTGCTCATCCTCCACTAGCCTGCTCATCCTCCTTTAGCCTGCTCTTCCTCTGCTTGCCTGCTCATCCTCCACTAGTCTGCTAATTCTTCACTATCCTGCTTATCCTCCACTAGCCTGCTCATCCCTTGCTATCTGTGAGGATAGCTCCTCCTTTCACTCCCCATAAATGACCCACAGTGTCTGTGCGTGAGAAATGAGCCACTCTCACTCCCAGGGGATGGGACTGTGGGAACTGCATCTCCTTTCTGCCAGGTTCAAGTGCGAGAGTCCTCAGAGATGGTGCGCTTAGAATAACAGTAATAAAAACACTACTAGGCTGGCCTCATTAGGGGAATACTTAACTTTTGAGCTCCAAACACAGCAAACCCCCCTCCACCTCCCACGGAGGAATGAGGTTGAGAGGACTGTGTTCGGAGCTCCAAAGTTAAGTACTCCCCTAATGAGGCCAGCCTAGTAGTGTTTTCGTTACAGTTATTTTCTGACTCTTCTGCCTAGGACACAGGCAGTCATCATGGACAGACACTGAACAGAAGTGAATTAGAAATGAAGTGGCAGGGTTTGAGCCATTCTCACGGCTGTGGCTCGGGCGAACCTGAGTTTATTAAATGATGCATGTCAGTGTACCCAAATGGATTCATTGTCGTCACTGCTGTACTAAAATCCTCAAGCAGCCGACATCCTTCTGTCAGCCTGTGCCATCCTCAGGGCTGTAGATGTGCTTTGGGTGACTGTACTGAGCAGCTGGGAGCACAGGACAGCACAGCCGATTGCGGCTGCGTTCCTCATAGCGGGTGCTGTGTGTTACCGCCGCAAAATTCGTCGTCCTCTTCTGCGGCCCCTGGGACGCTCCCGGTGTCCTCGCTCCCGGTTCACGGCCGAGCTGCTGGCAGAGGCTCGGGGACCTGCTGGCTGAGGGGTCCCCTGCACGGCTCAGCAGGCAGGCAGGACGGCCGCCCCGAGCCTGGGTGACAGATAACGGAGAGATGTGAAGGAGGGAGGGAAAAGGAGAGATCGATCCGTAACGCACAGAAGGGCGTTCCTCCTCCTCCTCCTCTGTCCCCCTGCCGCGTGACAGAGCCTGTAATTGCGGCATGAGAGAGACGGGCTCGGCGCCGATGGTGGTCGATTCTCTTAGTTTCAGCACCGGACAGCTCCCGCACCGCGGGCTGCAGTTTCGGTTTGGGGGGGGGGGGGGGGGGGCGCGTTTTGGAGAGGCCTTACTTGGATCTGTCCCGCAAAGGACTGAGCTGCCCGCCATGCCGCACCCCTCTATGACACCACGCAGTCCCTTAAAACATTTCACAAAGCCAGCTTCTACAACGATAAAGAGCATAATTTATGAATGGCCCATTATATTCTTTAATACATTTATTCCATTATTTTTCAGGATCTGTTACGCTCCTCATTTTTTAACTGTGCACAGATGGCGCATATGAGGGGTTTTTTATTGGCAGTACACCCTGCATTTAATAGTACATGGCTTGACCCATCTCTTCTATATTTAAGTATTTGCACTGCAGGATATTGAAAGGGTTGTTTTGTGGGTGCACTGTAATGAAAAGTGTGCGGTTTGCTGTAAAAGGACATTCCTGGTCTCAGTGCCCTCGGGTTATTTGTGTTAAAACAGGGGGCAGCGTTTGCACAGGGGGCAGCCCCATCCCTTAAGAGGATTGAACACTACCGGACTGATCACGGTGTTCACCATATCTCCACAGGTCATTGGCCTTTGTTCTGTTTCAATGCATAAATATTTGTATTAAACCATGATACATGGTCTCTTAGACAGTCATGCATATATATATATATATATATATATATATATATATATATATATATATATATATATATATATATATATATATATATATATATGCATGACTGTGTGTGTGTGTGTGTGTGTGTGTGTGTGTGTGTGTGTGTGTGTATGTATGGAGTCATGCTTAATGAAGTAGTACTACATATGTCATGTTCCTTTTTGTACAGATTTCTGCAAACCACAGTGTAACAGAGAGCAGGAATTGGCATCATTAGATTTTTTTTCATACACTATGCAGATGTGCTATTTGCCACAAAACCTGTCTCATCTCATTGCCAAAATCCACCAGGGAGGATCTTGAAATGTTATTTTTTCTTTCTTCCTCCTGAAATGTTATTATTTCTTCCCGTGCATCTTTGTCGTTTATGTAAGGCATATGCTCTCAGACTGTCTTCCATTTTCCCCCGACTGAGCTCTTATCACTTCTCCCGGCTGCCAGTGTAAATACGCTATTGCTATTCACACTGCCTGTCAAGCGCCCCTGTGATTCGGCTCGTGGGAATATGCAAACGGGATGCGTGCGAACGCCACTGACTCACCTCTTAGGAGGGATACGGGAGAGCTGACTCCCCCTTAAAGAGGGATTCCGGAGAGCTGACTTCCCCTTAAGGAGGGATTCATGAGTTTTTACTCCCTCTTTAGGAGTGTATCCAGAAGCACTCGTTAAAACATGACCCCCTGCCATTATATGCTTTTCATAGGCCCTGGTCTCCGAGGTTGCCAGTCACTGCAGTCAGCACCTGGAAAGGGAGAGATTGTTCCATTCACCCATAAAATCATTTTTAAAAATAGCCTGAACTCTGAAAAGAGAGACAGAGACAAAAAACTAAACAAAAAAAAAAAGACACTAAGATTAATGTCTGGCTCTTTCGCTTTGAACCGAGCCGATCCCTCAGTGTCTGGCTGCTGGTTCGCTCGGCTCGTTCACCGGGGGGGCGGGGGGGCGGGGGGGGGGGGGGGGGGGGGGGCTGCACGTCACCCTGTTTACGAGCGGTGATTTGTTTTAATGAGGGAGAGCTGGCCTGGTTTGCGTTGCGTTGCTGTATGGTGAAATGGCCCCGGACCTGTTGTTCCTGTGCGCTGAACGATCGATCCCTCGGCAGGGATCCGCCGAGCCCAGGACGAGTTTAACCTTCAGCTCGACCAATTACAGACCGGCAATAACATAAGAGGGAGAGGACAGGAAGTGCTTGGGAAATAGCACTGGGAAGCATCATGATTGATTTGCTTCTGTCTGAGTTTATATTTTTACTCTCTCTCTTTCTCAAGCCTGTTTCTAAGCTAAAGCTCATTCTTACAAAATGTAACATTTATGGCAAGAATGCACAGAATGAGATGCAATCCAGTTTTACAGATAATAACCCAGTACACACTTAGCGTGTACAATTTTACAAATAATAACCCAGTACACACTTAGCGTGTGAAATCTACAGCTGCTGATGCTACAAGCTTTGAGAACAGCAAAGAAAAGAAGGAAGCTTTGGAAACCGTTAGATATTATGGTATCAGCTGGAGGAAGAACATATTGCTTTCCCCTTCTTTGTGCCTATTGCTAGGGTATGAGAGAGCTTCCAATAACACCATATTAACACCTTATGCTGCGCTCATATGCTGTTATTCTAGAAAACTTGGAAAGGTGCAAGTCCTCCAACTGGCTACTTTATAACTACTTTTACCTTTTTTTTTTTTGATTACCTTATTTGGTCCCAGAATCCTCTTCATTGGAAACTGAAATGAAAACGGAGCCAAAATGGCTCCTACGTTTTGCCTGTTGGGGCTTATGAGTCAGAGCCCCGCGGAACATGTCTCCCACCATGGAACAGCGGCAGTACATTGGGCAGCGGCCCCAGTTCTATTCCTAGCACAGTGCATCTTGCCACAGGCGTGCAGCAGTAGAGTTTGCTCTGAGCAGCTCCCTGCCGCTCGGAGCTGGCTGTGGGATCACAAGGTCGCGGTGAGGAGTGAGGCTGGCGGGTGCGCGGGCAGAGGGGGTTGTGGCATTGGCACGACTTTCCTCCTTCATCCTCGGGCTGCCTGCTTCTGCTGCTGCTGCTGCTGCTGCACAGTGGAGCTCGGAGCCCCACAAACACAAGGGGTCACCTCATCTGCTCTGATCAGAGAAAGAGGAGGCTGAACACGCCTCTGGTAATATGCCTGAGGGGCGGGAGGAACGCCCGGAGCTTGAAGTAGCAGACTTGGTTGTGTGTGATTCATGGGTGGATTAAAAATCTTTTAAAATTAATTTTACATACCCAGCAGAGCACCTGCAGATGGGCTGTGGAGCGGCGGTCAGTGGTCAGTTGTCAGTGGTCATTGGTCAGTCGGTGGACCCTAAGCATGTGACGCGACCACAGAGAGCACGGACCAGGGTGTCCCCAGTGTGAGTTGTTGCTATGGGAACATTGCGCAGTGCTCTTGACCGTGATGTCACGAGGGATGTGTTAATGTGGATGTGAGCGGCTGGGCTCCGCGCGCACATCGTGGGTTAGCTGCAGACCCCTGCAGAAGGCTCTTTTGCGGGGTTTATCGCCGGCGTTGCGTAACATCGCCGAGGTGGAATGCGTGGCGTTTGTTTTTCCGTTTTTTTTTTTTGGCAGAACGGTTAAAAGTAAAAAGTTTTCTTGGCAGGAGCTGACGTGGGAGCGAGGCGGCGGGCGAGCGGAGGAACAGCAGTTTTGTGGGCTAAATGGAAGCCGGCCACGTTCGGCTAGCTGAGGAGACCAATTAGGATCCGCTGGCTGGAAGGCTTCACTTTCAACATCCTCCTCAAAAGAACCCTCTCGGGGTTGGCTGTTGGCAGAACCCAGAGCGGAGAACGTCAGTTTGTTGTTGTCTCTGCGCAGGCTTGCGGATGCAGGAGCCCCTGTGTCAGTGTGTGCCCTTCAGAGTGTTGGCTGTAGTATTTGTTGCAGAGAGAGTGTGAAAGGACTTATTTTTTTGTTTCAGAGAAAGTGAGAGACTGAGTAGAGCTGAGGAAGAGAAGGGAAGTCACATTCACAGATTCACAGGCATTTATACGCACCTGTGTGCATTGATGGATACATGTGAACGCATTTAGACCCTGACATTGCATGCTCTCTCAGGCAAATAGATATTCTCACTTACAAATACATTCACTCACACACACATACACACACACACACACACACACACACACACACACACAGGCGCCATCATGTGATGCCGATATGACGAACACGTGCTGCTGCTGAATATCGACTGTCTTAGGGAGTGCAACAGTACTTTATTTATTGAATTGTTTATTTGCATTTGGAGGTGGAGATGTGGGGAAATAGTTTTTTTATTTTTTATTATTTGAATTTAAAGAGCAATGATTTTGCTCTGCCATTCTCTCCGGTGATGCATTTTTAAGTGTAAATGCAAGGGCCGCTCACATTAAAGGTATCTGCTCGGAGGCATTTTAGAGATTTAATAGCCCAGATCAGCATCGCCCCCCGGCTCGTTTGAGATCAGCATCGCCCCCTGGCTCGTTTGAGATCAGCATCGCCCCCCGGCTCGTTTGAGATCCGCAGTTTGTTTCCGGTCTCTTCTCCGGCACCTTTCAGATCGCCTCTCAGATTCGGAGGCGAGTTCACGGCGTCTGAGACGCGCGACGGGGCGCCTTATCGGCTTCCCCCCGACCTCGCCGAGGAGGAGCCGCCGGCTCAGGTTCCGCGCGCGAGAGCCTCGCTCCCGGGTCCTGAGATATGAGGTGGTCCGCGCTGACGGGAAACCGGGGTCCCACGGCAACGCGAAGCGAAACAGAGAGGAGCCTTTGAGCCGTCCCGCGCCCCGGCTCGCCAGCGCCAGGCCCATGAATTATTCCTGAAGTGTCTTTTAAACGCTGGCAGCCATTTAGTCTCTTCAAGCGGGCTTATGCATATTTAGATAATGTGTATAATATCAGCTTCTTTTTAGGGAGAAGGAGGGTGGGGATGGGGTGGGTGATGGTAGCAAATAATACAGAAAAATGTTTTAAATAAAAAATCTCTCCCCCTCCCTGTCTCCTGCAGCAGATTATGAAAATGAGAATTTAAATGAGAAAATTATCGGAGTGATTCACGGCTCCGCGTAGCGGCGCCTGATGCGTTATTTGACGCCTTCGCTCGGGCGCCGCGCGGCGTGCGATGTTTGGCGGTAACCCGCCGCCAAGAAACCTCTTACCGTATGCATTCAGCGGCGCGGCTAAAAATAGGCCCTTATTAAATGCCGCTGAAGCCCATTCAAAAGAGCCCCGCTTTTCGAGGGCCGCTCCTGCAACTCCCGCGGTAAGGGGTCGTGTTCAAATAACCTCTCCGAATAAATTTCAGTCTTATTAATGTCACTTGTTTCCATTACACTTTTTTCACTTTTGTCCCGTTACCGCGTTTTTCCCCCCGGTCCCCCATCATTCGTAGGCACTTCTCACACACTGTTTACCAAGCGGCACTGTGCAGTCTGGAGGTGTGCTGGAGGACTACACTTCAGGCTGACGGCACCTGCTTGATTGGGCCCAGTGGGGGGGCGCCCTTGCTCCTTGAGGCAGGGGAGAACCCTGCGACCGGAACCCTCCCTCCTGGGGTGTTAGCGCTTAGCGATGCTCCATCTGACTCATCACTGCTGCAGAGGGGATTGGGTTCTGGGCCGTGGGTCTCATCACTGTGTAAAGGGCCGGAGCTTTAGCTGGCACTGTAACCTGGGAGACGCCTTATTGATCGTTTCACAGTTATGTCGGCAGCTGGATCATCGGGCTAAAACTATCACTTGGAAACTGTTTTTTTTTTTTCTTTTTTTGTTGAAGCTAGAGGTCTGCTTTTGAGTGTATTTCCAGGTTCAGTGGCTCTATTTCCTGTTTCAGATTTGTGCTTAGACACGGCCTGAATACTGCACTATGCCCGTGCTCAGCCGTGACTAAGTCTGTGCCCTGGGACGATGCTGGCCTCCTCTCGCCAGGGGGGGAAGAGTGTGTTTAAATAGGCCAGTAGGCTCCCTGAGGTTAGCACGGTTACAGCGCCCCCTGGCTGCCCCACCGGCTATTGCCAGAGAGCGAGAGACGCGCCTCTCCCGCCACGGACTCTCCGCCTTGTGGCGTAGCGCGCAGCCTGTCGAGTTTAAAATGGTGGTCACGTGACCGCGAGTGTTCGGGAGCTGCCGCACACGCTCGGTTTCCGTGCCCTCCGCGTGGGCGTGGGTGCCAAGCGGTGACGCGAGAGTTGCTAGGAGACGGGGCGTGCTGACGCGCGTCTCTGCGCTGCGAGTTAAATTCCCTTAATGCGCGGCGAGCTTGCGAGCGCATCGCGGCGGTGTAGCGGCAGCGTTAATTACGGACGTGATTATTTCTGTGCCCTTTAATTAATTACTGAATAGCAGAAAGGCACCCTGAGTACAGCAGTGAGGCTTTCTAGTGGGGGCTCCAGTTTCTGAGTCCCATTCCCTCTGGATTTTTATCATAATGATGAGGCGTAATTATAATCAAAATTGAGGAAACGGGTGACAAAGGGAAGAGAAGGCGTCTGCGCTTTGAAAGTCATCTGAAACCGCGCCGCGGAGCTGCGGCTGCTGCTGCTCGCACTGCTTCGGCCCTCTCGGCTTGACTATGAAATGGAGCTTATGAGCGATTTAGTTTAATGCGGTGTGTGGATGTCCTAAGTCCAAAGGGTCCAGACTGCCAGCACAGGAAGGTCCACATTCCCCTGTAGAAACTCCATACCTGTTATTCTTCAGGCACAATCACCAACGCTGTTCAAAACACGTTTTTTCATTTTATTTTTTATGGTCCAGTTGTATAATTTGAATAATTTTCTCATTCGAAAAGCTTTGTTTTCCATAATGCCATCAATAAATGTTTCTTCTGATTGTACGGTTTGATCATGTTGCATCCCTCTGTCTCCTCTCGCGTTCGGAGAGAATGAGGTGTATTTCAGTGGCAGTGGTGAACAGATGAGAGAGAACGGGCCATTTTTGCACAACAATCAGGAGTTCAGTCTCAGGGGTCGTCTCCATGGTAATGCTCCTGGTCTGGGAACAAAAGATCAATTCAGGCCGTGCTGCTTCCTCCGGGGCCAGGGCAGTGTCTTCCTCCCATTGAAATGGGTATTGTTAGGGTACATTCACAGAACTGAGCGCCTTGTGCAGTGACATCACCTCACCCCCCCCCACCCCCCCTTTCTTCCTCACCTTTCCCACCTTCACTCTGCTACACAATGACAACTTGGAAAGTGATGTGAAGTACTACTTTTCACAGTGCCCGCATTGATAGATTTCCTCGTAACTCATTAGAATTGCATCTGTAACCAGCCTGTTTCAGCGCAGAGCTGTGAATCAGTGAGGGGACGTTTTTGTGAGGTTTTGAATAAATCAGTATTTGCCCCTGTACATTCCCTCGGTTTTCACTAGTACTGCATTTACCCTAACATGTCTCACCACAAACACTGTGTCTTAAGCTCTGATTTTAGATCTTCAGAGCCTAGCATAGATTACAAACCCCTTTATGAGCTTCTGCTTGCTTTTGGGTACGTATGTGTATGTGTGCCTGCTTGTGTGTCAGTGTAGGTGTGTTTGTGTGTACATGTGCATGTGTGTGTACAGTGTGTCTGTGTGTGTGCTGAGAGTGAGAGAGAGAGAGAATAACAGTTCACTTTATCCATCTCAACCTGTAGGAACAAAGCCCTTAATCCTGTATGCCCTCTACCACAGAATCAACAGTTAGATAAAAAGCAGGGGTGTACAATAAAGCGTTCATTACCTCAGCTGTCAAGCTCATCGCCTGTAAATCACACGTACAATAGGTTGTTAACGCCCTTGTCTGCGGGGCTGAGGGCGTTTAAATCCATTTAACCGGAGAGGTTTTCTCGTGTTGTGATCGAGGTTCGCTGTTATCTTCACACTTTCCAGCCTCTGTCTAAACCAGGGTGACGGATGCCAGGACGATGTTCTCTCCTGCGCCGCAAATCACAGCGGACCTCGCAGCACCGAGGCACAGCGTCGCTCGTCTCCGATAGGCCAATTCCGACCCCTTCGCTGAAATTCACCTCATAGGAATATGCGAATGAGGCGCATTGAATCTGTGATGTCACAAAGGCTCATAGGCGCATGAATGTTTCTGCAGCTGGTGTGCGGGGTGTTCCGAGCTGCCCCACGCGTGTCCTCTCAAATTCACACGAGACCTTTCCTCCTACACTTTTGCTGAATTCTTCCAGAAAAATGAAGCTGCATTTATTTATCTGTGTCATGCAAAATTCTTGTACCTTCTAAAAATGAAATGCTCAGGATTAACTAACAATTTACATATTAGCGCTGTTATTTGATCACATTAAGTTTTCAGCTGGCTTTAATTTGTTGAGTGATGAATCTGACAGCACATGGAGTTGAATTAAAACTTTAAGTGTGTTAAAACAAACTGACATAAAAATGGTTTTTCCATGACTTTGACAATGTGAATAATTCTTTGCCAAATCCTGGTGACGCTGAATTTAAATGCTGCATTTACTGGTTTTTCCTTAATGCTAATTTATTTTTGAGCTGGTTTTTGTCATTTTTACCACAACAACCCCCCCCCCCCCCTTTTGCTGTACCACTTCCCCTAGCCCATGTGCATAATGTCTAATGCCACAATACTGGGTATCCAACCAGGCAAGGGGATGCAGCCGCTTTGCTGCAGCAGCCACTTCCTGGCCAGACTCTGTCCTGTTTAAAATGTTTATTTTATTGCCTTCCTCATGCGATGACTCTCTAAACAGTGGCAGTTTGGGAACGTCTGAAAAGACCTGTTTAAACCCCCCCATCAGCATCCAGTCAGCTTACCGTGAGGCGCGCTGTATTTATCTCTTCCCGGAAAACTCCGGAAGACTTGCTGACTGGGGCAGACGCAGACTAACAGTATGAAGGATGCGGTGAGTGTGTCGCCCGCGGCATTAGTGCTGATTAAGGGGTCATGCAGCCCCCGGGCCTGTCCTCCGTCCCAGCTCCCTTTCCCCACGACGCGGGAAAGAGTTCACCACACTGTTAATGGGGCTCCACCCTTTTATTCTTTCTCTTTTTCTCCATCTTTACAAATACTGTTAGTGTCACACATTATGGTGTCATTTGGTGCTTTAAGGAGGTTTTCTTCTTTGGGTGTGAAGGGATGGAGCATTGCTCCCACTGTGGAGTAACGGTGCTTCTCTCCTTCTCTCCCTCCACCCCCCCCCCCATGCAGACCTGCTGGCCGTGCCGAAGCACCCGTACGCCGCCATGGAGAACTGGGGCCTGAGCGTCTTCGTGGAGCAGAAGATCCTGCTGGACCCGGAGGTGTCCTCCATCTCCTACCTGATGGAGCTCACCATGGTGGTGGTGCACGAGATCTGCCACCAGGTACGGTCTGGGCCGGGCCGGCACCCAGGCAGGAGCGGTTATGGGACAGGGGACCATAGAGGGGTTATTAAGGCTTTTGGCAGTGCGCTCGGTGTGGGTTTGGTGGATGCAGTTGGCTGGTTTGGTTTTTATCAACTTTGGGGAAAAATGGCTGCTTTATTTTCATGAGGTGGGAGGTTTTTGGCCCTTAATTGGCCATGGAGCCAAAGTGCCACACTGCACAGTTTGTCTCGTCTTTCAGTGACCTTCCAGAAAAGCACAAGGAAGGATTCACCACCCTGAAATTGCTTTTCTTTTTAGTTTTTCATTTTTAGTTTTCCTTTTGAGCCAGTTCGTGGAACGTACCAAACCTGGCCGGCGTTGCCAATTAGCGTTTTGTTTCCAAGATGGTGTTGTCTTTTTTTTTTTTTTTTTTTTTTTTTCTCTGGTGAAAGAGGAAACGCCTCCCGGATCCATGCGGGGCGGTGCGTTCATAATGGCCCTGCCTGTAGAACACGCGTCTCTGACAGATCCCCACGGAATCGAGCGGGTTTGATCTCCCCCGCCGCGCCGCCACGAGCAGGAGAGTTTTTAATAAAAAAAAGAGAGAGAGAGAGAGATCTCGGCTGAGCCGGCGGAGTGATTGGACACATGGCGCCTGACACTCTGACGCCGCAGCGCCGCTCTGCGATGGAGGGGCAGATCCTGTTAGTGCAGGGGCTGGAGGGCAAGGAGGCCCCCTGCTGCTGTCGGTGAGGGAAATTCTCCCCGTCTTGGGCTGATGTTTGTACCCATCCCCAGTGTGTGGAAACAGAATAAGTTCATTTTGGGACCTCGCTGGTTTGTAGATCGTCGCTTAGCAGATTGAATATACCTGTTAAAGCCATTCATTTTGTCAAGGGGAGGCTTTGAAAAGACATGCCCGTGGGTTTGCAAAACATCATTCCCTGTTATTATTCTCACTCGGCATGTTTTGTGACATTCAGCAATCGGGATTGATTCCCTTTGTTTTAAAGTGCTATACAGGGACTTTGTTTCACTCATTTCTTTGACAACCATTTTTATTCAAAATAATTCTTGTTTTGAGTGACAGGCGTTTTAATGAAACAGGCTTTTAAGCACACGCTTAAAATAAATCACACAGTGAAAACTCAAACACAATTTGACCAGCGTCTGATCTTTATGTATTATAAAAGAAAATCAGGTTTTCTGTCCTCCATTCCAAACATGATTGTTTGAGAAAAGCCTTCGTGATACCAGGGACCTTGGAGGAGTCTTATTGCTACAGTGGTGTTTTGTAATAGTTGTTTTAGTGTGAGTGTCTTTGTATGATGACTGACAAATACAAACAGGAGATTTGGTCATTTGTTGAGATAAGCAACTGATTCTTTGCAGTGGTGCATTTTTCATGCGCTGGTTCCACGGATTTCCATTTTAATTATAAGCGATAATATTTTAGATTATTTAATTATAAGAGATTTAATATTAGATATTACTTGTGTGCACTTATTTCCGGGGATATATATGAATGCACTGATGAAGCATGAAGCTGCATATGCAGGATTGTGACCTTTGACCCCACCCCCCCCCCTCCCCGCCAGGCTGGCCATGCGTGATGTCATCGCTCTTCACTCCGCTCCCAGTGTTTATGTGCAGCCTGACCGCATTCGGGTAAACACACACCCGAGCTCTGTCTGCGCTCTCGCTCTTCCACGCGGTCGTTTAAATACGCCGTGGCCTCCCTCCCTGCCCTTCAGCCCGGCCTCCACTCACAGCGCGTCCTCCTGTAATCACACGACGCCGCAGCGCGAGGCGGGGGGGGGGGGGGAGAGCGCTCCGCACAGACGCCGAGTTCAGCGTGAGAGCAACGTTAAGAGCACTGCGCTGCAGCGGCTCTCAGTTAGCACAAATGTCACTTAATCGCGTTGGATTTGAATGGATCTGCGAAACACGCTTTTAATTGGATTTCTCGCGCATTTCTCTTCTGAGATTTCTACATATTAAAATTCAATTAAAGACAAATAATGGCACTTGCTTCTGCGGGGATTAATGCAGTGAATCATTATGTTGGCTGGAAAACCACTTGCTCGAATTAATTCTTCCATTAATATGTTTCGGGGGGGAGGAGGGGAGAGAAAGAAAAACCATACCATTGATTCCCCATGAATGACTGCTTGTTAGTCTCTCGAGGGTGCGAGAAATAGATTCTAATGACTTAATCAATTGAAAGAAAAACTGAAAAGAAAACAAGGAATCAACATGCCTGGTTCCCGTGAGTGTCTCTGTCACAGGTCATATAACACTGCCAGTTTCATAATGATGAGGTGAAAAACCTTCCTCCATAATGTCTGTATTACAAACGGACACTCTCTGCCAAATGCCTTCAGTGGCATTTAATCTCAGCGTGTCACATCCTGTCTTTAACTTCGGAATACTCGGCTACAGGAAGTGAGATTTACATTACTCATGACGCACCGTGTGCACCGAATGGAGAAAAAAAAAACCCAAAACAAACAAAGGTGAAAAATAGAAAGAGAAACAAATTAATTACTCACAGTTGAGGATGAGGCACGCTGCAGCTGCAGTATGGAATTGGTTTGGATAGAAATTTGTTCTGTGCATCGCGTCCCCCCCCTGCTAGGTCTGTAATTAGCCTCTAGGGCGGCGATGTGACGAGGCGCCTCGTATGCAGATTGTCGACTTCAAAGGCCACTCTCGTTCACGGTCTCCCGCGAGGTTCGCTGGTAATAAAGGGAGTGGGTGTGGCTGAAGTCTGGGGAACAGTCGCAGATGCCGGGGCTGTTGAACTTCCTCTTCCCGATTCCGGCAAAAACAACAGGCCCCGGGATACGAGCCTTTTGTCTTTTTGTCATTTGTCGTCACGTCTGTGCATTTTTATCACGCTTCCTCATCGGTTTCGCGTTTTGCATTCGAAAAGGAGGAGAGCCCATTGAAGTGGAATTATTAATATCGCTGGATAACTGCAGCATGTTCAGCAGCGGCCTAAATGGGATTTTCTTATGTAATGTTCTGCTTCCCGCTGCTCGCAAATGAAAGGGATAATGTACCTTGATGTTTTGACATTTCCACCCACGCTTGAGTTGCGCAATTGTTGTTTTTTGGCAGGAGAACCCTATGGATGATAATAGTTTAGCGGGTCTCGTTTCGCAGTAGCATGAACTAAAACTCATTTTATGTAATCAGACTAATAAAATAACCGAGTAATGAATTGCAATTCATCACTCTATAGCTGGTTGTAAATCTATAGCCGGTTGTAATGTCAGTGAATTTCATTAAGTGAAATTTCAATATGCACTTCCTGCATACATATTGAAGAGCTGCTATATCTGGAACAGGATCCACAGATGACAGATCAAAGATGAGTACTCTTCTATGGTCATCTACAGGGGGGGCTTGTGGGACACGTGGGAAACGGGCACTGGATGACTAAAGAGACCGAGAGCACAATCCATTTTTTTATCCCGACTCAATCCTGTCCCGCCCAGACGCACCTTATCCGCGTTCTGTCATTTATTCTTGAATCAGAATTAATTGATTTTTCACCTCCCAGTGAAGGCTGAGCGCGTGATTTGTCGTTCGCGGGTGGGGAAAAGAGCAGGCGGCTGTTCGAAGGCCCGTCGCTGCTCAGAAAAAAGATTCCTTGTGGAGAATCTAGCAGATACCAGGATCCCATTTGCCGGAGGAGAGACGCGGAGCTCTCTCTGGCTCGCCTTCCCGGGCAATCAATTTTAAATGAAGCTCTTCAAAGAAGCGGTTTCCTGGGTAACTGTGACATGTTCCTGCTCGGCGAATGCTTCGCTTCTCCCGCCGACAAATTCCACCTTAATAGTGCCCCTATTCATATAGCTGCATTGTTTGGGGAAAATGCTTAGTTACACCATGATATCTGCCGTTTTCAATGGCTGCAGTTTTCCGGCTGACCAGGGCAATATTTCCCCACTTTGTCACCGTCAATGTTGTTGTTGTTTTTTTTTGGCTATTGTTTGCAGCTTCTTTCATCTATTCAAATGGAGCTCATCATGTTTTGCGGTGGTTTTTGCGTTGGGTAGAATTTCCTATGGCAGGAGGTGTGCGGTAAACACTGCTGAATGTCTTTCAGACGGAGGAGTGAATTTCTCTGAGAATGGGTGAAAGCAGACATTCCCTGAATTTCAGCTATTGATTTTTTTTTCTTTTTTTTCCCCTGTCGGTGTTGTTTGACTAGACGATTGATCCTTTCAAGGCCAGAGCTGCAGCAAAGTACGGGCGTACCGAACGATGCTCAGAATAACAACCTGCAAAAAAAAACAAAAAATAAAAACGAAAGCAAAGTGCCCGTTATTGTGGTTTTAACAGTGTGAAGAATAGCGGCTGTACGGGTCATGTGACGCGCTCCTGTAATGTTGTTCGTTTATGCATCACAGGGAGAAGCAGCGTATCGCTCTTCACTGGCATGGGGGGTGGGGGGGGGTGGGAGTGAGGGGGTGAGGAGGTGGGGGGGTGAGGGGGTGAGGGGGTGAGGGAGTGAGGGAGTGAGGGAGTGAGGGAGTGGGGGGGTGAGGGGGTGAGGGGGGTGTAGGGTTAAATGGCCCTGCAGTGCACATCAGGGTGAAGCCCTTCCACTCTGCGTAAAGCGCATGCCGTCTCTGCAGAGTCTGCAGCTTGTTAGGAACCGCTCTGTTACTTTATAAACATGCTCCATGTGGTTTAGAAGCCAGCTTCTTTGGTTTTATTTATTTATTTATTTATTATGAATAAATCCTGCATTGCTCTTGCTTCCTGCGTACTGCGGGTGCATTCGTGTAGCTGGGCGGGTGGGGCCCACTCCTCCACGTGTCTGTTGGAATGATTTGCTATGGTGCCAGTCGTGTGTTCTCCTCCCTCCCCTAAAAACAGTTTGGTTGTTGCCCTTTGTCCTGTAGAACTCTCTTGCTGTTGCTCTTAAACTTAACCGCGATTTTTCATATCGACTGAAATCCCATTTCAGGTGGCAGGCCTTTAAGTGGAAACCTGTGCCGGTTCAGTGTCGGCCATGTTGGAATGGTTTAACGCAGGGCCACACAGGCGGTCCTCGGCCGTCTTTCGTGGTCTCATTCAGAAATTTAGCCGCCGAGTCAAGTCTTGCGCGTGATTGGCCTTATTAAACCGCTGATGAGAAGCAGAAGTTGGAATGAAATCCAGAAACGGATCAGTTTCAGACCCCTCCCTCCCTGCCTACGAGCTGGTTTTTTGGCTACCTAAAGCGCACTTTGAATATTGCATAGGAAAAGCTGCTCTCTCTGAGCTGAAGCAGCTGGCACCGGCCGTTAATTAACTCCCTGGAACATGCGCAGGAAGTGGGCACGAGCGCAGGTGCTGCTTCCTGCCTGCATTCATCTCGTGTGAAGGGGAGTTTATCTTTACGCCGTCCTCCTTTCATACGGAAGCCTTCAGAAGTTTTTAATTGGAGACGCTCTGTGTGATTTGCCGCGGACGGCTTCTCCAGGCTCCTGTGCTGGAGGTTTCGCTGCCAGTATTTTGCTGGAATTCATCGGCCTCAGGATCTTGACAGCACATTTCTGTATTACCATTAAATCAGTGCCATTAGATTTTTATATTTTTTATATATCGCATTCAACTTAACCCGGGGTTTATAAATGAGGCGTTTCCCCTTTTTGCTCCACAATTTGAAATCAGTAACTTTTCAAGTGCATTTCCACTGTGCTTACCTTACTGCCATGTAATTAGTAGCTGGCGCACTCCCCACTAGTCTCTAGCTGTTTTCCACACAGTGCAACAGGTGAGCTAGCGCATCTGTCCGTCGTGTTACTGTATTTATTCACTATATACATTCATGTGTCTATTCATTACTCTGCTTAAACATTTTCTGTCTTCAGTAGGATATGTATTTTCATTGCTTAAAGGGTAGTGGCAGTTATTTGTGAGTGAGGCTTTAGCTGGTGTTCGTTTGAAATGTAACTGTCCCATTCGGTCTCTCCACCAGTGGTTTGGGGACCTGGTGACCCCTGTGTGGTGGGAAGACGTCTGGCTGAAGGAGGGCTTCGCTCATTTCTTTGAGTACGTGGGAGCCGACTTCCTCTTCCCCAAGTGGAACATGGTAAGAGTGCTGAGCTGTCCTTTTTATGCATGTGTAATAACAATGTTATTAACTATCTACGTTAGTGTTATTAACCATTCCTTAGCAGCAGCGATAAATGAAGGGAATTTGTGACAGTTAATAAAAAGGATACTTCTCTGGGGGGGAGGGGGGGAATAATTGCGATATCCCTATTCCGCAGTACAGTATTATAAATACTGTTCTTGAGGTTGTATGTTGTGGAAGAGTTAAACAGTTATTGTTATGTACGACATTAGCTTAGTGCACTGCTAATATAATTGATGGCACTTTAAAAGAAAGAAAAAAAAAACGTTTCCCCTAAATGATTTTTCTCTGCATGAGTGACAGAGAACCCCCCTCTGTTAAAGTGTGAAATGTCTGAATCCTTCAGTGTGGCTGCATGAAGGGTGTGTTTTCATGTTCAAAGGCCCTGGTGCGCCAGTCATCTCCTACGGCTCGGAGGCATGAATAGGCACAGCCAATGAATCAGAGAGGATGGAGCCTTTAATCAGTTAAAAAGCGCCAGTCAGCTCAAAATGCATTGAGAATATTCTGGATAAAAGTGAAGATGGGGAATTAGACACCGAACTTGACGGCCTGTGGGGGTGTAGTTTATGCGTGCTTGATCTTCCAGTCAAACCCTTTCCCCTGGCTTTTTTCCCTCAGTCTGAAGGGCTGAAAACTGTGTGAACATCCTCTATTTGTGACCGTACGGGGTGCAAAAAATATGTCAATCTAAATGTTCGTTATTAACGCATGCTTGTCCATATTTATTGCGGTTGTTTCTGTAATTGTATACAGCAGTATCATTTTCTTGTCAACCAGCAAGGAACATGGTTTCATGTTATGCATATTTAAATAGGCAAGAAGTGGTTCTTAATAACATAATAACCAAAGCAATTAATCATATTTTTTTGCTGATTCTCTTCTCTGACACAGTGAATGGTACTACAGCTGGTGTCCTATAACTACACTGGAAATAATTTGTTTAGATGTGGCAGCAAGGGCTTTAACAGGTTGGATAGACAGTTACCTACCGCACGTAAAAGGGGTTCCTACCTTTTTATACCCCAGACCCCTGAAATGACTCTGGGGACCCTGAGGGGTGAGGGGGGTCTCAGTCTGGGGGAGTCCTGTTTACTGCACCTCTCTTGGGCTGTAATGCGTTTTCTCTCTCCTGGCCTGTGTATCATTTTAAGGGGGGGGGGGGGTGCAGGAGGGCCCGCTCTCTCGAGGCCACGGGGGGGGTCTTTTCATTTGAAACGCACTCGGGTGCTGATCTCAGATATTTGCTCCGTCGGACGCCCATCCAATTTGCTTCTGCCTCGCTGCCCAGAAGGCCCCCCCCAACTCCCCCCCCCCCCCCCCTCGTGGAAATCTGCTGCTGTGTGCAGAGACGCGTCGTGTTCAGCCACCGTTACCGCTTAAAATGCAGCGCACACCCCTGAGCACTGTCCCGAAGTGCTCTCGGCCTTGGAGTCCCAGGGCAGTGAAGCTCGTGATGACGTGTGCAGCACTTGGGACATGAAGAGTATACTCAGATTTCTGCCGCTCCTCTGTAAATGCCAGCAAGAAGTGAGTGCTTATTAAAACTGGGGAACAGGGGAAAGGTGGGTATATTTCCTGCATGTCAAAAAAAGAGGTAGAATTCGTACGTGTGTAGTCATCTCGATTAATTAAGAGCGATGCTCTCAGGTTTTGTTATGGCACTGGTTTGTGATTTTCTGGGGAGTCTGACCTCTGGAGAGGGAGAGAGAAAGAGAGAGAGAGTCTGCGCATGTGTGAGTATGTGTGCACGTGCGTGTGTGAGAGAGAGAAAGAGAGATTGAGAGAGTGACGTGCATGTGTGAGAGAGTGTGTGCTCTCGCATGCATTTGTGTGTGTGAGAGAGAGAGAGAAGAGAGTGAGTGTGAGTGAGAGAGAGAGAAAGAGAGATTGAGAGAGTGAAAGTGAGAGTGTGTGCACTCTTGCGTGCCTGAGAGAGAGAGAGAGAGAGAGAGAGAGAGAGAGAGAGAGAGAGAGAGAGAGAGAGAGAGAGAGAGAGAGAGAGAGAGAGAGAGAGAGAGAGAGAGAGAGAGAGTGAGTCTGCGCATGTGTGAGTGTGTGCACGTGCATGTGTGAGAGAGTGTGTGCTCTCGCATGCATTTGTGTGTGTGAGAGAGAGAGAGAAGAGAGTGAGTGTGAGTGAGAGAGAGAGAAAGAGATTGAGAGAGTGAAAGTGAGAGTGTGTGCACTCTTGCGGGCCTATGTGAGAGAGAGAGAGAGAGAGATTGAGAGAGAGAGAGATTGAGAGAGAGAGATTGAGAGAGTGAAAGTGAGAGAGAGAGAGAGCTGAGTTGTCAGAGTCCTCTGTGCGCTCCCTATCTGCAGTCATCCTCAGGAGCAGCGCTGCTGTTAGGGAGCAGATTGTGTGGCATCCAGACCTCCTCCGTCACAGCTGCAGACCAGTCTCCCCCGCGCGCTCCATCTCCCACAGCCCCACACGTCCTGCGTGATAAAGAGGGGCCTCCGCGGGCAGGAGGGTTTGCAATGGATGGGAAAAGCACAGGCAATTCGACCTCTGACCCTCCCCCCGCACCCCCACCTCCCCCGCCTCACCTCATCCCCCGCTATCGGAGAGGACTGAGAGTGAGAGTGTCTCCGTTGCCCACGGCGACGGGCGGGAGAGAGCCCCGGCGGCAGCGCCGTTTAAGGACGGGCCCGGTGCAAACGCGGCCAAATTCGCCGACGCACAGCCGCGCTCCGCCCAGCGCCCTGCCGTCAGGCGCGGCTCCCTGGGGCCCGTCCAGCAAACTCACGCCGGAAGCACGTTCTTTAATGCGCAAGCCACTTTCCGTCCAAAAACGCTCTCTCTCCAACTTCCAATCCCCACGATGGTGTGCTGTACTAACGACATACTCAAAAGACAGAAGCGATGCCATCATAAGCTATGCAGTGCTTTGCCCACCATATCTCGTTTAAACGAGAGACTGTGAGATGCTTCACTGTTATGGATTACTGAACTGCATTCATCCTTAAAGCAGCTGGGTGTGCTTTATTGTGTCCTGGCCAATGCTTTTCAAAGGGTCACTGGGTTGTTATTCTTAATACATGCAAATCTACGTCTGCACGTACACCCCCACTTCATTACAGTGATTTAGAGAATTATGTTCTGGGGCCGGTCTCGTCACAATAGCAAAAGTTGTCCTTGGTGGAAATTTGGAGCTGTATAATTTTTTTTTTTTTTTTTAATGCAAAAACAAAAGCATGGCAAACAACCAAGACGCTCATAATCCCTCGCCAAGAAAGACAAACCAAACCATCTGGCGCAAGTGCTCCCTGAACACAATGGCGTCCCTGAATTACTCTCAGCCGGGCTGCCGAAATGAATTCATCCCCGCGTCATTAACACAACAAAACGAAACACGGTTTGCCAGTGTTCCCGGCTCGCACATACAGGTTGTTTCTTTTTTTACTGTGTCGTGATGCGGATAGCGCTCCCTCACACCCCCCCCCCCCCCCCCCGCACATCGCTCATTACTCTGAGATAAGGCGCGCGTACACAGCTGACACTCGCCTGTTACTGGCTGGGGCTGAATGCAGCCTGGCGAGTTCTGGAGAAACGGAGACCGTGACTCAGAGCGCTCGTCCTTCCCCCTTGATGATGCGAGCCCGATCCAAAGGGCCTGCAGAGGAGCTACTGCTGAACCCTAACCCTGAGAACATTGAGCAAAACTCTCTGTTTACGGCGTAGCACAGAACTTTATGGCCTTTTGCATCTACTCCTCTAAACTGGGCTGGCTGCTGTACCGGGGCCTTGTGGAGACCTGAGAGGTAATTTAAACAAAATCGTTAAGGCAATGTAGACCCAATATCCCCCCCCCCCCCCACCACCATCACCCCTTGTGTGAAAGAAGTGATCATCGCCCCCACCACTGTCAACTCCACCACCCTAAAAACTGGCCTCCTGGACAAGGCGCAGGTCACTTTGCGTAAACCAGGGGGGTAATATACCAGGGGGTATATAAGGACTCTGGTGCATGATGTTTCCCAAGGAGTGCCAAGCTCACCTCTCTCTGCGGCCGCAGGGAAACGGCACAGAGGCAGCAGGGGAGCGCGAGTCAGCTGCTGAGCGGCTGCGGTGTGCCAGCCCAGCCAAATGAGCCGAACCAACAAAAGGCCGTCACACACAGTCCCACGCGGCATTCTGGGAGCTCCTGTCGCCCCCGCTGGCCCCTGCTCGCGCCCAGCCTCAGAGCCGGGCTGATAAGGGCTCCGCGCGGCAGGCCTAGACATCCTCGGTCTGTCACGCAGGTGATGCTTCGGCGATGGCGCTGAGCAAGGTGCTGGGGAGGGAGAGGGAGGGAGGGGGGCCAAATGCTCACCTGGCTCCCTATACCTGTCAGAAGGATTAATGGGACACGCATCCCTGCCCCTGCCTGTGACTGTTCCGAACATCTGCGCCCTTTCTTCTCTATATATATCATATATAATATTTCATTCCACAGCATATAAACCATATTTTGTACCATATTTTGAGACCAGTGGCTCTTCACTAAATCCTTTTGGCTGGCCGAGGTGATATTTCTGTGTTGGATTTATCAGCATGCACGCATGCGGCGTCCACTTCTGCCTCGGTACGAACCGAAGGCGTCTGTGTTTTTAAGAAGCGGCGATGGAAAAGTCCAAATGAAATATGATCAAGGGGGGAGGGAGAACGTGCCCTGTTGTGAAAACATACGGTCCAGATGGAAACACTTCATTGTGCTCAATTTGCTGCACCGCCACACGGATTTTCTCCACGGCAACGCCGGCGTTCCTGCTGGCGCATACGTCTCCTGTTCTCCCCGTTCTGTCTGCCGCTGCACGGTCCAGGACTGAACCACCTGGGGGACTGAGCAAGAAAAAACTAAGTTTTAAACTTGGAGAAAAAAAAACATTTAAGATATGCAAAAAAAAAAAAAAAAAAAACTGATTTTTTTTTCTTCATTGTTCATTTTGTAAAGTCTGATCCGCTCTAGCATTGCAGTGCTCGGCCCACCAGTGTAGGAAGACAGACTGGTATTTATGTGACCTAATGGTGCCTCTTTAGCCTGAGATGCTGCTGTTGCTCTGGGGAGCTGTATGTATGCTTACAGGCTGTCCTGGATTTACATTTAGTCTGGTGTAGCTGAGGAAACCTTATTGAATTGAAGGTTTAATGTTTGCAGTCATTTTTGTGAGGTGTGGGGAATGCTCTCAAATATGTCCTTTAAACATTCACGTCTCTTAAGTTGTCATTTTGTCCTAAGTTGTCATATCCCTGGGTTCTTGACTGTGCTGTAAAGCCTCAGCTTGAATATACATTTTCTGCTCTCCACGCATCACAAAGCTTTAGCTCTGTCTTAGATTAGCCTAGAAACTCTTTGGCTTTTTGGAAACCCAAAAAACTCCTCTTGCATGTGATGACCCCCTTAGACAGCCAAAAAAACAAAACAAAAAAACATTACATAGATAAAAATATGGGAGTTATTCCTTATGCATTACTTTCTCTTTTGCTTTTTCATTCCAAGCCGTGCTGATCTAAAAGTTTTGATCTTGCATTTTCCCTTAGCTCGAGGTGCTATTCTCAGCTGTGGATTTTAAGGCACGTTTGTTTAATGCGGTGTGTGGTTATAGAGCTACGCGAGTGAGTTTCTAATTACAGAGAGTTGTTCATATTTCAGTAGTGTTCGGGAAGGCTGATTTATGTGGGTTAAACCGCAGCTCTTCTCTATGATGCCCCCTTGTGATTGGGATGACTGATAGCGGTCTGGTCGCGTCGGCCCCACCGCTGCGCCTCCATCTGAACGGGGCCTTGGCTAATTGCGCCTCGCCCCGATATTTCCCTTACAAGTGATTCCGCTCCTCGTGGCATATTGGCGGGCACTTTGTTTTGGAGTAACAGGATGGAGATGATTAAGAGTAAATGACTCCTTCACTTGTTCGAGGAGCACTCGAGCGCTGTTTCTTGCCCTCGTGCTGCCTGGGGAAATTAAGAGAGACTAGCCAGTAATTTCAGCGCTCCAAAACAATTATATGCGGAATCAATTGCGGGAGATTGGCTTTGGTGTCGCGCCGCGTACGCTAACGAAATGCGCTATTGTCTTTTGGAATGGAAAGCCCTTTGGTGCTGATGTCCTCGGTAAGTGAGGTAGAAATGAGAAGCACTATCAACCTGCGTGATCAAACCGGAGGAATCGGTAATGAGTGATGCGCATTCTGTCAAGGGTGTATGGGCCCTGTCTGTGCTGAGGATAAATGAAGTAAACAAGAAACAAGACGGCAGATTTAAAATGGTAACGACTGCAGTGATTAATAGACAAGCAATGTGTATATACAGTAGCTAGGTTTTGGAATTGGTAGGTGGATATTCACACTTGTCTGTGCGATAGAGCCAGGGATATACAAAAAGCAGATGTAATTTTGAACTATGAACTAGAAATATGAATTTTTATGTTAGTAACTTCGGAATGCACTACAGTAACATAGTAAATATGTATGTAAATAAACAGTGGCGTGAAATGTTCTTGCGTTGCCTCGATTATGTATGAATAGAGAGTTGTTCATTTCTCCTTGTTGTGTAGTTCAGTTTGGGGTTAGTCTTAAATCTTCATTTCTGAAATAAATGGGCAAAGACAAACTCTGCGGTTAACAGCACAAGCAATCTACGCGAGCATGCTGTGAAATTCATGGGAAAATGTAATGGGCACTTTTAAAATTGTATTTATTTTAGATCTTAGAAATTCTGGGCCAAGTCTGGAAAACAGATTGTAGATGTAAACACATTTCATATTTCACACACGGCCTTCATAGCCCTTTATTACTATTCATAGCACTACCTAACATCGTTCAAAATCAATCATAGCCACAAATGACCGGCATTAAATTTCCTTAAAGCATGACTCATTTGTTGTGATATGTTGCACTCGTGTTCATGAGAGAATGCAGCTTTGAAATTTCCTGTGTTTATAAATGCATTTACCTCCTAGAATATGGACTTAAATGCTGGCGTGTCGATCAGTGTTCCTTTTCCATTTTTATGGAAAATACGCAAAGATGAAGGGACAACCTATTAACCACTAACTTGCTTTAAAACGGGCAGGAGAAGTTGCTTTTATATTCGCTCCCTGAACCATCTGGGGTATTGCTCTTATGGGGCGTTAATTTGTGCAGTGCAACTGCAGAAAAAAAATCACTCAGACAAGTTATCTTTATTACTTAACACATCTGAGAGCTCCAGCTTTATATATTTAAAGAACATGTAATGGACTTGCATGCTGACTTTTATATCAAGCGTTAATGCCGCTTTATATAAAATTGAAGCTAGCCAGCTGATTGGCTGAAACTGAGATAAGAGGCAAATTTGCTCTATATTTACTCCGACAGCCTATCACTGCGGGCCCTACCTGGTAGATCTCCTTGGACAGACTTTCCCAGCCCCTCCAAATCAAACGGCATTATTCACTGGTCGTGTTTGCTTTTCCTTCCCCGATTGCTCCAGATGTTTGGAAACGGGAATGTTATTTACTCCTGTGCTCCTCCCTGATGTAGTGGAGTTACGGTTTCATAACAAATTATCCGGTTGGCAGCTGACTTCCCCAGCACGTCATTAACTTTGCATTTGGCTTCGCGTGGATCAACCATCTGGAACTTAAAAGCGGTTATAGAGTCAGTATATCAAACCTGGGTTTTAAAATTATTTTTTAATATGATATGTGAATTTAAAAAAAAATGTTTGTCTCAGAAGGTGTGAGCATGACATGATGGTGAAGACCCAGTTTCCCCTCTGTTGAATGACTGTGTTTATTTGTGGAAATTCTGTAGGCACGTGAAATGATATACTTTGGACGCCATGAGCAAATGTCCAATCCCAGGATCTGTAGTTTGCCTTAGTTATTTCTGAAAAGAGCTGTGCAGGCTGAAAATTAAAAAAATGAAGGCTCCATTGAACTAATATAAGCATAGAGGGATTTATGGCAGAGTGTATGTTCGGTGTTTTACATAATAAGTTAAATCAATAATTACAGTAAGTCCATTATTCGGTTGTTAACATCAGTGCGATTGGCTACGTCCCCAGACTGCGGTCTATTTTTGTCCTTTCTTTTGGAAAGCGGTGATGTGCGTCTGGTCTTTCTATCCACCTTATTACCTTGCTACAGTCAAAGGGCATCATTAAATCCACCGCAGATCAATGATGCCAGTCGCAGCCTTGATTTAAAAGCAGAGGCGGCGTAAAAATTGCATGCGATTTTTGACGGGGCAGAAAAAAAAAAGTTTTGCTGAAAGGTTCTCTCCTGAATTGATCCTTTCTGGAGGCAGCGCTTCCATTTGCGAGTCTGGCTGGGAGCCTTTTGCTTCTCATGTGCTGATTGCACATTAAAATATACCATTAAGTGATTTCAGACTCCTCATTGAGCTCTCCTTGGATTTTGATTCCAGTCATTGTACGCTGTCTTATGCAGAACGCAGACAAATAAAAAGTTATTTATGTAGAGCATTTCACAAATAACTGTCACGATACACTTCACAGACAACCCTGGCCTAGACCCCCACAGGAGCAAGCCTAAGGCAGCAGTGGCAAGGAAAAACTCCCTGTAATCAATAGGAAGAAACCTTGGAAGGAACCAGGCTCAAGGGGGGAACCCATCCTCCTCTGGTCAGCTCAGGATTCAGCTTTGTGACCAACATGGTCCGTCAGTCAACGTTCATGATAATCTTTATTTTATTTTATTTTTTTAGTGCAAAAACGGAAGTTTTGGCTGGTTTCATTGGTTTTTTTTTTTTAACGTCCCGGGATGGTGGTGGAAATTCATACAGGCTTCAGTATGTTTAAGGGCCATTTCATTAGTCTTATGATACCAGTGCAGTTAAGACTTATTTAAAGTAATGTGCAAAAAGACAGCTGAACAAATTAAGAGGTTAGCACAGGTGTTTAGTGAGAGAGCTAATTCATCTGTGTGCTCATTTATCTCAGCTACCTCTGTGCTGGTGAGCCTCAGGGTTGTTGTACAACTGGCCCTTCTGATTTATAGCTATCTTGTAGTTGATTTATAGTTATTATTCTTGTAGTACAAAGAATAAGTCATGGCTAGGAACGTTGAGAGCTTGGCAGGCTGATTTAAATTCCAACATTTGGTGTTTGAGAAAAGAAAAAAACGGCACTTGGCCTCTGTGAGAGCACTTGTCACTTAAACACTCATTTAGTTATTTCTGTTCAGGAATGTGTCCATCTTGCTGCCACATAAATTGACTCTTACAAGTTCAAAATCGATGTCCATTCCAGGATGTTTCGTTTCGATTGTCAGTTATAGACTGGGCCGTAGCTATGGATTCTGGGCCCCCTGAAAGAATACTGCTCTAGGCCCCCCTTTTTTAACGAAACACATTGAATTTTTTTTTTAACAGTGCCAGCCCCCCAAAGTTGTAGGCCCCTATAATCGTCATGGCCTTTCACCTCACTAGCGACTGCCTTGCGTATGGAGCAAAGGTCCTAGTCTGCCATCATGGCTGTAGCCCATCCCTGGTCGTCCATCTGTCCTTCTCTGTCTTCACTCTGGTAACATTCTGCTGCTGAACATTCTGTGGGCCAAACAAAGGAACCCGAATTCAGCCCAGCCCTATAAATAAATGCTGTGCTGTTCAGTAATGGGACACCGGTGTGTCAGCCTTCACCGTTTGCACTGTCCTGCTGAATTGGTGCACGGTATCGACCCAGGCACACAGTGCGGTATCTGTGTGTTCACTCACAGCATTCTCGACAGGTAAAGTGCTTGCAATTGACCCCTTTCTTCTCCGTAAATGTCTACAGCTGTTTTCTGACTCTTTCGAAGTGCTGCTTGTGTCCTTGGCTAACTGAAAAGGCAGTCAGATTTTGAGCTTTAAAAAATAAAAACAAATAACAAAAAAAATGTATTGGCCCTTTTCTCATTTTTCTCGCAATTTGGAAGGCCCAGTTTTGAGAGAGCCAAAGTGCCTTCAAAAGAATGTTCAGCCAGCCACCGATTCTTTCCACTCAACTGCTCCAGCAGCAGAACGGCACACAGAGTCCCAGCTGACAATTTTACGGTTCCCAGAACACTGAAGTTTCTCAAATGTTCCACGTCCCCCGCAATCAGTGTGTTTTATTTGTTCTTTTTTTTTTTGTTTTTTTTTGTTGATGCTCTTGGCTGCTTGGATCTGTGTTCTGGCAACAATTTGTGTTGATGCAAATTGGGGAGAGAAAAAAACTGAGGTAAAACCGAGAAAGACGTGCGTCAGCTCGGTCAAGGTTCTGAGGGGTCACAGAGGACAACGGCACTCCTGTAGTCAGTAGCTACCCCTTAGTGTACCCGAGCGATCGAGCCTGTGGTCTTCGCTCACCATTTGGGCACGTCACCGAGCGGCCGACCCCTGACCCCTGACCCTTCGCCCGTACGGCACACAGGAGAAGCAGCGCTTCCTGACCGACGTCCTCCATGAGGTGATGCTGCTGGACGGCTTGGCCAGCTCCCACCCCATCTCCCAGGAGGTCTTCCAGGCCACCGACATTGACAGGGTCTTCGACTGGATCGCCTACAAAAAGGTGAGGTGTATCTGTACCTGGGTTTTCATAGCAATAATAATCTTAATCTTGTAGAGCACAGCTCAATCCTTTTGAGAATGCAATAACACATAGATGATGTGATGCATTTCTCACGGTTCCTTGGAGTTTATATTTAAAATATTTGAAAGGTTATTGCTTTGTCTGGGGGGGGGGGGGGGTGAGTATGTGCACAATAAACAGCAGTTTTAAATTATTTTTGAATTTTACAGTTTTTTTTTATTTTCTATTTTTTCAAGATTCCTTCTTTTACATAAGCTCACAAGAGAGATTAATCCGCAAGTTCAAGTGCGTGAGAAAATCATAAATCTGTAGGATGAATGTCTCCCCAGTGGGTTCTGATTGGGAACTCAATATCACGCTATTATCCCTGTTTCTAATTAGAAATCTGTGGTTTGGACAGCGTGGGCCGGCTGGTTTTAGTTTGCTTTTCTCAGGTCGTCTGGGGTAATGAACACCATCAGCACTGCGGGGGTAATGTTCCTGAGGGATGAGTCTATATATCACTCCTGAAAGCCCGGGTGTAATGAGAGCCACATGCTATCCAGCACACTCACCTCTTACTCAGTTCAGACTGAAGCCAGACTGTGTCTCAGCCTGGATTTGAACCCGATGTAACCCACCTGTTTGAAACCTTTACACTGGCTGCTAAGCAGCCAGCAGAGGGCCCAAATGTTCTAAAGCAGGGGGTGTCCAGTCTTATCCGAAAAGGGCCGGTACAGGTGCAGGTTTTTGTCTTAGCCCAGCTCTAAGACACCTGATTTGACTTGATTGAAGACCACGATTAGTTAATTAGTTGAATCGGGTGTCATAGTGCAGGGCTAGAACAAAAACCTGCACCCACATCGGCCCTTTTCAGATGATTTGGATACCCCTGTCCTAAATGTTTAGAATCCATCCCAGTTTCTGGTGTTTCCGTCCAAACTGGGGAGAAACTTATCAGATTTACCTGCCACCAGAAATAGAGGATAATGACTGAAGAGGCAGTGTGTAAAATGGCAGTTGGTGGTAACCGTAGCGCCTAGGGTGTCTAGCCTCACTTTGGCATTCTCTTCATACTGAGGTGTTGTGATTGTGTATTATTCAGTGTGATGACTGCTTCTGCTGTTGGTTTCTGCACCAGACTGGATGCCCGTCCAGCTGTGTCCCTGCAGAGAAGGCAGTCATTGTGCTCTCGCTGTGGGAATCGCCGCGGTGCCGATCCAGGCTGGTAATGTCCGCTCCTCTCTCTTAATCTCTGTGGCAGGGGGCGGCCCTGATCCGGATGCTGGCCAACGTGATGGGGCAGCCGGTGTTCCAGAGGGGTTTAAATGTGAGTACCGGGCAGCTGTGTCTCTCCCACAGCACGCTGTTTCTCTCTATCTCTCTCTCTCTCTCTTTCTCTCTCCCTCTGTCTTTCACTCACGCACAGGAGCTTGCGCGCGCGCACACACACACACACACACACACACACACACACACACACACACACGCCCATGCACGCATGCACATCCACATCCACTCTCTCAGCTCACATATGTGTCTTGCCAGTTTATAGAGATGGGGGACCGGGGGGGGGCTGAACATTTTGCAACTCCACACACTCATATATTTTTGCGGAGTTGGGTATATATATATATATATATATATATATATATATATGTCTTTGAGTTTTCCCACAATGCAGCAGCGCTTGGCCTGGGCTGCGGAGTGACTCGGGAGGGGGGTGATGAATCTTTTATTTACGGCAGACCCTGCGGGGGCTGTGTGTGACTGCTGCCCGCAGGGAGAGAAGCCACCCCTTGTTGTTTTTTGGTCGCTCCAGGTGGGTGCATTTTTTTTTGGCAGGAACCCCCCCAAGGGTTCGGCACAGTGCCGCGTGCGGCTGGCGTTTGATTGATTCTCCCCCCCTACCCCCCCCTCGCCTGTGCTGAGATGCCATCCCGCTGGCATTAATCAGCCCTCCTCTCAAAGTCACTGAACAGACTCCTCACGCTAACACACAGGCACACGCACGTGTACATGCACATACAGGCACACGCACGTGTACGTGCACACACACAGAGCATGCTCACGGGCGTGTGTTTCTCTCCCGGTTTTTATTGTTGTTATTCATTCATTGCTTTTAAATTTATCATCTCCCTTTATGGAGTTATTGTTCTCTGTAACAACACCCAGCTGTGATCTCTAATCAGTTCCACACTGTGCTAATGGTGGGTGAAACATTGTTTGAATTGAGTGAATGGGGTGCAGAACGCAGGCTTGGCAAACTCAGCAGAGAATTGTGTGTTAATTAAGGTGCACACTGGTTGACACTGGGGGTCTATGCTCCTCTACCATTTCAAACAAACCCAGCACTGACAGCATTGTATAAGTCGTGAGCAAAGCAATTATATTAAACTTTTTAAAAACATTTCTCTCAGGAGTTTTAATTGAAATCTATTTTCAGTTTTCTTTTAGCAGTAAATTAAACTGCAAACGTGCAAATGTGTGAGAGAGTAAATGTGCCTCAAATGTAAAACTTAAGCAAATCTGTCTCGGTAACTAAAGTTGAAAGTGTAAATATAAATTGCCATGTTTAGAGTCTGGGATCATTGAATTTCAGTCTCGAGTTGCACAGAAGATTGTTGTTAATGGACATTTATTGTTAGAAATGGAAAAGGCGCACTTACACAGAATGATTTGACAATTTAATAATGTGTAAGGGAACAAATATCTGAGTTAGCATTAATCTTGCATTAGCTTAATCTGTGAAGATGTGTTCTCTGCTTATGAAACGCATTACAGTCGAGTCATGCACAGTGCATTATTGCAATAAGGAGGCTTAAATGAAACCTCAAATTTAATTCTTAATTAAACATGAATGTCTTTGCATTGTGTATTAGCGCAGTCAGCCCTGAATCCTCTATTGAAAAACCAGACGTGCCCAAAGTGACAGTCGTGTCAGTGAATGTGGGAGATGTTTGCCTTGCGTCTGATTAATCTTCTTCTGTGGTTCTCTAGCACAGCTGCACCTAATGATTGGACAAGTGTCATAGCTGGATGTGTCACTAAGTGGGCCACTACGGCCATAGGACTTAGAGCAGGGCTGCCCTAACCCTGCTCCTGGAGGTCTGTGGCCATGTAGGCTTCCATTTCCACCCTAACACTGCACACCTCATTCAGCCGGAGAGCTCATTGAGCCGCTAATGAGTAGAATCAGGTGTGCAAATTTAGGATTGAAATGAAAACGAACCTGAAGGTAGATCTCCAGGATCTAACTTCTGGTAGAATTGACTATGGCTGTTGTGACCTACTTAGGCACTTTCTTAGGCCCAGCTATGACACGTGTCCAAGAACAGTTATTTTGGAGGGTTCTGGGTTTTACTCGGTGCAGTTATCCAGCTAACTAAATCCAGCTTCGTGAAACAGAGCCCTGGCAATTACTAATAATCAGTATTTACTTCATGCAGTAACCTAAGTTAAATCAAATCAAAGCAAATACAGGGCTAAAGAAAGGCCAGAGAGTTTTTTGGGTGAAGGAAGTATTTTAAACTCCATTTGGATTTTTTTTGTCTCCCAAGGCTTGGGGGTCTATTGAGGTTAATCGGCGTCTTAGATGTGCTTCTAGGTGTGGGAGCTGCGGTGCCCCCCCCCCCCCCCCCCCCCCCAGCCAGTGTGCGATAATCAGCGGCCTCATTAAAAGCCTCTCTCTGATGCAGCACCGCTACCTCAGAACACACAGCAGCTCATTTGCTCAGCTTTGAATCTCGACCTTCGCAGGTCAAAGGTCAAAGGGCAGCGTTTCGACTCGGGCGTCTTGTGCGGTGAGACGAGAAAAAACGGCAAAAGGAAAGGCTTAATGGAGTGATAGGTTAAGGTATATAAGGCAGAGGTGAAGGCAATTACAGTAATTAGAGTTCATGAGCGATGAAGCCAGTCTTACAGCGGGAGAGAGGGAGAAACCGTGGAGGAGAGAACCTCGCAGTCGAGCTCCAGTGAGCAGAGGGGCAGACCATGTGATCATGGAGTCAGAGCTGGTCTATTTCTGGCAGAGCGGAGGACGGAACAGATGCACTGCCCAGCATCGCGTTCATTAAGGGCACTGGTTTCACAGGAATTAAATTCACTCTTCGTTTAATGTGCTACTGTGCACCGAAGTGTCAGGCCAGCAGTAGTTTGCGTCTTATGAACATCTGCGTGATTCAAGCCAATACCAGGCAGTGTGTGCCACGGATCGTTTGGCTGTGATCTGTCTGAGATGTGTTTGGGGTTAGTCAGCGTTGCAAGTCTTATTCATCTTTACACTGGAGTAAATATTTCGGCAAAAGAGGTTTTTATAGCTTAATTGGAGAAGTGGGGTTGATGTAGCAGAGAGAGCCGGAAAGGGACTTATCCCACAGCACAGGACGATGTGGAGGATTCCTTTTTCCTGAAAAGGAAGAGCGTGAAACAAGCATCAAACTTCAAATTGTGCTTGCCGTGTATATTTATGTGTCGTGCATTATGTATGTGCGGCGATGATGCCGGTTTCATTACATAATAGAATGTTCCGGAATGTTCAGGATTTCTGTGATGTATTATTCAGCGTCTGCACACAGTAAAGGTGGCATTTATAGCACCTTTTGTATATTCCCTGTGTAAAAAAAAATGTTCTCGGGAGGTTTTTGTCTGCCCGTTGGATGCTTTCAGAGTGTCTACATTGCATTACTTTTCCATTCACAATTATCACCCGAATCCAGTGTGGCTCCTCCAGAGTGCTTACTGCACCGAATCTGCCAAGCTAACTTTCCCGGCCAGCTCCCCCCGCCTGCTAGTGCATAATAGCATAATAAAATAGGAAATGGGCACTCCTCCGCCCATTTTCACACGTTACCGGAGCCGTTATATCAATGGGAACCGGCTCCCACCGTAACAAAGGAGCGCTCTCTCCTGTCTTCTGCCGGTTTAAAAAAAGTGGAAGTAGCTGTTAATAGGATCGCCGTCGCCTTTCTCTGAAAGAAGAGCAAATTTAATCTGATTCTCATCCTGGGTGTCCAGAAAAGCGGCCTTTCATTATGGAGTTTCCTTGTGAATTAGGTATCATCTTTATAACAATCTGCTGAGTGTTTTTTTTTTTTTTTTTTTAATCCACCAAAAAGTTTTGTGAAATGCATTAATCTATACCGGCAAGACAATTATACAGAGAACGATGAGAGCGATCGGCTTTATCACATTACAGAGCGGCCTGACTAAGCTGTTTCTAGGGAGTCCAGGTCAGATTTAGTTGTAATAACCCTGCATAATGGAAATTAATTCAGAATAATAATAAAGCCTGACAGTGAGTGGGTGCTGGGGAGAAGAAAACTATTCTAGTAACACTGGGATGGTGAGGAAATTAAATTCGACCTGTACTCGCCTGCTCTCTGAGCTGGCAGATCCATAGGCAAACCCTTGACTTGTGTTAGCGAGAAGTTAAACTGTGATCTCCTTAAGCCTTTTAAAATGCAGCTTTGTCAAGCAGGGCTCTGTTCTGGAGGGTGTGTCTCCCTTTATACCAGGCTCCATGTTTAAAGTTAATCCCGCCAGAAAGCACGATGTAAATGGGTCAGATTCAGAGGAGTCCCCAAGGAAACAATGGGTGGCACAGATACCTAAGTAACCTAATTATTTCTCATGATTTTACCTCATTTCATTTTTCCTAGCACAGAATTTTTTTCTGCTACTCTTCGTGCTCCTATAAAGCACGTTTGCCATTGGCTTCAGGGTCACAGAAAAAGCATCGACCCAGCAGTTATCCTTTTTAAGCACACTGTGGGCAGATTCAAGAGTTACTCCTGGACATTGTGCCGGGTATTATTTATAGGCTGAAAAATGGTGTTGTAGCAGACGAGATGAGACTGAAGAATTGGAACATATCAGCCGACTACAGTTCTTATTTTGGCCTTGAAGTTAACGAACCCAGGTGCATCCGTGCATGGCCTCTAACTGAAATAAGTTCTTGGTGTACTTCCATTTAAAACTCCTGCTTTGGAAACTGCTGTGTGGGGCCAGGAGCCAGTCGATTTATATCTTCAAGGCTATTATTTTTTTTTTTTCCTGAATTACCAATTTTATTTCTGTGCTTGTCTTTGGTTTTGGCTTTTCTGTTTGCTAGGTATTGGGGTTGGGGGGCCACACAAATGATTTAACTTCACAGCAATGGAGGTCAACAAAGTTGCTTTGTTTTCATTTCCTCCTGAAAGATTTAGGTAAAAAAAATATGCCTTTCAAATTCTTAAATAAGGCTCGGTTATTACTGTAGCGCTGTTGTTGTGGACACCGTTTTCTCAGGTGATTAATTCATTAGAAGTGTGTTGGCACTTACTCAAATCAACCAAATGACTGTGACTGTGAAAATTAACAAAATACCTTTACCCGCATGCTTCTTGTAAAACTATGTAAATAAGTGCTTTGACAAATACCTTGTGCATTTTCTCTCCTTTCTGAAAATGTGTAAATGCGTTGATTGTTCTGGGCTCAACCCACTCCCATCCTCCAACACACTCACACGCACGCACACACACACACTCACACACACACACACTCACACACAGAGGCATGCCTACACACTCATGTACACCAGTAGCTTCCGACAGTGGGGGCGGAAAAAAAAGCAAGAAAGGTGGAAACACTGGTTTTATTTTTCTTTCTACTCTCTGGTGACAATCGACAGGACTGATCAGTGTCAGAAGGGCTGTGACTAATTGTGACAGGCAGCCTGGAGCAGTGGGGCCCCCTCTGGAGCCTTGGCCAGAGGGCAGCTGGCAGCCGGCTGAGGGATCACAGACAGCCAGAGAGAAAAGGGCCCTTTTGGCTCCTCTCTCTCTCTCTCTCGTCTGCCTGGTGCTCTTCCAAGAGGCTCTTAGCCCGCGAGCCGAGAGCGGCCGCGTCTGCACGCGACACCCAGGGGGCCGAGCGCTCGCTCAGCGGCCCGGAGGGGCAGCAGAGAGGCGGAGCACGGCCCCCTCCACCCCCCCACCCCCCCACTCAGGCTTAATCGCGCCCGCGGTCTCCGCGCGTCGAGCACCGAGCGGCATTAGGCCCAATCACAGCAGCCCCCTGTGAGCACGCCGCGCCATCGCTCGCGTTCCCGTGTGACGCACAGGGAAGGAACTGTGCTCGGCCTTGGCGGCCTAGCGGGTTTGCAGCGGTTTGGGGCGCGTCCTCAGTCCTGGGGGGCTAAAGATCCCTAACCCCTGGGGAAAAGAGATTCTCCCTCTTACCAGGCACCCGAGCGCCCTGCGTACACACAGGCCCGGCTATGAAGCAGGAGCACATGGGGGGTAAAAACAAAACAATGTACCTACACGACACGCATGCACCCATTCAGGAATCCAGCTGTGAATTTGAAAAGGCAGGAACTGGGTTTCCGTGGACGGCTGTGTTGCAGATGGCATCTGGGAGCTCATTAAACCCAATGAGAGCTTCTCTTTTGTCAGCCGGGTTTAAGTAGCTATCCGTTTACTCTGTTAGCTCCACCGAAGATCTAATTTTACACCCGCCATAATTTAATGACTGCATCTCTCTGGGTGCTTTCCTTGCATGTGTTGCCTGGGTAAACATCATCAGTGATGCAAGTACGGTGTAAAAAATGCCAGCAGAAATTGAATTTAGCATAGTGGGTACACAAGATTATGACTGTGTGGTGCTGCTATTAAAAAAAAAAAAAAAAAAAAGTCCTGTTAATGTTGTTACTAGACTTGGATTTAATGGCCGTTTTTCAATGTGATGGTCTCATGCGTGAAATGGCATGCGCACACAGACACACACATATACACACACACGCGCACACACACACACACAGACACCTAAAAGCTGGGTGAATTCCCAGTGTACAGGACCATGATGGCAGCTTTATTGGTCAATAAACTGGAGCCTGGCTGGCTCAGTCTCTTTGACTGGGGATCTGCAGTAATAAATGTTTCAGACGGGCACCTACCCAGCTAGCAACAAGTAGCGGCTTTTATTATTGAATTGTACGTGCCCGGCAAAAAAAACTGCTTGTTTCAATCTAAATAATGACATTTGTGTGCGGGCTAATGTGCTTTCTGCTTGCATACCCTTGTTATGTTTTCTATCTCGAGATGAGATTTTGTGTACTGTATTGACTAATAGCACATAACTGAGATTTAAGAGTGGCATATTGTGCATTTGCATTAGAGTGATTAGCAGACACTCTTACCCCGGGAGACTTGCAAAGTGCATGAAGAACGGCTTGGCGAGAAGGCAGTGATGGTGCTGAGTTTTCAGGGAGGATATCGCGCTACGTGCAGTATAATGGATTTGATGGCACTGTGTAAAATGTAGCGCAAGCACGTCCAAGGATACACGAGCCAAATTCAGTGTTTTAGAGCCGGGAGCCGGGGTTTCAGTGCATAGCGGAAAGATAAGCGGTGACTCTGCTGTCCTGACTGTAGAGGAGAGCATTTTCCACAGCCCAGAGAGGAGGCTCATCCCTAGTGTGAGGCAGGTGGATCATTGGCAGGAGGACGCAGTGCCTCACGCTTGTTCCCGTAGGCTGGAAATTTAGGTTTTTGCGCTTCATTTCTGCCACAATGGCTGAGTAGCGGAGGGAGATGAGGTGTAGCGTGTGATGTGTGAGAACGAGCCGTCCTCTCACCGTAGGCGTGTGAAAGGAACTGGCGAGGTGCGGGACGTGCTCGGGAGGGCAGCCCTGCCGAATTCACAGCGGACGCCATGATGAGATGAGCCTGCCAATGCAATCGGGAGAAGCAGAGAAAATTTTGGACGAAAATTGGTTTAAAAAAAAAAAAAAAAAAAAAAAACACACTTGCAATATGAAGGAGCAGCGGCCTGAGCAGTATCCCACTCTGAACAGTAATATTCCGTTCCTTAGAAACACACTTTACTGACGAGCACAACGCAGCCACCATACAAAGCTCTCCCGCGCAAGATTACTGCAAATCTCACTCAAACAGCCAGTGACGGTTTGCACAGATCATATATTACATGGATTGCCTCTGTGTTGCCTGCGCGTCTGGAGATAACCTTGGGTGTTCCTCCGCTGTCGTCCGTTTCCCACACCGCTGTGCACTCGATAAGCGAGGCGATAAGGAAGCGGGAATCTGAGCTGAAATCTGCCCGTCTCTGTTGCAGGACTACCTGCTGACGCACATGTACGGCAACGCGGCGAGGGATGACCTTTGGAACAAGTTCTCGGAGGTAATGTCGAATTATTTTCGGGTGTGATTACCGCCCGGCGGCTTTGAAAGAGCAGGAACCCTGTGGCTCTCCGCATCCACGGTGCTGGAGGTTGAAAATCAAATTTCTGTTTGGTGAAAAAACTATTTATTTTACACTAGTAGTTAGCCCCTTTTCCCCTGATTAAATGCCCCCTATCTATCAACACGGCGGTCAGGCCAGACTGTAAGTGCAGTCGTGTGGAGGTTTGTTTGAATGTGGGTTGACTCGGCCCACATAGAATCACTTTGTGGTTATGACCGGTTGATTCTCACAAACACCGCCGTGTATAGTGAACTGGTTTTGCACTGGTTTGCCCCTGAGATTTTCAGAGTTATTATGATTGATTGGCTCTTCTAAAAAAGTGATTTTTATATAAATCCAGTTGGAACTCCACAGCATAGCGCACTGGTTTACTTCGTCAGTAGAGAAGTATTTCGGTAGCACAGTGCTTGCTATCAAGTCCCCCTATGCTACATATGCTGTGATTCATCGCTGTGATGGATGAAGTTCTGTTTAAGCACATGTCTGAAGGATATTCCATATAATACAATGCCAGTATACAAGAAACAATTGTGTGTTTATACTTCTGCAGCCTGCTTATCATTGTAATGCCATAGAAATGGTGCCCCTGAGATCAGTCTCCCCAGAAGCCAACGGGCAGGGAGGCGTGCATCTTTGCCCCTGAAAGTAGTGGTAATATATATATATATATATATATATATATATATATATATATATATATATATGTGTGTGTGTGTGTGTGTGTGTGTGTGTGTGTGTGTGTGTGTATATATATATATATATATGTATATATATATATATATATATATATACACACATATACATATATATACATATACATATACGGTGGGCACAAAGATTTGTTGTTATTTTCTGGAATTTTAAGTACCACTAACTGATTTGTTAAAGGAACACCACATATCCTTGTGACTTGTTTATTATGGGTTCGCTGTACACATAAATATTTTATCTTATGGAACTTTTATGGTTTGTTTAGTGTTAAGACACTGTGCATTACTGACATTTACAATGTAATGGTATGCTTTTATCACCTGCTTCTCTGGCACGCATTTCAGTGATAATAACCGTAGATAATGTTGGGATTTCAAAACTTCATTTTTAATGTCCTTTAAAAAAAAATATTAGTCTGTCTTTTCATTTGGCAAACATCAGGTAATAGAAAATAAAGTATCTGTCAAGTGGTGCTCTGAATAAGGCATCTGCTGTTGACAGTGCAGTAAAGCAGAAGCAGTTCACATCAGTGCTCCTGTAATATCATAAGCAGTATTATTTTTACCTTTTAAAATTTTTATTATTCAGTTAAGATGAAGGATATGTACTTATTTGGATTAGGTACTGAATGAGTAAAACATTAATGCTATGCTTATGATTTAAACATAGCATCTTGAGTAACATCTTGGTTGCAGCACCTGTTTCCAACATACCGCGGATATGTGGGAATTTTCTTTCCTCAAAACATTTAGTCGATGTGTCAGTTGCCTACGCAGTAGAATGGCCAGTGTTAATCCAACTCTAACAGAGTACATGCAAGTCCAATAGGGACCGCTTGCGTACACGGTAAGAGTTAATTTAACACTGAACGTTTTACTGTGTGCGCCTCTCCTTCCAGTGGGACCTCAGAGTTAGCTCGTGCGTAGGTTTGCCAGATTTAGTTTCGTTTTTGTCAAAACTGATTCCCCCTCGGAACCTATGTCAGATCAGGGAGTCACTGACAAGCTACTAGTAAATTACTTACATTACGTTAATTACATTACAATTGTTTGGTCGGGACCACAAACTGGATATGTACAACTGATTTGAACTCTGGTCTTTCCGGTCAAAAACCGGACGTCTGGCTAACTCTACTCAGGCCAGAAGGAGCATCCCCTCTGAGCCAGCGTCTTCCTAACCCCTCTCTCCCGAGGGCCGCGGAGTCTAATAACAGGGCAATTAATCCCACGTCTCAGCCAATCGTCTCAGCCAATCGTCTTCAGCGAAACGGCCGAGCTCAGCTCCCCTCGGGGTCACGGAGGCCGGGAGGAGCGGATATCGGCGTATCGGATTCCCGTCACAACAGGCTTTCCGTCGTGAGCCGCTCGCCTGACTGCGGCGGCCATTTTAGAAAGATGCGTAAACAGCTGGTCTGTAAACAGTCGCGTCGGGTTTCATTTGAAACTCCAGCGCGCGCAGTCAGCGTCGTCCTAAACGTATGTGATGCGTGGCGCGTGATTTGAATCGAACGGCATCTGCGTGGCTTCCACTGCTTCCCCTGCCATGATGTGCCGCACAGGGGCATAACCAGGACCTAAAAATACAGAGACTTAGCTCGGCTGGGGTGGGGTGGAGTGGGGGTAGGGGGTTAGGCCGAGTATGCTATTTTCCCCTTTAATTTAGTAATGTCATTGACAGTGCATTTCAGGGTGTAAGTGCTGTACATATGCCTCTAGATTTGAGGAAGTATTAAAGACCATTCCATTCCCCTCCTAAACTAATGATCTCACTAAAGAATGAATTAAACATGGGCTTTGGAAATGGACATTGAAAAAATAAAAACTGAGTTCAAGACCTCAGTGGCAGTTACAGCCCTGCAGTTAGTACCCTGTGGTGAAGTCCGGGCGGGTGGGCCTGTCACCTCTTACCCCTCACCGAGCAAAAAACCCGCTGAACACGCCTGACACTGAGCACTCCTGCCGTCCCAGCAGGCAAGGAAGGGTTTCTCCTCTCAGCGGCTATATGCCACCCCGCTAATAACTGCAGCAGCAGCAGCCATCCATGACAGCCAATCACTTTATGAATACTAACAGCACGACTTTCATTAGCCATTCATGAAACCCAATTTACTGCTACTATTTGAGGGAATTTGTGTGCGAGTGTGTGTCTGTGTGTGTGTGCGCGAGTGTGTGTCTGTGTGTGTGTGTGTGTGTGTGTGTGGGACTCCTTGACCCTTGTTTTCTCTAGGGATGGTTAGATGCAATTCCAAACTGTTAGCTCAGAGTCATTAGTTATTAGATGTCCCTGATGTGGTAATTACCAGTGAGGAAGTGATGTGTACCGCATAGCATTTTGAGGGGAAGTCAAACAGGCTGTTTTATGAGGAGGTGAGGGGACCTGTGTGTCCCACATTGTTTCAATGCAAAGCACGTTGGAAATCTTTTACCGTAATTTAAAAAAAGAAAGAAAGAAAAAAAAAAAATTATCCTTGCTGGATCATTTAAGGTAGCCACACCCACACACACGCAGGCCATGCGGAAGGAGGGGAAGGACGTCAGCATTAAGGAGGTGATGGACCGCTGGACGCTGCAGATGGGCTACCCCGTGGTCACCATCAGCCGCAACGACAGCCTGGACGGCAGCGTGGTCATCAGCCAGGAGCACTTCGTCTACGACGCGGACGCCAAGGCCAGGGACCCGGACCTGTTCAACAGCAGGTATGTGCTCTGGGCCTCCTGAGCGCTGTACAGTACCCACAGGGGGGACAGGGACACCCACAGACAGACTGAGACACAGACAGACTGAACCAGACAGACAGACTGACAGTGGGATTGCCGTGCTTTACCTGTGCTGTGACACCTGGGTCAGTATGAGCAATGTGAACAGTATTAATACTCGTAAGCTTGTTGCCATTTCTCTAAAACCAGAAATTGTCTGAGAATGTAATGTAGAGATAAGAAAGAGAAAGAGAAGGAACAAGAGCGAGGAGGAGGGTGTTTAACCTCTGAACCTGTCGGTCATTGGAGTCCCTTCAGCCCCGCTGCCTGTCTGTGTGTGTTTATAGGATGTAAACATTCCCCTCGGTGTTTGAGGGACTGTCAGTCAGCCCGGAGCAGATGGGGAGGACATGGCGGCGCTGAGCAGAGCTAGCCTGCGCTATCAGGAGGCCAGCTCAGACCTTTTAAGGCCTCTTTCCCAGGCTGCCGGTTCAGCCTCCGTTTGGAAGCGGGCCAGGCGGCTTGTAGCTGGATTAGTTTAATCCTCCATTAAAAAACGATGAATAATTCAAGATCGCTTCCCAGCCCGATTTTACACCGCCCCCCACCCCCCCTCCCCAGCCCCGCTCCTTTACTCATTTGGGGGGGAATGGTGTCTGTGTAAGAGGAGGAAATGACTGTGCGCTCACTGTAGACACAGCACCCCCGTTCTCAGCCTCCACCGCACACTGATCTGCGATCCGTTGCTGGTGCTTTTGTCCTGCAAGGTTAGCAATAACCGTTTTTGCAGATGCATGCGGGACGTCTCTTGTCCCCTTGCCTTTAGGGAAGTCCCTGAAGTGTGTGCCCCCCCCCCTCCCCACTCCCCCCCTACCCAAATTTTTGTCCCATTGTGTTCGCATCTTTGCTTTTGGGTACTAGAGTACAAAGTTATTTCAGAAATCAATATGAGGCTGGACCCTGCAGATTTGTTCTGGGCATCGTGACAGGGTGTGGACCGGAATATTATTTTACCTGTGGAGCTACAAACAGCAGTACACCCCCCCCCCCCCCCCCAGGGGAAGATGGGGGCGGAGTGTGGCGTGGAGATGATGGCAGCGGAGTCACCGAGGTGGCGTCAGGCGGGTGGCGGGAATGTCTCTGTAGCGTGCGATGTCTCTGACGCGTCTGACTGTAGACTCACACCCCTCTGATGCATCCCTGTGGCCGGGCCAGTGCAGGTCTCAGCCTCTAACACAGTGTGTCACTGCCGGGCTTGCTCCCCTGTCATTCATGCTTCTCTGGAACATTCTCTAAAGGAGACTCGTTTCCCCCCCTCCTCCTCCCCCCTGACCTATGGAGTGTTATTTTTTATACAGCTTTCACTCATGACAGGAAACGTACCGAATAACCAAATTCATCATTGTACACTGTATATGACATCATTTGTCAAAGGAAGTCCATGTAGGATAAAATGTTATTTTTTTTCTTTTTTTTTTTTTAACAAATTGAGCCAAACGGAGACCTACTTTGCCTCTGAATGAAAAACAGCATGCCTGTTCGCAAGAAATGCAAGCCAACAGGCCCCTGTTGGAGTCTAGGTTATGAGTTTCTGTTGGAAAAATGTAGTGTGTTTACAAGCGGATAAAACCCTGGCCACTCTTGAAATGGTAAAGGTACCTTAAAACACGGCGATATATTTGACTGCAGTCACGCTGGAGAACATATCCATCGCAGTCCCTTCTGCAGCGTGTCTCATCTCATAAACACTGGCTTTATATTGGGCAAAGATTTCTCTGAGAATCAAGGTTTGCACATCCGTTCCTCAGAGGAGGTGGGAGGGCTTGTCTGGTGATAAGGCCGACTCTTTCAGTCATCTTTGCCAGAGGCCGAGCCCCCCCCCCCCTCCCCCCCCCGCTCTTTTGTTGTGTATGAAATGCAATTATGAGCTCAAACAATGAGGCTGGCGCATAGATCAGGGCGCCGCAGAGAAACGGGAAATGAATAAGTGTCGTGGGTCGGCGCACGCAGAGAACGCTTTTGAACGGAAGGCCTTTCAGACGTGTTCGTGCGCGGTTAATAAAAAAAGCGGAAATGTTCTAATAACTGCTGAAAAACAAGGCCTCTCTCTCTCTCTCTCTCTCTCTCTCTCTCTCTCTCTCTCTCTCTCTCTCTCTCTCTCTCTCTCTCTCTCTCTCTCTCTCTCTCTCTCTCTCTCTCTCTCTCTCTCTCTCTCTCTCTCTCTCTCTCTCCCTCCCTCCCTCCCTCTCCCCCCCCCCCCCCTCTCTCTCTCGCCGCGGTCCGTATTTCCCATCTTCCAGACAGCTGCTTTTGCGAGTCCGCGCGCCCCTAGCTGATGTGATTAGATTAGGCGTGAGACAATTAAGTGCCGGTGCCAATCATCCAGAGCCGAAATAGATGGAATTAGTCATGCGGAGCACAAATATATTTTAATTTTCTCTGGCAAGGGGTCCTCTGCTATTGTTAGGCGTGCGATTACGCTTGCTTATTACGCCATCCCGGCCGGGCCTCTCTTCCCCCCACCGAGCGGACCCCGCGTTTCGCCGGCGCGCGCGGGGGGGGGTTAGCGGGGCCCCCGCGGTTTAATTACAGTCGCCACCGCGCCCGTCAGCGGGGGGAGCGCAGCCCAATCTCGCCATCGTTTCCTTTCCCGGCAAATTGCGCTGGAGAATTTTTAATACGGGGGACAACAGACGCGCGCGCGCTGATATTGAATTATGAAAGGCTCCAGAGAAACTCATTTTTGTTTATTAAAAGAACTTCGTCTGAATTTCTGCCTGCGCGAGTACATTTTGGGAAAATGAATAATAATGCTCAAACCGCTACAGCTTCTCAAAAATCCCATATTAAATATTAAAACACCCCAATAATCCCCCCCCTCAAGGCAGCCATTTCATTATGTCATTTTTCTTTGCCCACCAGTCTTATTTAAAGCTGTGATTGCATACATCAGTAAACCTGCGTATGAACTGCATATGTTTTTATGTGGGCGTAAACACTACCTTGTTTACTCTCCTCTACTAAATTATAATTACCGTTAGTTTTCTCAATAGCTTATGATATCCCTATATTTCATTTGTGTGTGCGTACGTTTTCTGTTTCTGTTTCTCCCCTTAATATTCTCCTGGCTGGAAAACACCATTCATATCCGCAAGTAGCAGGCTAGTAATAGTTATTATACATCAGATATGACGTAAGGGTTATAATGAACTCCTTTGGCAGTGTACGTTTTATGGTAACTCAGATGCTACGTATTCCCTGTTCAGCCAGGGGACGTTTCTGAGATGCAGATGTTGAAGTGGGCTGTTGACTGGGCCTGTAGCGTGGAGAGTGGCTCTCTCTCCTCAGCAAGGGAAGATGCAGTGTGGTGTTGACTGGGCCTGTAGCGTGTAGAGTAGCTCTCTCTCCTCAGCAAGGGAAGATGCAGTGTGGTGTTGACTGGGCCTGTAGCGTGTAGAGTAGCTCTCTCTCCTCAGCAAGGGAAGATGCAGTGTGGTGTTGACTGGGCCTGTAGCGTGTAGAGTGGCTCTCTCTCCTCAGCAAGGGAAGATGCAGAGGAGAGAGAGACCCCCGCTATCTCTCCTCAGCAAGGGAAGATGCAGAGGAGAGAAAGACCCCCGCGGTCGTTAATTTAGAGGCCGGGCCTGTAGATCGGCCGCCGCGTCTGCTCACTGAGATTGAGAATCGATGGGAGGCAAAAGAGACCGGGCCCGGGAACGAGGAGAGGGGGTGGGTGGGTATTGGAGTTTTGTGGGCGAGCTCTCGACTTTCTTTTCCCCGAGAGGAGTATCGACCTTCATTACACGGCTCGCCTGTGCAGGCCTCGTGTCTGCTCAAGGGGTCTTGTTCTCACATGTGACGGGATGTCGCGAGGCCTACTCTGGTGCCAGCCTCACATTCTGGGCGCGGGGTGGCGACCCACAAGGTGTTTGACAGCGCGGTGGAAATATCACAGTTCAGCTTATCCTGAAGCGCTGATGCAGAAAAGGCCAGAGAGGGGGAGGGAGGGTTAGGCATATAAATGCCAGGTACAAACGCTTTCAGCACCTGTCAGACTTTACATTCTCCCATCCGAAGTTGCTTCTCTCAAGGGGTGACATTTTCATTTCAGCTCCTTGTCAAATATAAACAGTTTAAGGTCAATTCCGTGTTCGGCTGACACAGAGCATTTCACTGCGTTTTGGATAGATTCCCCACAGCTCGCGTCGCTAACGGTAACCATGGCAGACTTGTCATTCTAGGTGGAAGGCATTCGCATTGATTTAAATTTGAGTAGTTAGCTGTAATTTGTGTTATTAAACAATTAAAGAAGAGGGTGGAGCAGAGACACAATGCAGTGACAGACCAGGACCAGGGCTGTCTTCTCTTGTCCTGTGGGTATGTAATCACATTAGCTGGCCTGCGATCTGTGTGTGGATTCCCCCTTAGCACTTTGACCCTTTGTGTTGCATTCTGTTGGTTTGAGCAAAGAGGACCATTCTGGGATTCTCCACTCATTCAGTCATACCAGCAGACAGCTGTGTGGCAGGTGTCAGAAACTTCATCTTCCCTTAAACACGGCCCGATCCTCCTCTTCTTCAACCACGCTGGCGCAAATATCTAAAATGGAGGGTTTGTGCATGCGTGTGCGCGTGCATGTATGTGTGTTTGTGTGTGCATGTGTGTGGGGGGGTGTGTGTAAATGTTAATTGTATGACTGAATCACACTGGAACCGTAATATCACTGGCTATCGTATCACTAGCACTGTTGCTGTGTCACAGCTGTAACCTTTTATATCCAATGCATAAAATGTCTGCCTGATTTGCCATGTTTTGCGTGTATCTTGGTTTATTTATGAAACTGCTCATGTTTCTCTTCTTTCCCTTTGCAGTTTCCTCTGGCAAATCCCTTTGAGCCTTTCAGTGGGAAATTCAACTTACATATCACCGGAATCAATCATTTGGGTTTCAGATAGAACAGGTAAATGTGAATGAATGCGCTTATGGCACACACATGCACATGCATGTGCGCGCTCTCTCTCTCTCACTCTGCCTCTCTTTCTCTGTTATGACCCGTAACTCACCTGTGTTACTATAGCCAGGTGTGCACTATCAGACGCAACACAAAGCCACCTCAGTATTATCCACAACCCAAAAAAATGACACAGTGAAGCACAACCTGATATATAAAATGCACAAAGGCCTTTATTATACAGAAAAGCAGGGAGTTGAATCTGTTTGTCCTAAAGGAGTTTCTAAGCATATGTACAGGTTTGGCACAGGTTGCAGGATCTCACCGGGCAAGATGCTTTCAGTAAGATGTGCAGATGTTTTGAGTTATAAACTGGGGTAATGGCTATCCTTACAATTTGCACTTTCTATAACTAAAAAGTAACATGAAGGCTACCATTAGTAACTTAACACGTTATAGAAGAGTTCATTAAAAAAGATGGAGATGATGGTGGTCAAGATGAGCAGATTGCAGACAGCAAACAACGTGGAATTTAGGTAGCAGGTAAATCCAAGCTGTAGGCGCAGACTCCGACGCAGACTCCGACTCTGACCCGGACCCAGACCAAGACTATATATAACTTCCCTAAAGTCCGGCCTCTTTCTAATATCGCTGTTCCACGACAGTCCTGGGTCCTCACAACAGGCATCCTTTCGCCTGGTTGCCAAGCGATGGCGTGCGTCGTCTCTCAGGCGCATTTTTGGACCCACATCTCTGCGACGGGACTGTGACATCATCATCTCCGTCTGGAGGGGAGACAGAAACAAACACGTCAGCAAAAAAGCACAAAAGGCACTGGGACGTAACACACTCTCACACACACACACACACACACACACACACACACACACACACACACACACACACACACAGCAATTACTAAACATGCGTTTAATCAGAATGATGCAATTCATGACTCGTGGGCAGTATGCAATATATGCAGATCTATAGTACAGTATTTAGAGAGAATATTTTCCCTGCCTTACAAATCGAATATTGTGTTTATGTACACACACACACACACACACACACACACACACACACACACACACACACACACACACACACACACACAGTACAGGCTTTAATAACATTTCCTGTGGCTATGTTATTTACTCCTTACATTTCAGAGCCCGCCTGCAGTGACTGATGGATCAGTAATGACCATCCATTTCAGCTGCTTATACACCATGATAACCGAAATCCATTTCTCTTCCTGCCCCTTGATTATTATTATTCTTTTTTTTTTTTTTTTTTACCTAACGAGTTGGGAGAATTTATGCTCGCCCCGCAATTACAAATGGAAACAGGGCGCAGGCGGATTTTGTAGCGAGCGCTGCGTGAGGACGCACAGCGTGTGTCGAGCACAGATGAAATGCAGACGTTCCCGCGCACGCAGACGTTCCCGTGCACGCACACTCCATCACGTTAATTGGAGTCTAATCCTTTCCATGGGAACGCGACAGACGATGCCACAGGTATGCGGTCGCGTGTCGAACGGGGGTCTGCACCAGAGGGTGTCTTGCGGACTCATTGTTCAGACATTTTTTTAATCCCTCTCTTTCTGAAGACTGCCTAAAAAAAAAATCATCCTCCCCGACGAGATCTGATATGGCCTGTGTGTGTTCCCCGAAAATGAGAATTTCAATCACTTTCCACAGATTCGGAAAAAAATAAAATTGCAATGCATTTTAGGAATAACTTCCGGGCACAAGGCTCAGATACAAGAGTGAAATAAAGTGAAATAAACAGAGAGATTAGGAATGACAGGCTGTGCTGTTGTGGATGGCTACACGCTGCGTCTCATCTCAGGGCGTGCTTTCAGCTGAAATCCGCTTCATTGCCAGTTGAGCTCGGCTGACACGAGCAGACACGCTAAGGCAGAGAGCCTATATCAGCGCATCAGCGTGTAAGCGTCTGCATCAGCATCCCTCTCTACCTGCTGGAGCTGCAGCCCTGCTAGGTTTCTTTTGTTTTTTTTTGCTCTCACGTGATTTTGTGAAGGGCTGCGATCGATATCGCTCCTGATGGATTCCATGCCCACGTAGCCTGGCTGAAATGCTTACAAGCAGCCCTTCTAAATACCTCTTTATTGTTTCTCGCTCTCGCGCTAGCTTCTCTTTTTAACGCCCCGGGGGTCTCGTACATAAGGGGTTTATATGCGCACATTTCATCGTAAATTTTGTCCATTGAAGTGTACACGGCCAACGTTGTGATTTATGAATCTCGCACCTTATTTGCATTTCAAATGACTTTTTTTTCTTTTTGAATAAAAAAAGGTCAGGCCCTCTGCTCTCCATCTTTCTACCTCCATCGTGCCCTTTTCAGAAGCACATCCCTCCATCCCTCCATTCCTCACACACCAACGCTGAGCTCCCGAGCTCTCAGACCTGGCGAGCGTTCGCCTCATTCCGTGCGTGCTTCTGTTTTTTGTTTGTTTGTGCACTTACGTGTGTGTGTGTGTGTGTGTGTGTGTGTGTGTGTGTGTGTGTGTGTGTGTGTGTGTACTTACGCATTTTTTTTTGGCGATCTTTCCCTCCTCCTCAGAGACCCACAGGGTGGGTCAGCTGGACGAAGGCACGTGGCTGCTGGGGAACATCAATCAGACGGGCTACTTCCGCGTCAACTACCACCTGCACAACTGGAAGCTGCTGATTGGCCAGCTGCTGAGGAACCCTGAGGTGAACGCGGCCGCTCCCTCCTCCTCCTCCTCTTCCTCCCGCTGCCTTCGTGCTCTGGCCTCCCCCCACGCCTCATGCCAGCCCGCAGCGCTTTCTGTTTGTCTTAAATTGCTCCCTGTCCGTTATTCGCAGGTTATATCCGTGGGCAACCGGGCGGGGCTCATCGATGACGTCTTCAACCTTGCCAGGTGGGTTTTCAGCGGGGGTGCTCGCTACCGTCACTTTTTTTCCTCTGGCTTCCCTGGTAAAAAAGAAAAAAAAAAAAAAGATAAGAAATGTTGTTTCTCTTGCTTGTTTCCTGTGCCCTGCAGTTCTGTTGAGAGCATATTGCAGGATATTGGTTTTTCAGATCCACAGCTACAAGTGCTCCTACTGAAAAAAAAGGAAATTATATGTTTACACAGGTTTCTGGCTTCTAAAATTATTTCTGGTGATGATACCTTTACTGTTGAAAGCGCTAGGATAAAGGCACACACTTGATGAAATTATAAATTCACTGCTTTGCTCAAGTTGTGTTTGTACACACAGATTTGCTGGAGCACAGGCCAGACTTTCTTGTCACTCGAGTAAAAGATCCTTTATGCCACCGCGGTAGTTTGTCCAGTGTATTCAGGTTCATCAGCTGAAGCAGAGATAGTGTAACTGCCATGGAAAAGTTGAAGGCAGAACTTGAGATGTTCTCACCAGAAATGCAAATCCTTTTATCTCCACTGAAGAACTCTGAAAGAATGCACCAACTCCACTAGGGTCCACAGCTGTGGTCTCATGGGAACTCATTATTGCTCAGAACGATTGATGCCCTTGTGACACCCCCTCTAGGCACTAAATGGGTAAAATGATTTTATTATTCACAGTAAAATGACAGTTTTTTTGTTTTTGCAGTTGTCCTTTGGTTTACCAGGAACATCCCATTGAGATTAATGTTGCTTTTGCGAGTTTTGTTCTGGCTTGTACTTGCTTTAATGCGAACGAGCGGTTTTGCAAACGTGTCCGCATTCTCCACACACTCACTGTAGCAGCTTACTGAGGGCAAACGAGACCCGCCAGTTTTTCAGCACGTTGTAAATCTGCGATGAATTAGGAAATCTATGAGCGCGCCATTAACATGCGCGTGAATGGGGCGTTCTTGGAACCTGGCGGAAGTTTGAAAGCTATGCAACCCCAACGAGGGATCGGTCAAAAATATTCCGCAGAGATAAAGCTGTCACTCGCTCTTAAAAAGCCGCAAAGCTTTATTGACACCCGTGCTGTCGGACCGACATCTCACAACCGGTAACCGGACACGTGCTATGAACTGAGAGCTAGCGATGCTCCCATTTTGGCTCAAGGGTGCAGACAGTTAGCTCATGGATCTCCAGGGGCTTGGTGGCATCAGCCTGCATAGCCCACGTCTTCCTAAGAGGCGATGGGGCGGTGCGGGCGGGGACCGGTGTAATCTGAAACTGACACTGTGGGTGGGTGCAGATTTTTTTTAAAAAAGAAAAAAAAAAAGTGCTGCTGTGATATGGTCCTTTTGTATTTTTTTTGTATGATTAAATAACTTTCTTTTCATCGGAAAAGGTGAACAAACTTATATTTTTTTGTATAATTGTTTTTGGAAAATCAATAAACAATTGTAAAAAAAAAAAAAAATAAGTGAACAAACAGGGAGGGAGTGAAAAGGAATTTGAAGCTTGTGCAATAAAGAGGGGTACTGTGGCTGAATTTGGGGGGGTGGGGGTGGGTGCTCTGGATTAATGCTTAAAGTTAGCTGTCCTTTCCCCCGCCCCCGTCACTCTTTATAATAGGACTCCAGGAAACCCCGCATGGCACTGCAGTACTTTAACATTCTGAGTAACATTTCATCACATCTGTCCTGGCATAGTGTGCTCGCGTTTAGCGTTGTTACCTTTATGACAAGAGGGTTTGTTCTCTGGGCGTACACAAAAAGGTGCTACTCTTTCACAGTATGGCTTCTCCCTGGACATCTCACATAAGGGAAACAGTGAGAGTGTCTCTCACGCAGGCTTTCGAACCGACAGCCGACACTTACCAGAGAAAGCCGGCATTGTTATAGCAGAGCTGAATCGGGCCCTTTGAAATTGGGGAAGAAAAATACCAACACTTATCGAACACTTGCATGCCTGTTGTGGTTGGTAAGAGCTCTTTCAGGCCAAAAAAGATGGATCGTTCTTATTGTTGGAATTTGACATATCACGCTTGTTCATTTGGAGAGGAACATAATATACCGAGGAAGAGTGTTTGACTTGTCTGCACCAAATTAGTGTGTGCCTACTGAGGAAAGCACCCTGCCTGGTGCGTAGAAGCCTGCAATTCATTTTAAATCCACTGTTTGCTGCTCTTCCTTGAATACATATCAAGGTAATTACCTGTTGTATAAAGCTGAGATTGAATTAAGAGTGGCATAATGACAGATCACACCAAACTCTTAACAAGTTTAGGGCAACCCAACAAACAAGTGCTTTGACTGAATGCAATATTACCTGGTCACTGTGTGGGGGGGGTGCAGTGGATCCGAAAATAAGTCATGCTCCTGTTCCAATACGCTACAGGGCGTAATCACACCCAATTGGAGTTAATGAAATAAAATGAAATGGATTGGGATGATTCAGGGAAGCTGGACTGCGGTGATTTTCTAATGACTGGCCAACAGGTGCCTTGATGAGGAGGCTGTATCAGCACCATACTGCTGGAGGACTGAATTACAGGCCAATAAAGCTTCTGAGTGGGGCTGCAGACCACACGTTGCTTTACTAATCACCACTTGATACATCCGGCCAGACTGTTTCCCTGAGTTTTTTTTTTTCTTTTCCCCAGAGCCTCATTTCAAGTGGGAGAGGAATTGTGTAGCTACTAACGGTGTCTCCCCCCCCCCCCCCCCCCCCCCCCCTCCCCCATCCAAGAGCGGGGTACCTGCCCCAGAACATCCCCCTGGAGATGATCCGCTACCTGCCCCAGGAGAGGGAGTTCCTGCCCTGGCATGCTGCCAGCCGCTCCCTCTATCAGCTGGACAAGCTGCTGGACCGCACAGAGGAGTACAGCATGTTCAGTGTAGGTCTCCCCCACCAATCACAGAGGAGTACAGCATGTTTAGTATAGGTCTCCTGTTTTTAAATGTTTTTTTACTTGCCAAACTGACATTTTAAAAAATTGACATTTAAATTTCAAGTAAAAGTCAAGAGAAAAAGTTGCTAAACCTGACCTTTTGCTAAACCTTTTATCCAAGCAGAAAACTGAGATACAAAGCTGAGATGTGTATATTCAAAGATTATGGTCTTTTACTAAAAGATAAACATGTGACATAGGTCTGATCTGATTTGAAAAGTAGCCATAAAGTTCATGGGAAAAACAGGCTGTACAAACATTAATTTATTAATGCTTAGAATCCCATCTAACACCAGTTTCTTCATACATTCGATACTTTTGTTAAAGGTGAAAAAACACTTGCATAATTTCACTCACATTAATGTGTTTGCCCTATATTAGAGTGTGTAGGGGTGGACAGGAATGCGGCTGATGTAGAGGTTCTTCCATCATTATCATCAGTCTTAATCTCTGTATATTTATCTTGCTGTGAGCTGTTGTATAATTGAAAATGAGACAAACTGCACGTGTTTTCCTCTCTGTCGACGTGGGCGTGATCAGTCACCTTGCGCCCGCTCGATCCACCAGGGGGCAGATAAGATGCCTCAGGTGTCAGGACTGTTCCAATCCACCTTGGCGTTCGTCAGGCTGCCTCACGCTCCTCCCATTACTTGAATCATTGCTGAACAGATCTTTGAGGAAGCGCAATCCCATGTTAGCATTGGTTTCTTTTCGCTGATCTTTTCGCGTGATGTATTTAAGGCACTTTAGTGCAATGTTATTGCTGTTGGGGGGCATTTGTTGAACATTAATCAAAACTAAACTTTAGCCACAGTGGTCTTGGTACTCTAATGACTTCATGCAGTCTGTCTCCACCAGTAAGCCCCAAGAGTTAGCGTGTTCAGGCTAATGATGCACACTGAAACTACAACACAAGTGTGCTGACAGTCATCTTGGCCGAGCCACTTAGTTATAACCCTTCTTAGCAGGTGTGTATGTAGCTTATTGGCTGTACGGCTAAAAGGTGTGTGCGCTTCTCATTGGCAGGACTACGTGCTGAGTCAGGTGGCGTCCATGTACCACAGGCTAGGCTGGCCAGTGAGTTCTGCTAACAGCTCCATCACGCAGGCGGCCTACCAGACTGAGTAAATCCCAACCTCTTTATCATTATTCTTTATTTTACTTCTTTATTCCTGTATTTAGTGTGTTTCAAATGTAAAGTTATTTTAATTACATTAAGCCAACATGTTCAGTCATTTGTTAATTGCTGTGCTTTCCAAAGCATTCTGTGAGCATTTTTGTTTTTAAGCGTTCTATATAAATAATCATTTGGTTAATTGAGTGATGGATTGATTAATTGTTTCATTCAGATGGGGGTTGGGGTGGGGGGAAGTAGCTGGAGGACAGGTATTGTGACGCACAGGAAGTGCTCATTGCGGCTCTGCTCTGACCCCCTCGCAGGGAGATGCAGAGGGAGGTGATCATGTTGGCCTGCAGCTTTGGAAACAAACACTGCCACAGGCAGGCGGTGTCCCTCATCTCCGACTGGATTTCCAGCAATAAGAACAGGTACGCATCACAGCCACCATGTCAGAATGTCTTTATGTTCATGTCTCACTGTGCAAGATTGCAGTGTGGTTTGGGTTTTATTGTGTAGGTTGACAGGACAAAGTGTAACTCTTGTTTAGATACATTTTTAACATTCAGATCATGATTACTCAAGCCGTTGCAATATATTGTGGTATGAAGAGCACTGGGACTTATACTGTAGGTCAATATACCAAAAACCCAAAACCCCACACTCACCTCACACTTTTATACTCACAGGCAAAAAGTATTCATAGCCATGCAAGAGTCAAGACTTAGACAAACGCAGTTATCTCTTCATTTATTCAGTTGTTTTTAATTACTGACCTGTCTTTCATGCATCTAGAGTTGAACCCAAATTAAAAACCTTACCCCTCCGCACCCTGTGAAGATGGACGGTGGCGAAGTGTCCATGGCAACAGACGGCAGACTGCATTCTTTGCCATTGTTCTCTGCTCTGTCACACACAGCCGACCTCTGAAGAGCTGATGGAGCTGCATTTAGGAGCAAATGCGTCCTGTCTTCCCAGCCCCTGGCAGGGTTTCAATACTCTTTAAAAAGCCATCGTGAAATGCATTGTGTCCTCTATTTGAAATACGTTATGTCCTTAAGAAATTGATCCCAGATGAGAAATCACATTAAACTCAGAAGGGGTTGAGATTTGGATTATGGTTGAACGAGTTGATCCAGGGATAGCACTCATTTGGGATACAGAGACCGTTTTTTATATTGGTTTATTTGTGGTCTGTAGCACTTGTGTGACAACGCCTGCTGTTCGGTCATTATCGGTTCTTGAATTTTGGGAACTGGGACACTGAAGGATTTTGAAATGCGCTTGAAAAAGTGGCACGGCTAATGGCGAGAGACCTCGGTTCTGAACACAGAACAGAACCATTTGCACATCTGACAGAATTGCTGATGTCCCCCTTCAATGTTGGTGTGTTACATCCCCCTGTAACGAGTATCTCCCTGCATCTCTTCACACTCATCTCTCCTAAACCTCCCAGAGTCGCCCCCCCCCCCGTCCCGTACCGATTAGGATCACGCCGTGCGCTACCGTGGGGTTGGAGACCTGACCTTCTCCAGGGCGCATTTGCTACAAATCTCCAGGTTGCTCTGATAGATAACCAAAGGTCACCGTGTAATTTTCAGTAGATGCAGAGGTGTTCGTTTTGATCTTTAACTCAATAGTTTGGTTATATGTTATTTAACATGTTACCATATTATATTTTTGTCTTATTTTTACACAACTCACACATCTATATTTAGGCCTTTTGTGATGTTCTATTATTCAAAACATAATATTCAGTTCAGTTCATGATGTTAATCTACCCAAAACTACCCAAAAGTTTTTAGAGTATTTACATGGGGTTGTGCAGGACTGGTACACTGCACACTACATACAGTTAACTGGCCATTTCATTTCTGGCTTCAGCTTGAAAGTACTATGGACAGTTCTAGACTATATGCCACTGTGCCCTGACGTTTTGAAAATTAAAAATTTTATTTGAATTCATGTGCTAGATCTAGACAGGCGGGGTGAAGGGCCTGTCTTTGCCAGTTCCCCGTCGTGCTTATGATCTGAGAGCTTGTTTCATGCATATTTATCATCTCAAGTGTGCCTGATATTTAGAAATTAAATATTTTTAGTTTTTCTAACAGTTTAGGCGTATGGTTTTAAAAACCAAGAGATCCAGAAATGTAAGAAAAAAAAACTATTCCATGCAGTCTATTAAATATTCTGGGGGTATTTTGTCTTAAATTCATTGAATCCAGCCCACAGCCTCTACATTGACAGAACGGTGACACACATCTCCAGTTAATCCCCCGTCTATCTACAGACCTATAATTTCAGAATATATTATATAGATATTGAGTATGGATTAAATGTCCTTCACATCAGTTCAGTTGATTGACTGCTCATTCATGAATTGTGTCCTGACAGGCGTTCATTTACAGAATGTCTTATTTTAAGTTGTTCCTTATTTCACAGAATGAGGTACAGACACTGAATGTTAGCGCTCCAGAGGGACTTTATTTATTTATTTTTTTTTCCAATCTTGACAAAATAAATTTAGTCAGTCAGGCCTGCCTTACCGTTTGTCTACCTGAGTCAATTAGACACAACCTTAGGGGGTACAATTTACCACTCCACACTTGGCATGGTGGGTAATTGCAGCCTTGTAAACAGCACGGTCTCCACCCTCCCACCCCCCCCCCCTTACCCCCCTCCTCATTGCTCACGCTGAGCCCTGCTCCTGTGCTCCAGCACTGCTCTGTGTAAGTGAAACTGCTCCCAGGACTTATGCTCTTTGAAGGGAACGGCATCGTTAGTGCAGAGTCACTTGCAGCAGGTGCAGTCTCTCACTCTGCTCTGAAGGTAATTACTGTTGCATAAGTGGGTAGCTGAAATGATGGACTTAATTTTTTTTTTTTTTTATTGCTTTGTCAATTTTCTGTATTTTTTACATAAATGATTTACAAATGATTTACATTAAGTGAGGTGAGTGAGGGAGAGGGTGACAGAGGGCCGCCGGGTTTTTAGCCCGAGCGTTCCCACGGGACCACTCCTGCTCAGCCCAAATGAAGCATCAGCGTTCCTGCATGGCTGCTGCAAGACGAGTCCCCCGCTTCCTGGAAACAACAATCATCTCTCTGCAGGCTTGGGGAGCCACTTCGCCTTATTCACTCAAACCGGCAAGATGCTCCTTCACCATCTTCTTTGGAACTGCAAAGTTGTTTACTCAGAGGCTGTTTTTTGGAGACAGGAAGAGGGAGACAGAAACGGTGAGAGCAAGAAGAAGAGCTTTTTTGGAGACACCCCCCCCAATACTTTTTTTTTTTTACTGCCCTCTTCATTTTGGCCCCTTTTAATTTTTAATTGGGTCTAAACATTAAGCAGCAGATACTGCTGGAACTGAAGGCAGAGGTAATCACAACTCTTTCTCAGCTACTTTCCTTGAAAGGAGCTCGCTCGATAAGCACTCCCTGTTGGGGTCATCTCTCACAAATAGTGTCTTTTTTTTTTTTTTTGAAAATAACTGTCATTTTCCTCATGGGCTGCTGGGTGAGTACTAAGTAATGCAGTCAAATGAAAGGCACATATTTTCTTGACTGCTTACACACAGTCGCACATATAACCCTGAGGCTAGTTTGGCTCTCATGGGCCTGTTAGAGGTCTGCCGAAGGTTTTTCTGGGTATGACTGAATGAAATGATTGCCTGTAGTACTTACATATTAATCTCGAAAACGATGAGCATGTTAAATCGTAACATCAAAGGTACAATATACATTCATATGTAATATTCTGAAAGAACTAGCCTGGGTTCCCCTTTAATGTCCCTCTTCTTACACCCCCTTTAAAAACCTTCCTCTGAAGAGAATGTGCCCTTTGCGTGTGTGATGTGTGTGCAGTTCTGATTGGTCTCAGCAGTAACGCTGAGTGGTAAGGCATAGACATGGGTCTCATGCACTTACAGTATGTACTGTTTGCTCAAACTGTCAGCCTCACTTCCGCGTCGTGCGGCTGTGTCCTTCGCTTGTACTGTACGTTCACAGCGTTCGTGCTCTTGGCTGCTTCTTATGATTATCCTTGCGGTGTTGAAACCAGTTATCTCTTTGTGTCTTCAGCTGCTTGTCCTCGGTCACAAAACACAATGTTCCGTCTCTTAAACTTTATCTGGAATGTGTGTGCACAGCCATCCTCATGTTTGTTTCGCCCCAGGCGCTCAGTTCATTGCGAAGTCATTGCCCATGTGATGTCTGTGGGATTTGGGTGAAACACTTGATAGGATTTGTATTACACTGTCAAATCGGAACGCTGGATTTTGCAGAGCAATGGCTGAATTGTAAAAAAAAAAAAAAAAAAAGGTGCATTTTATTGCTTAAGAAAATGAACAGGGCAATATTTGGTTAGATTACTGCTACAATAAACATAAGTAACAATGTGGAGATTTAATTAAATCTGGGTAATTTTATTTTCCTTTAGCATAACAATGCCATTGTGAATTATCATTTATGCAATATCTACATTTTGCTGGGAGTAATTCCACTAGAGGACCCTAGTTACGGGCTCATAATCTTTGTGTGAACACACATTGTGTTCTGCCAGTAATCTGTGAAATGGAAAAGGGTTTTTTTTAATCTTTTATTTTTATACATTTTTTTCCACTTTTTTTGAAAATAAAGTGCACACTGACCATTTTAATTATTTTTATAAGCCCAGCATTACGCTCTTGTGCTCAATGTGACATTACCAGAGCAAATGTGTTCGTGATCCCTGAAACTGGACCCTGGTCAGTATTGACTTTGGCAGCAGGAAGTGTGTCTTGGGTTGGCAGGAAAGGAGCGTAGGCTGATTTGCTTCCCGAAGCCTTGTGAACGGTACGCGGGTATCTGGGGAGTTCCGAGTGACGCTCACGTCACATGGGTGGGACACCTCCCCCACTTTGTCGCTAGGAAAAATAATGCCTTCAGCAATGTGATTATGACACTGACCTTCATTAAAGAGATGCCCTTGGCTTGTTTTGTAAATGTTTCCTGGATGCTGGTTTTTACACAGTGTAAGTGCAGGTGTGCTCCTTAAAATTGTTGGCATTCATTTGTTTATTCCGTTTTTTATTTGTTGTTTCAACTAACATGTGTTAATACTTTCTGCCACCTGTTTTTTGTTTTGTTTTGTTTTGTTGAGTTAAAGCGAATGGCTTTTGCTAATGTGCCTGGCAGGATCCCGCCCAACGTGAGGGACATCGTTTACTGCACGGGCGTGTCCCTGATGGACGAGGACGTGTGGGAGTTCATCTGGATGAAGTTCCACTCCACCTCTGCCATCTCCGAGAAGAAGGTGCTCCTGGAGGCACTGACCTGCAGCGACAACGCCTTCCTGCTGAACCGGTGTGAGAACACACACACACACACGTGCACACACACACGCACGCATGTCAACAAACAAAACTGCGCCAAAAAAAAAAACTAAAACCGCAAAACAAAATATCTGCACAAACACACACGTTTGAATAGTTAATCAGCCGATTCATTTGCATGCACGTAATAAGGAGCGTACAAAGATGCACAATTTCAGCGTGGGATGTTCAAGGCCACATGATCAATGCGGTATTGTGGGTGTCGCTGGCAAATCAAAGACATAAGAGATGACAAGAAATTGCAGAGTGGAACCATGTCAACGCCGGTGACAGGGACGGTAGCAGCGCGTGCCAAACATGCACTGACACCCCAACAAATTTGGCAGAGGGCAGTCTTCTGAGGCAGGCTTCCTCATTAAGGCAGCTGCTCATTGTATGCAGAGAGAAGGGAAGTGGGCCGTGATTCACTGTAACACGAGATGTGCATGCATTGTGAGGGTGCGATCGTTTAGCTTAACAGAGTGGGGGGGGGAGGGCTTGTTGCTTTGTCTTACCTGGAGTACAGGTGCTTTTTTTACGACAACTTTGTTTTGAGTTTTAAATCCCATGCTGTTGCGCTACTTGCTACTGACACACGGTGATCTGACTTACAAGGCGTTTAAATATCTGTCTCTTGTGTCGTGAATCTCTGCATCTCGTGTGGTTCATTTACTTCCTTCATTGCATGCAGGACCAGTGCCCAGACTGTAAGTGATGGGCATTGATGGGTCACCTTAATGTGCATTTCCCTCTTATATTATATAACAGCTGAGAGATATGTCTGGGTGTGATAACTTAAAAATGCATTAAAAAATGAACAGGCAGTTTCTAGGCTTATGGGTTAAGTGTACTTGAAAATTAGTACTATTGGTTTGTTAGTGAGCTAAACTAGCCTTTACTGAAGGAATGAAAACAATTATTAAAGAAACTATATTAGGCTGGAGAACTTTAAATTCACCCATCAGGATAGAACTTTGTGGGAACATTGCAAAAACAATCTCTAGCTAGCTGAATAAGTGGATAAGCTAAAATGGATGAACAGCAGTCTTCTCCCCGAATGATCCAGTTCCACCTATTGAACTTGCGTTCTCCGTGTCCACGGCAACGTGTCAAAGGCTACGCACGCCCACACTGCACCCAGAGAGTTTGTATCTGTTTTCTCTGAGCAAGGAGCTGAGGAAGGACAAGCACTCAATACTTCAAAGGGGCTGGAACAGGCTTACAGACGCAGTTATGAAAATCAAACTGATCGTGTTTAGTACTGCACTGTAGCACTGTAACAATAATAGAGATGTCTTGACATTCTTGATGCCTTTGCTGAGAAGCATTTAAATAGTTTTTATATACCAGTCCTGACCTGTATTCCAACATCATGTTATCCAGAGTAGTGGTAAGCAGAAACACATCCTCTAAAGAGCTGTGACATGGACATTACAACCCAACGCATACTGTTAACAGAATGTACTGTCGGTACTACCTGTGGATATGTTCCGCAGAGCATTGATTTCAGTTGTGGTTGAATTTCTCTCTGTGTGCAGAAACACAGGAAATGGAAACTTGGGATGGGTGGGGGGTTGGTATGGAGGGGGGTGGGGGAGCATTGTTGTCCGTGTGTAAAAGATACTGAATGCTAATGTGCATTTGCAGGGTGTAAGAGAAGCTGTGTGAGGCCCAGAAACACACACACATGCGCGCAGCCACCTACGCACACATACAGTATAGACACACACACACACTTGTCCATTTAGTGCTGTACGGGTCCCCTCTCAAGCATGGTCCACAAAACTGACTAAACAACCCCCCCCCCCCCCCCCCCCCCCCCCCCCCCCGAACCTGCCATGCGTCGCCCACCTCCGACGCAAGGTCATGAGTTCAGTCGACCTCAGCTGGTGCTCGTCTCCTGCTCCACAGAGCCCTGACCCCGGTACTGGGAAGCGTTTGTACGCTACAGAGGGCAGAAGGGCAGGCAGCCCTGTGGTGTGCGGTTAACATCCCTGATCTTCCTCTACCACCTCACCCCCCCACCCCCCACACACCACCCTACCAGCATATGTTATTGCGGTCAGGAACGTTATCCTGTGTCAGGTGACTTCTTCTCACTCCCACAACGGATGGGGTACAGGAGTGTTCAAGCTAGGAGGTACAATACCATCTCCATAAATAATTTTTGGCGGTATTCCCGTTAACAGTTGACGGGTGACCATGGGCAGAAGCCTGGATGCCGTTGTCTTTCACTGTTATCAGCAGCAGAAATGGATGCTGGGACATGAACTCATAGGGACAGTAACGCCACTGTCGCTGTTGCTCAGGGGTGCTTGTCTTTCTGAATTACTGAGCGTTTTTACAAGGTTTTGGGTTCACATCCCAGCTGAGGGAAACAGCGGTGATACCCTTGAGCAATGTGTTTGGCCTGAATTGCTGCAGTCAATATCCAGCTATGTGTATAGTTAAAATGTCAAGTGTGAGTTATGGAAGTCGCTTTCGATAAGGGAAACCAATGCATTTAGGCGAGTGACTCCGCAGGACGAAAACAAGTTTTTATAAAAGGAAGTATACAGATAGCAAATGGCACAGAGAACTCTAAAACATTATCGGCAATTCCTTTGTCAGAGAAAAAGAAAATTAACCCAGTGTGTAATTGCAAATTGGAAACTTGTAGGCCACAGCAGTGACTTGACAATTTAGATTAATAGTAGTCTTGGAGGTTTATTTTTCAGCTGATGGTTCATTTTCTGCACCAACACTTCGTCACACCTGTTGCTACATTTCCGAGCCCTTGCCAGATCATTTTTTTCCACCAGTACATTTGTCAGCAAATAAACTGGTGAATAAGCTGATTGTAATAAGTGGCCCAGTCCAGCAATAAGCACTTTCTTCGTATGAAACCGACGAGACTCACTCGGCATTGCCTCCTTCCCCCTCTCGATCTCAGGCTTCTGAACCTGTCCCTCAGCTCGGACCTGGTTCCAGATCAGGAGGTGATCGATGTCATCATCCACGTGGGCCGGAACCCTCACGGCCGGCACCTGGCCTGGAGGTACTTCAGGGAGAAGTGGGACATTCTAAATTCCAGGTATGGCTTTCGAGTGATTTTATTATGACCAGTTTGTCCTCTTGATTCAGACGGCCCTGGGAGAACTTGTTTGCAGGACTGCAGATATGATATAGGTATTGAATTATGTGTTTAAAAATGATGAAGATCATGTGACGATCAGTTGTCAAATTGGAAACGAGGTACGAGATTAATCGACGTTTGCGTATGGAAATTTGATGTTTGTCTTTTTGCGTGTATGGAAATTTGATGTTTGTCTTTTTGCGTATTGTATAAAGATGTTGTTTACATGTGCACATGACCAGTTAATATCCTATATATTTGTACAAAGGTTTCTTACTGGCATACAAAAATCAAATATGATCATAGTTCTATGAAAATAATTTTTTTCATGTGTCATTTACAGATACGGAGAGGCCTTATTTATGAATTCCAAATTAATCAATGGTGTGACAGAGTTTTTAAATACGGAGTCGGAACTGAGTGAGGTAAGGCATTTGAAAACACTTCTCTGTTTTGTCGCATAAAGAAAGTGCTGTTCAGCCTTTTGCACTCAGGAACGCAGCATCATGCAGAAACCCGTTAGGACTGTTGGATGTCGTTTCAGTCATGTGACTGTGTACACGGATTGTGAAACCGTGAGTTATGAAGAGTAAGGGGGCTCTATGATTGACACTGAGGAGTAGCCAGAACTTAAGTTATGTTTTCCCCTAACTGTCCGTGTTTTGTTTTTTATTGTTACATTCATGCATAACTCAGTACCCCAAGGAAATATTTGTATTCATATTTCTCATTTATTCATTCTGCGCTGTACTATTTTGGTCACTAATTGGCTTCAGAGGTGTGTGCGGCCTTTTGAAGTTCAAAATGGTAAAAACCACAAACTGTCTCCATTTTAGGTGGCTTCTAGTTGTATGCGTGCTTGAAATAATAAAAACAATTCCAATCAGATCTTTTCCAAATAAAATGAGTTAAGAATGTATATCCTCGGCATTTTTGCCATTATAAACCAAATTATATAGCAGCAACAATGTGGTGGTAAGGCCAGTAGCTGTGTTCAGTTATCTTTGAGCTGAGGGTGGAAAAAATGCTAAAATCTCTCTCCCCTCTCTCTCTCTCTCTCCCTCCCTCCCTCCAGCTGAAGGACTTTGTCCAGAGCAGCGGCGGGATGGCGGCGGCAGCGTTCGCCCGCGCCGTGGAGATTGTGGAAGCCAACGTGCGGTGGCACCGCCTCTTTCAGCAACGGTTCTTCCAGTGGCTGCGCAAATCCCCCAACAGCTAGGTCAGCAGCCCCCCCCCCCCCCCCCAACCCAAGCCAAGCCACCCACCCCCCAGCCCCCAGGATACAAAATGGCACCTAAACATTTACGCGCCAGTCAACAGGGGGCTGTCGAAAGGATTCGAGGAGGAAAAAAATGTTTGTTTGAATCACAAGCTGTGGTACTGGAAGTGTACACGTACACGTGTTTCTGATTTTTTTCCCTTGCAAATTGAAGACGTTTTATCTGCGGTTTGAAGAGGGGAAAGGAAATAAGCGAGACTGGAAGAGATGAAGGACTCAAACACTGCCTGCCTTGGTAGCTGTCTTCTGTCCTGCTTGGGAATTTGCAAACTGAACACTGCTATTTGAAGTATTGCATGATCTTGTTCATCTTTAGTTGATGCTTTTTTTTTTTTTTTTTTTGACGTGCATGGTTGTTCACTCCTTCACCAGTTGGCCAGCATGCAGGCCGAAGGCCTACCTTAGGTGGTATTATGCAACTG